>PVIA01000282.1:0-516246 GCA_004024845.1 Tonatia bakeri | reverse complement strand
GTGGTAATGGGAGGGAGGTAGGGAAGGGGGTTGGGAGGGCTTGATTGGGTGGGAGGTAGGGAGGGGGGGTGGGAGGACTTGAATGGGAGTAAGGGGGCGAAAACTGTACTTGAACATTCATTTAAATAAAAAAAAGAAAAAAACATAAACATAAAAAAAAGAAATGAAAGAGAGATTACAACTGATACCACAGAAATACAAAGGATTGTAAGAAATTACTACAAAGAACTGTATGCCAAGAAATTCGAAAACCTAGATAAAATGGACAAATTTCTAGAAAAATATAATCTTCCAAAAGTCAAAGAAAAAGAAGCAGAAAACCTGAACAGACCAATAAGAGCAAAAGAAATTGGAGCAGTAATCAAAAAACTCCCAACACACAAAAGCCCTGGACCAGATGGTTTGACAGGAGCATTCTACAAAGCATTTAAGGAAGAGCTAACCCCTATCCTGCACAGACTATTCCAAAAAATCCAAAAAGATGGAAGACTCCCAAACTCTTTTTATGAGGCCAACATCATCCTAATTCCAAAACCAGATAAAGACACAACAGAGAAAGAAAACTTCAAGCCAATATTGCTGATGAACATTGATGCTAAAATCCTCAACAAAATACTGGCAAACCACAACCAACAATACATTAAAAAGATCATTCACCATGACCAAATGGGATTCATCCCAGGGATGCAAGGATGGTTCAATATTTGCAAATCAGTAAATGTAATACATTACATAAACAAAAGCAAAGACAAAAATCACATGATCATATCAATATATGTGGAAAAAGCATTTGATAAGGTACAGCACCCATTTATGATAAAAACACTCAGCAAAGTGGGAATAGAGGGAACATTCCTCAGCATAATAAAGGCCATATATGAGAGACCTACAGCCAACATTATATTCAATGGGCAAAAACTAAAATCTTTTCCACTAAGAACAGGAACAAGACAAGGTTGTCCACTTCCACCACTTTTATTCAATATAGTATTGGAAGTTTTAGCCACAGCAATCAGACAAGAAAAGGAAATAAAAGGCATCCAAATCAGAAAGGAGGAAACAAAACTGCCACTGTTTACAGATGATATGATAGTGTATGTAGAAAATCCTATAGACTCTATAACAAAACTGCTTGACCTAATAAACAAATTTGGCAAAACAGCGGGATACAAAGTCAATATCCAGAAATTGAAGGCATTTCTGTACACTACCAATGAAACAGCAGAAGCAGAAATCAAGGAAAAAAATCCCATTTGAAATAGCAAAAAAACAAAAAAAAACCCCTAGGAATAAACCTAACCAAAGAGGTAAAAGACCTGTATTCAGAATACTACATAACACTGAGGAAAGAAATCAAGGAAGACACAAACAAATGGAAACATATACTGTGTTCATGGATTGGAAGAATTAATATCATCAAAATGTCCATACTACGCAAAGCAATTTACACATTAAATGCGATTAAAGTACCAATGGCTTATTAAAGTACCAATGGCTTATTTCACAGACATAGAACAAACACTTCAAAAATTTATATGGAACCATAAACGACCCCAAATAGCTGCTGCAATTTTGAAAAAGAAGAGTAAAGTAGGAGGGATCACAATACCTGACACTAAACTATACTACAAGGCCACTGTAATCAAAACAGCCTGGTACTGGCATAAAAACAGGCACATGGAACAGAACAGAAAGCCCAGAAATAAACCCAAGTCTCTATGGTCAATTAATATTTGACAAAGGAGGCAGCAACATAAAATGGAGTAAAAATAGCCTCTTCAAAAAATGATGTTGGGAGAACTGGACAGCTACGTGCAAAAAAATGAAACTAGAATACCAACTTACACCTTATACAAAAATAAATTCAAGGTGAATAAAAGACGTAAATATAAACCAAGACACCATTAAAGTACTAGAAGAGAACATAGGTAGGAAAATCTCAGATATTTCACGCAGAAACTTTTTTACTGACAGGTCCCCTAGAGCAAGGCACATAAAAGACAGAATAAACAAATGGGACCTCATCAAAATAAAAAGCTTCTGCACAGCTAAAGAAAACAGTATCAAAATAAAAAGAGAATCAACTGTCTGGGAAAACATATTTGCCAATTATACCTCAGACAAGGGCTTAATCTCCAAAATATATAAAGAATTTACATGACTACACTCTAAGAAGACAAACAACCCAATTAAAAAATGGGCAAAGGACTTGAACAGACACTTCTCCAAGGAGGACATACAGAGGGTCCAAAGACACATGAAACGATGTTCAATATCGCTAGCTATCAGAGAAATGCAAATTAAAACCACAGTGAGATACCACTTCACTACATTACACTACACTAATTGTTGCTAAAGAACGACAATTTTGTTTCTGTATTGGCAGTGTGCGTAGGTCAGTTCCTAACAGAAGATACCCGGCACACTCAAAACTGTTGTACAAAGGGGAGCACAGAAGACAGTGTGTTCCCTCAGAGCTGGGAGCAACTGATTCACTAACAAAACTAAATTTGAGAGGACAAGGAAAACGAGCAGTTCCCAAAACCTGGAAGGGGAAAGTTGCAGATTTTATGCAACTAAGGAGGGTGTCTTCTAAGGAGGGTGACTTTTGCTTGAAGAACACAGCCAGACCAAGATGACCATAAAGGGAAGGGGCTGGAAGAAGAAACACCCAGTTTTGCTCTTTCCCCCCTCTGATCTCCACCCCAACCGGAAACCAGAGGGAAGAGATGCCCTGCCCGTGGGACCCATGCAGGTCAGCTTCCCGTGCAGAGGGCAGGAAGCGCACTGAGTCTGGAGGAGCAGTCAGAACGTATCAGCAAAAACAGTGTCGGATGGTTTAAAGTCTTAAATGTTTGACCCAAACCATAAAATTCCTAGAAGAAAACATAGACAGCAAAATCTTGGACATTGCTTGTAGGAATATTTTATCTGATATATCTCCCAGGCAAGGGAAACAAAAGAAAAAGTAAACAAATGGAACTACATCAAATTAAAAAGTTTTTGCACAGCAAAGGAAACCATCAACAAAATAGACAACCCACAGAATGGGAGAACATATTCACTGGTACATCTGATAAGGGGTTAATATCCAAATTTATAAAGAACTTATAAAACTCAACACCAAAAGAACAAACAATCCAATTTAAAAAATAGGCAAAGGGCCTGAATGAATAAACAGTTCTCTCAGCAAGACATACAGAAGGCCAATAGACATATGAAAATGCCACTAATCATCAGAGAAATGAAAATTAAAAACACCATGAGATATCACCTCACACCTGTCAGAAGGGCTATCATGAACAAATCAACAAACAGCAAGTGATGGTGAGGATGTGGAGAAAGGGGAACACTTTTGTAATGTTGGTGGGAATGCAGACTGGTGCAGCCACTGTGGAAAGCACTATGGAGATACCTCAAAAAATTAAAAATGGAACTGCCTTATGACCCAATGATTACACTTCTGGGAATTTATCCAGAGAAACCCAAAACACTAATTCAAAAGAACATATGCACTTCTATGTTCATTGCAGTATTATTTACAATCACCAAGATATGGAAGCAGCCCAAGTGTCCATCATACGAAGAGTGGATACAATAACTATGGTACATTTATACAGTGGAATACTGCTTGGCTGCAAAAAAAAAAAAAAAGAAAAAAAAATATTTTACCCTTTGTGACACCATGGATAGATGGATGGACCTGGAGAACATTATGCTAAGTGAAATAAGCCAGTCAGGGAAAGACAAATACCATATGATTTCACTCATTTGGAATCTAATGAACAAACTGAACTAACAAGCCAAATAGAGACAGACTCATAGAGCAGAGAGCAAGCTGACAGCTCTGGGTGGGGTGGGTTTAGGGGTGGAAGGATCGGAAAAAAAAGGAAAAGGGACTCATGCACATGGATAACAATGTGGTGATTGGGAGGAGGTTATAAGGGGGATAAATGGTAATGGAACAAATACAATAAAAAATAAGTTACGAAAAATCCCCAAAAAAACAAAAAGGAGAGTCCTAGAATAGAAAATAATGACCAATTATTTAATCATAGTTTTAAGAATAAAGACTATATAAATTACAGACAGGGAAGAAAAAAACGTCAGGGTATTGGCCACTTTTTTTTTTAAAGAGTGTTCTGTAGGCCTGTAGTTAGATGGGCTGAAAGTGTATTTTGAACTGTCATATTAAAAGCCACAAAGTTGCCTACCTCCAGGTCCCTGGTTGTAGTTTTATATGACTATGGTTCCAATGTTTTCCTTTTAAATTACCTTTTCAATTACTCTGTTTTAAAATACCCTTACTCTGAGATAAGTATAAATTATCCTAGATTTTAGCAAGGCCCAGAAGAAAGCCCTTTCTTGGGAAATGACGTTGTCCTCTTTTTTCCTTAACCATCATTCTCAGCTTTAACCATCACATCCTCAGCTGTTATTTCACATTAACAGTTGGTGGGAATCAGGCCTACAATCCTAAAGATCGGGAATACCTGACTTGTTTGAATTGGCTTTATCACCACTTTGGAGCACCTGAATGAACCATAGGAATTTACTGCTGTTTATGAGGAGGTATTTCTATACTGAATGCATTTTAAAAGCAGTTCATTGAAAGAGAGTTAAGAAAGGATGAGTAACTAAGAAGACTCTAATGACATAATCATAGGCACACCTCATTGTATTGTGCTTTGCAGATATTGGGAGGTGTTTTTTTTTTTTTTTTTTTTCCCCAAATTCAGGGTTTGTGGCAACCTTGTGACAACCAAGTCTATTGGTGTCATTTTTTCCAACAGCATTTGCTCACTCATATCTGTGTTACATTTTGGTAATTCTCCCACTGTTTCAAACTTTTTCATTATTATCACATTTGTTATGGTGATCTGTGATCTTTGATGTTACTAGGGCAAGACCCTTCACCAGCATAAAGATGGTAACTTGCTAAAAGGCTCATGATGGTTACCATTTTTTAGCAATAAAATGTTTTTAAATTAAGGCATGTACTTTATTTGTTAGACACACTGCCATTGCACACTAATCGACTACAGAATGGTGTAAGCACAGCTTTATATGCCCAGGGAAACCCAGAAGTTCATGTGGCTCACTGTGTTGGGACCTTTGCTCTGTTGTAGTGGTTGGGGACAGAGCCTGCGCTCTCTCCGAGGTGGGAATAAGGGGGAATGAGCGTTTGCAAAGGTATTTTGTTTGATTTTGTTTTCTTTTTTCCTGTAGAACAAAGTTCTGTCTCTACTGATGAGAGAGTGAGCAATGAAGATAGTGAAGAAAACATGGTCAGACATTTCTTTTATCAAACCACTTATGGTATACGAATACTACTGTAAAAAGTAATTGAAGTTTTAACTGAGTCACATATTGTCATTGAAGACTTTTATAGAGGAAAACAAGGTGGGAGGGACTGCAGGATGATATAACAGAAAAAATACAATTAGGCTTTTCCCAATGTCTGTAATTAAACAGGCTCTACCCACTTAAATAAGTGGTTGCTCTTCTCATCTATTGTTATCTGTAGAGACTGACACTGTGTGGACAAGGGCACACCCATGTACTTATTCTCCTGAAGGAAATGTGGGATTGTATCAATTGTACAGAAGATAAAGTGAAGGAAAACATGCCCAATTTCTGCCCAGACACAGATTGCTGATTTTTTATGGTTTTTCAGCCTCTTGTAGGTTCACTGGGGGCTGATAATCCACTTACAAATTACAGCTTGATTGTATATTTTCTTTTTGTTACATATTTTTATTGAGTTCCATTAATCAGAATACAAATAAGGGCTAAGAGTTGCAAAAACTTGTAAAAAACTCAGGAACATCTAACAGAGAAATTAAATTTGATTGAGGAGACCCAGACTTCATGACCACTTAATTTAGACCCAGTGTTATGGATCTCTGATTAGAGATGCAAACAATAGCTTAAAGGCCCACCTCCCCTAAAACAACACAAAACACCACCATCTGTAAATACTTAAGATGAAAATGGTTATTCTGACATGAAAACACCCATTTAGGGTCCATTTATCTTGGTCATGGGCTCTTTCAGAAGAGCGAGGCGGTCCAGGAAATGAAAACATTTCTGGACTGTGACAACACTTCGCAAAGACCTTAACACCCAGGGACTCCCACTCCCCTGTCCCCACCAGGATTTGGATTCAGCCATGGCTCACTCGACCAGACAGTTCTACCATTGCAGAGACTTGTAAGCTTTCCCTTTCTCAGTATTACGTTCACTCTCCAAGACCTAAGTGCCATTCACTGACCACCTAATGGCATCGAGGTTATAAATGTCTGGGTGCCAGTTCAACTTGGAAAACAATCGTCGCATTCATTTACTTTCTTGCTGCAGTCAGTCCAGGAGGCTGCAATGAGGTTTCTACCAAAAATTTGGAAGAAATGTTATCTTAGAATTGATTAAAAAATCTGATGAATTAAATGATGGGTGAGAGATCAGGTAGGAACAGAAATCACCTTAAGCGAAAAGGTGAAAAACCAGAGCCTGGAAACCCAGGCAATTGACTTGCTAAGGTATTATAGTCTAGTTTTATATGAATAACCAACTAGATTTAGTATGCTGAGTCTTAGCATCCTGAAGAGTAAGTATCTCAGTATCTCTAAGACTGCCTGCAGCAAAGGGCCCTATCGACTGGAGAACTGACATCTCTGGAGATGGGTTATAGCTCTCAACACCAGGCTTGCATAGCTGAGTGACCCCAGCTCTGAAGATAATTTGATTCACTCTTCTGGCTCAGTCATATTATTCATCAGTTTTCTAATAAATTTTGATTTCCATATAAATTTTTATGCAAGGAGAAATGGATAGCCCAGCAGACTTGATGATCTATTTCCCTTAATTTTAATCATCAATTTGTAAGAAAGAAAAACCTAACCAGGATTTTTGTGACTTAATCAAATTTTAACCCTATAATTTACAGAAGAGAATCAACTCTCAATTGTGTGTGAATGCTACCAGGTCCAATTTTCTCTATCAGCTGGCATTAATGAACTTCACAATCTCATACCTGGGGCATAGTTTTGTTTAGTCTTATTTGCTACAATGTTGTGACAGGTGTTTATAAACTGTGAAGTAGTAAGGATGCCATTGCTAAGAAAACCTTTGAAAAGAAACATAGGATACTCTGTGAGCAGGAAATCTTCAGAACTGCTGGGGTGCTCCTATAGTGATGATGAGGACAAATTTAAAGACCAAAGCCAACACACTGAGAATGGCAGACAAAAAAGAACTCGAGTCCTTCAACACTGTTGAGCCCCTGAGTTAACCTTAGAGCCACCTGTAGAGGTTGGTGTCAGACCAGGGAGGCAAACTGATGAGAATGAGGGAAAATAAGGATTTATTATAGGGATTCAGCCTTACATAATTGGGACTCAGCTGAGGAAGTCTATGCCAGGCTGTCCCCTCTGCATCTGGTGCTGAGTCTGAAGTTGTACTAGGTCAGCTGTGCCAGTGGTCAGGAGGGAGAGTTGGACGTGGAGTGAGGAGAGTGATGATCGGCTAGAATCCATGTCTGTCTGAGAGCCTCCAAAGTCCCTGCTGTGGGTGACCTTCAAGAGAAGCTGGTGCCCATTGCCATGGAGTCACACGCCTGGCCAAGGCTGGGGCTGACGAGGGAGGCTGACAGGCACTGGGAGGGCTGTGGGTTCAGGGAGCTGCTGCCGATCTCCAGCAGCTCACGGTCTCTGGCCTGGGCCAATTGCCAGCTCTCACAATGCCTGGGGCTGTATACTGACCTTATGAGCATAAAATAAACAGCTGCTCCTTCACTTCCGCTTCTCAAATCTGGTAGAAATTTCCCCACACCCAACTCCAAACCAGAACCACACAGAGAAAGGAATTCTGGAAATGTACCTCCAGCTTAGTGAAACTGGCACCATACGAAGCCACCATGCCACCCACCACTGCGTGGACATTTTGTGTGGGGAGCTGTTTCAGTGCGTGAAGGCTGCCCCAGCATGTGGCCTACAGGCGTGTCAGTTAGGAAGGGTTCCCCTACAAGCTCAAAGTGCCCACCTGTGACTACGTCTAAATCACTGTACCAGTGAGAGGTTTATCAACTCCCACCATTAGTGGCTAAAATTGTCAACTATGGATTAGGGATGAGTCCAGCAGAGCTCACTGACTTCAGTAATAACTGATTACTAACATGCTCTAGTGATCATGGTCTAAGGATTCATCCAGTGAATATTACTATTTAAGAGGCAATATGAACAAAAAACAAGTATCAATCCATTTATTAACTTCAGAATTGAAAAGATCATTACATCTATTTAACCTTCCATGTGAAATGTTTACTTGTATTTGAGGATCAAAAGATCCTCATTAACCTTGGAAGCAAGGACACTGCCTTTAATCATTACATTTTTCTAATCACTTTTTTTAAACATGTTGTGTTAAATGTTTGTTTCAAATGCAACTTAACTTTTTGGCCATCAAGTAGAAACGTGCACTTCTCCAGTCACTGTCTTTCATAAGCAAGGACTGCTTATTCTTCATGAACCTGGAAAACAGTATCGGTGTGTTCTTTGAGATTCCTGTGATTTTCCTCAGTGGAACACAGGCCCAGAACCAAGCCCAGTCCTTTCCAGAGGTGAGCAGGCCTCAGCCAACTCTTCATTAGCTTCAAAGGGAGGCAGGGAACTGGGCAGTTATCTGCATTAGAGAAAGCAGACACCCACCAGTAACTCACCCCAAGGGCAGGCTCAGTCACTCGGTTTTTCACCCGCCTTGCCTTGCCAGTGAAGGCAAAACCTTCTACAGAAGACCCCATGAGGGAACGTCTCTACCATCACATCACCTATTTGCTCCACAGCCCTGACACACAATTCTATCAGAAAACCTTTTCCCCTGCTTTATGATGGTTGAGAGATTTCCAGGCTTTCCTTCTGTGAATGGGAAACAATTAGTCATTGCACTGCCAAGAACGCTTTTCCTATTCATCTTTGGCCTCTCAGAAGAAACAATTTCTGCTTTGCTCATTTTACTCTTTGTTGAAAATAACTGTGACAAAATCTAATACTTTACATCTGTTTTGGAGGCCCTTCAACCTCCTGCAGCTGAGTGCAATTGCAGCACATGTGAGGCATTTCCCTAAACAATTCATGATACCGGGTTGCTGGGCAGGCTCTGCACAGAAGACCTCAAATCCAATGCCACAACCTTCTCAAATTGAGGCCAGAGTTCACACCACTTAACTGGACCTCTCTACCTAGGCCTCATCCCTGAGAGAGATATGCTATACCAGTAAGAGCTCTCTGGCCCTGGCCAGTGTGGCTGAGTTGGTTGGAGTGTCACCCTATAGACCTAAAAGTCATGGGTTTGATTCCCAGTCAGGACACCTATGAGAAAGCAGCCCTCTCTCATATCAGTGTTTCTCTCTTTCTTTTCCTTTCTAAAAGCAGTGAAAGAATGTCCTCGGGTGAGTATAAAAGAAAAAAGAAATCTCTGCAGTTTGCCAATGACTCACACTTCTCAGATTTAGATCCAAATATAGTCACCATACCAACTTTTAGTCCCTTGTTCCAAAGAGGTTCTTTTGACCTCCCTTAAGGTAGTATTTACTACTGGCAACCATATACACTTATTTTGTGGTGTTATGAGTAATTCACTTATAATAAATAAAGAGGACCAGGCATATGTCAAATTTTAAAAAATGAAATGATGGTGTCTGTCTGTGCTAGGCATTGTGCCAAGTGCTTTACAGACGTGCTATGAAGGATAGTCAATATCTTTTAATTAGCTTCTCCTAGAGCCAGATCTCATTTTAAAAATTATTTGTTTGTTCCTGGGAAAATCCATAAGGAAGCTGAGACTACCCTGTCTGCTATAGTTTGAATGTTTGTGCCCCCCACAAATTCATACGCTGAAATATATTTTTTTTAAGATTTTATTTATTTATTTAGAGAGGGAAGGGAGGGAGAAAGAGAGAGAGAAACATCAATGTGCAGTTGCTGGGGGCTGTGGCCTGCAACCCAGGCATGTACCCTGACTGGGAATCAAACCTGCAATGCTTTGGTTCGCAGCCCGCACTCAATCCACTGAGCTATGCCAGCCAGGGCCCATATGCTGAAATCTTAACACCCATGGTGATGGTATTGGGTGGGGCTTTTGGGAAGTGATTAGGTCATGAAGGTGGTGTCCTTGTAAGTGGTATTAGTGGATGGAGCTGGGATGGGTGGGACAGGGAAGAACAATGGAAGAAAATTGGGACAACTATAATTGAACAACAATAAAAATAAAAATAAAAACAATTTTTAATTAAAAAAGGCCCAAGAGCTCCTTCCCCATTTTACACCATGTGAGGTTCCAGTGAGAAGAGCTCCATCTAAGAAGTGGCTTCACCAGATGCCGAACCTGCCAGCACCAGGCCTGAACTCCCTAGAATCCAGACCATGAGAACTACGAGAAGCCCAGTCTCTGTGTTCTGCTAGAGCAACCCTAAAGGACCACAACATTGACCCCACTGAGCCTACTGTTCAATGTTCTTTGTTACTCTACCACTTTGCCAGGAAAATTAGGGCAGTTTTATGAATCACAGAGATATAGAAAGTTTCTTTGTCTGTGATTTAGAGCAGGGGGCTAGAAAGCAGAACTCTTGCAATTGTTCTCCACTGCTCAATTTTAAAGCTGAGCCCCCAGGTCTCCATATTGTCATGGCACAAAGGCATGCACTTATCTACCACAGACACAGTCCACTTGGAATTTCAGGCAGATCCATCTGTGCTTTTTAAACCATCTTTGCTTCCTGGGCTCCTGACTATTCTATACAAATGAATTTAGGCTCTGGCTCTCAGAGCCTGCAAGTTAACCTAGAATTAAGCATTTGAGAAGTATAAATACAGTGTGTATCCCACTCAAACGCTTAGCACTTCCTACTACCTGGACAAGTAGAATTTAATAAATATGGAAGCTTTTATTAGATTTTGTTTTTGATGTTACTGTTTTTTAAAAACATTTAAAGAGAAAAACAAGAAATGTCTTATAATACTGGTTCATGTGATGCTGTGAGCCCTAAATACACATGCTTTAAGAGTTGAACATCTGACGTACCTTTTTTCCAAACTCTTTTGCTTTAATCTTGAGTTTATTGACTTGTGATTCTGCTATCTCTGCCCTTTCCTTAGCTTCGTTCAACTCACGTTGCTGCTTCTTGTACTTGGAAAGATATTGATTGGCTTGTGCTTCCTATAAAAATAAAAAATGAAAGAAAAAAGAAACCCCTGTGCCTACATAGTCATATTTTTTCTGCACTGACATAAGAAAGTTGAAAATGTGTGAAAGGAATCTAAACTTCTGCATATTAAATGGAATAGCATATTTCGGTATGACATATAGGGATTCAGACTTTCCAGCAGGCACAAAATCTATTTTTATAACTGTTTCTCCCTGTAAGTGTAGAACACAGTCGGCACTTTCCACATACTGGGTGTAGAACAGCTCTCTCAGATTTGGTATGTGCTAGAATAACCATGGTTGTTTGTTTTGTCATTAGTTCAATATCTTATTCTACACTGGGCAGAGGGGGCTGGCCTTTACAGTTATATGGGTCAGTAGGTAATAGATATAACAATGGTTTTAAACCAAACCATTTAAATAACCAACTTGAAATCCCTAAAGAGATATTATTAGGCATAATCCAATTTATATAGCACTTATCAATTACATTCCATGTAGCTATGCATACTAACCCAACATTGGCAGATACATATCAAGTATCTTTTGTGCACAGTCATGTCCAGGTTCATCGGAAAAGGATAGTGAGTTGCATTTATGCTCACTCAACGTTTTAGGGTGAAGAAGGCTCCAGGGTGATTACCTAACCCAAAAATGTGCCATCTCTACTTGATGCCATGCTCTTACTTGGCTCATTTCTTGCAATGTACATGTTTAGGTATAATCACAACATTGAAGGAGAGAGCTCTGGCTTCCCGGAGGGAAAAGTAGCATAAAACTTTACTATGGGTGATGATTCTAGCTTGTGAAAAAAGAACAGACTGTAAGCTGAGCTGCTTCTCTCTGACAAGCTGCACACCTAGCTCAGGGCCACACGTCTCCATTAATCAAAAGCAACGGCTGGGAAATCCACGAAGCTGCAACTGCCTCAGGCACTTACCGCTGCCTCAATTTGCTGCTTGTAACTTTGCACTTTTAGCTGAAGATTATCCATCAGAGACTGCATCCTGCTCAGATTTTTCTTGTCTTCCTCTGCCTGAAATGCATAGGTATATATGTGAAGGTGATTTGAAAAATCTGACAGTCTGCATTGGGAGTAGCCTCAAATGAGGAAATAAAGGGTAAGGAAACTTTGTTAAAATACCATATTAGAATTATGGCTTGAGCATGAGTTTAACTCTACTTTAACTCTGAGAAATGAGTAAACACAGCTCTGAGGAATGACACTTATTTCTCCTAATCCACAACAGAAGTTCCAACCCTTGCTAAAATGGAAGTTAAAGCCACTGGTTTCAATTTGACCACCAGTCCTCCTATCCACTAAGCTACATCTGCCTGTGGTTTCTCAGTCACCTCTCTCCCACCAATCAAACCAAATCTTCCTTTGAATTTTCTAATTGGCCCTTGACTTTTGCAAATGGAATAGGAAAGGTAGTTTTCTGGAGTTCTGGTGTGGACATCAGCAGAGACAATGAGGAAAATTCTATAAGCTATGGTGATGTCATTGGCCATTCTCATTGCTACCATGCAATCCAATCCTGAGCTGGAGAAAGGAAATCTAGTGAGATGGTGTTTCTCAGCTGTACCCCATGGAGCCTTTGGGTATTTGGAGGAGAAAGGAGGGGACAGACAAGCGGGTAGGCAGATAGGCTCTACTTGCCCCTCTTTCTCACAACCTTTAAACTAGAGTATCTCCACATTGGGGCTGTTAAACTTCCCAAAAGAACAAAGTATCTCAACCTGCTAGTGATTGTGATGCTGACTTAATCAAGACCAACCCTTGTTACTCAATTTTTTTCTCCTGGCTCTACTTTACCTATTTCATCAACATCAATTTCTTTGATGGCTTTCATTGTCTCTGCACATACCCTCCACTGCCCTCCCAAACCCCTACCACACCAACTAGATTCATCTCCTATTTCTCCACAGCTCCCTTTCTATTTCCTCCTCTGTAAGTTTAGCCAACACCCCCTTACAACGCAGTACTAAGGCAGCAGACAGAAACACCCAGTCTTGCATTAAAAGAGGCCAATTTGCAGAAGGAACAGAAAATTCTAAGGCAGAGTATCAAGAGAAAATAGTTTGCATCCTGTAATTTGTTAGAAACTCAGTATGTTAGAGCATAGGCTTGAAACAGAAAGAAATATATGGAGACAAATACGTAGATTATTGGTTGCCTAGGACTAGGAGGAAGATGAAGATTTGGGGTGATGGCTAGAGGGTGTGGGGTTTCTTTTAGGGGTAAGAAAATGCTCTAACACTGAATGTGGTAACCTATCCATACATCTTTGAATACAATAAAAGCCACTGAATTATATACCTTTTTAAAAAGAGGCCTATTTGCTTATCTTAGTAGCTGTAACCTGAGGGGCAGTCTTCTATTTTAACAAACATCAAGGGGCCAGCTTCAATCCCCTCCAAAGATGAGGAGGCTGCCTGCTGGGTGCCATCTTCAGATCTCCAACTGCCTTGCCTCATGCTGCTGGTATCTCTGAGAAAGAAATATGTGTACATGTTGGGTACCCTGGCATCTCTGACCACTGTGCAGAGCACATATCCCTTGATAGCCTGGCTCTGGTGGCCACAAGGTTTGTGTACATGGGTTCAATGAGATGGTATCAAACAAAAGAAACAGTATGTAACTAGGTACCACCCCAAACCACAATCAGAGGAAACAGAGAGAAATGCCCCTCTCCCATTTTTACTCTTAAAGAGGTATATTGGCGTATTTTAAAATCTCCTTCCTGAGGGTCTAGCTTCCAATCAGCCTGCATCTAGGCACTGACTGAGATCCTCCCTTTTGGGATATTGACAGGTTGTGCACATTCTCAAATACAGGGAGCCATGAAGAACAATGACTACTTCTTAGACAATCACAAAGGCTGTGGAGACACTCAAGAGCTAGGGCAAGGTTGAATGGGAATAATCATCTTCTACACAATACTACTTATTCAAGACTAAGAGCGGTAGCTGTTTTATTTAATGCATAGAAACCAACCCAAAGAGTCAAGGAAAATGAAGTGACAAAGGAACATGTTCCATATGAAAGAACAAAATAAACTTTATTAAAACAAATGTAGATCAATGATTTATGTGATAAAGAGTTCAAAATAACAACCATAAAACTGCTCATCAATTTCAGGGGAACATGCATGAAAAAAGTAAAAATTCCAACAAAGAGAAAATATAATAAAGTACTAAACGGAAAATACAGGGATGAATAATATAATAACCAAACTGAAAAAATACAATAGAGGAGCTAAACAGCAGCCCAGGTGGAGCAGAAGAAAGGGCCCATTTACTCAAAGAGACAGCAGTGGATTCATCCTATCAGAGCAGCAAGAGGAATAAAAGAGTGAAGATAGCTTAAGGGACTGATAAGGCAACATCAAGCAGACTGACATTTTCATTACACAGGTCTTAGAAGAAGAAGAGAAAGTGAAAGGGGGCAGAAAACTTATTGAAGAAATAACAGCTGAAAAGTTCCCTAACCTGGGGAAGGAAATAAACATCCAGATGCAGGAAGCCCAAAGAATTTAAAATAAAATAAACCTAAGACACATTATAGTTAAATTGTAAAAAGTTAAAGACAAAAAAAGAATCTTAAAAGCAGCAAGAGAAAAACAACTCTTTACACATAAGGGACCCCCCCATAAGATTATGAGCAGATTTTTCAGCAGCAACTTTCCAGGCCAGAAAGGAATGGCACAATATACTCAAAGTGGGAAAAACAACAACTACAACAACAACAACAACAAAAACCCTGCCAACAAAGAATACTCTACCTGGAAAGTTGTCCTTCAGAATTGAAGTAGAGACAAGCAGTTTTCCAGACAAACAAAAGCTAATAAAATTCAGCACCACTAGACCAGCCTTACAAGAAATATTAAAAAGATTTCTTTAAGATGAAATAAAAGGGCACTAATTACAAACATGAAAATATAGCTTTGGTAAAGATAAATAGTTGAGTTCAGAATAACCTAATGTAATGGTGGTGAGTAAATCATTTATAACAGTTAAAAGACAAAAATAGTAAAAATAACCATAACTACAAAATTTGTTATTAAATAGACAAGATAATAAAATGTAAATTTTGGTATCAAAAACAAAATGCTAATGAGAAGAGTAAAATTGTAGAACTTAAAAATGAATTAAAACAAGTTGTTATCGACTTAAAATAGACTATTATAAATACAGGTTGTTTATGCAAGCCTCTTGGTAACAAACAAAGCAAAAAACTACAGTAGATACACAAAAGACAAAAAGAATCTAAGTAAACCACCACAGAAAAAAATCACACAGAGAAAGCAAGAGAAAAAAAAGGAACAAAGGAATTGCAAAACAGCCAGAAAACAATTAATAAAATGGCAATAAGTACATACCTATGAATAATTACTATTAATGCAAATTGACTAAGTTATCTAACCAAAAGACATAGAGTGGCTGAATGGATAAAATACAAAACCCTTCTATCTGCTGTTTACAAGAGACTCACTTCAGATATAAAGACACAGAGACACCAAAATTGAAGGAATAGAAAAATATATTCTATGCAAATGGAAAACAAAAATGGTGGGATAGCTACACTTAGGTCAGACAAATAGTTTTTAAGGAAGACTGTAATAAGTGACAAAAAAAGGTCATTATATGATGATAAAGAAGTCAATTGAAGAAGAGGAGATAATATTTGTAAACATTTATGCAAATAGGAGCATCTAAATATATAAAGTGTATATTAACAGAAACAAAAGTGAAAATAAACAGCAATAAATAATAGCAGGGGAGTTTTTTGTAGATTTTATTTATTTTTCTTTGAGAATGGGGAAGGGAGAGAGAAAGAGAGGGAGAGAAATATTGATCGGTTGTCTTTTGCAGGCCTCTAATGGGGACCTGGCCCACAACCCAGGCATGTGCCCTGACCAGGAATCAAACTGGGGAACTTTCAGTTTGTGGGATGATGCCCAACCCATTCAGTCACACCAGTCAGGGCATAGTAGGGGACTTTAAAACACCCTTTCATCAGTGGATAAATCATACAGTCAGAAAATCATTATGGAAACGATGGCCTTAAAGGATACATAAAACCATTAAACCAGATGGACTTAGTAGGGGCATACAGAACATTGCGTTAAAAGCAATGGAATGCACATTCTTCTCAAGCACACATGAAATATTCTACAGGACAGGTCATATGTTGGGCTATAAAATGAGTCTTAATAAATTTGAAAGGATTAAAATCAAGTATCTTTTCCAACCACAGTGATACCAATTACAGAAAAACATTGGAAAATTTACAAATATATGAATAAACATCATGGTACTGAATAACCAATGGGTCAAAGAAGAAATCAAAAGGGAAATAAAAAATACCTTGCAAAAAGTGAAAATGGAAATACAACGTACCAAAACTTAGGG
The DNA here is from genome assembly GCA_004024845.1 of Tonatia bakeri. Taxonomy (NCBI): domain Eukaryota; kingdom Metazoa; phylum Chordata; class Mammalia; order Chiroptera; family Phyllostomidae; genus Tonatia; species Tonatia bakeri. The sequence goes on along the minus strand of PVIA01000282.1, from coordinate 499,632 downwards.
GATACAGTATAAGCAGTTCTAAGAGGGCAGCTTATAGTGATAAATGCCTATATTAAGACAAAAGAAATATCTCCAATAAATAACCTAATTTAAACCTCAAGAAACTAAAAAAAAAAAAAAAAGAACAAATGAAGCCCCAAATTAGTAGAAGGAAGGAAATAAAGATCAGAGTGGAAACAAATGAAATAGAAACTAAAGGGATAACAGAAAAGGTCAATGATATTAAGAGCTTATTTTTAAAAGGATAAACAAAATTGATAAACCTTTAGCTAGACTCACCAAGAAAAAAAGAAGAAAGGACTTAAATAAATGAGATCAAACATGAACGAGGAGACATTACAACTGATACCACAAAAATACAAAAGGTCATAAGAAACTACTGTGAAAAATTAGAGCCAATAAACTGGAGAACCTGGACGAAAATTATAAATTCCTAGAATATATAGAACATACAGCTTACCAACACTAAATCATGAAGAAATAGAAAATCTGAACAGACCAATTACAAGTAAAGAGATTGAATCAGTAATCAAAAACCTCCCACCAAACAAAAGTCCAGTATTAGATAGCTTTACTGGTGAATTCTACCAAACATTTAAAGAAGAATTAATACTAGTTCTTCCCAAACTCTTCCAAAAAATAGAAGAGAAGGGAATACTCCCCAACTCTTTTGATGAGGCCAGCATTACCCTGATACTGAAACCAGACAATGACACCACACACACACAAAGAACATTACAAGCCAACATCCCAATGAAAATGGATGCAAAAATTGTCAACAAAATATTTGCAAATCAAATTCAACAGTACATTAAAATGATTATACACCATGGTCAAATGAAATTTGTTCCAGAAATACAAGTATGGCTCATCAATCAATGTGATATAGCAACATTAACAAAATGAATGATAAAAATCATGATCATCTCAAGAGATACAAAAAAAAGGACCCGACAAAACTTAATATCCATTCATGACAAAAGCTTCACAACAAGATAGCTGTAGAAGAAATGTACCTCAATACAATAAAGCCCATGTATGACAAGCCTAAAGTCAGCATCATACTCAATGGAAAAAACGGAAGGTTTTTCCTCTAAAATTGGGAACAAGACAAAGATGCCCACTCTTACCACTTTTATCAAAACATACTGGAAGTCGCAGCCAGAGCAATTAGGCAAGAAAAAGAAAAGGCATCCAGAACAAAGTAAGTAAAATTGTTTTATTTTCAGATGACATGATATATTATATAGGGACAATCCTAAAGATGTCACCCAAAGCTGTTAGAACTAATAAACAGATTCAGTAAATTTACAGAATACAAAACAATAAACAAAGTAGTTGTTTCTGCACACTAATAACAAACTATCAGAAAGAGAAATTGAGAAAATAATTCTATTTATACTTTCATCAAAAAGAAGAAAATATTAGGAATAAATTTAACCTAGAGGGTGAAAAAAATATATGCTACAAACTGTAAGAAATTGGTGAAGGGAATTGACACAAAACAATGGAAAAAGTGCTCACTTCAGCAGTATATATATACTAAAATTGGAACGATACAGAGATTAGCATGGCCCTTGTACAAGGATGACACACAAATTCATGAAGCATTACATATTTAAAAAATATAAAATAAAATAACAATGAAAAATATTCTATTCTCATGGATTAAAAGAATTAATATTGTTAAAATGTCCGTACTACCCAAAGTAATCTTCAGATTCAATGCAATTCTATCATAATTCCAAAGGCACAGAAGTAGAACAAATAATTTAAAAATCTGTATAAAACCACAAAAGATCCTGAATAGCCAAAGCAATCTTGAAAAATAAAAAGTTGGAGGTACTATGCTTCCTGATTTCAAATGATATCACAAAGCTATAGTAATGAAAATAGCATGTACTATTTTGATAACTATAAAAACATATACATAGATCAATGGAACAGAATAGAGAGTCCAGGAAAACACCCACACATGGAAGGTCAATTAATTTATGACAAAGGAGCCAAAATATACCAAAAAAAGGACAATCTCTGCAATATATGGTGTTGGAAAAACTGGACAGGCATATGCAGAAGAAGAAAACTAAACCACTATTTTACACCACACACAAAAATGAACTCAAAATGGATTAAAGACTTGAATTTAAGACTTGAAACCATAAAACTGCAGGAAGAAAACATAGGGAATAAGCCCCTTGATATTGATCTTGGAAATAACTCTTTTTTGGATTTGACACCAAGAATACAGCAAAAGAAAGCATCAACAAAATGAAAAAGCAACCTATAGAACAGAAAAAATAATTGCAAATCATATTTGAAAAGGGTTAATATCTAAAATACATAAATAACCATATAACTGAAGCAAAAAAATCTGATTAAAAATGGCAGAAGATCTGAGGAGATATTTTTCCAAAGAACATAAACAAATGGCCGACGAGTACATGAATAGATGTTCAGCATCGCAAATCATCAGGGAAATGCAAATCACAACCACAATGAGATATCACCTCACACCTGTTATAATGGCATTATCAGAAAGAGAAGAAATAAGGGTTGGTGAGATAAAAATGTGGAGAAAAGGGAATTTTTGTGCACTCTTGGTAGGAATGCAAATTGACATAACCACTGTGGAAAATAGTGTGGAGCTTCCTCAAAAAATTAAAAATAGAACTACTATATGATGCAGAGATTCACTTCCCAGTATTTATTTGAAGGAAACAGAATAACTAACTCTAAAAGGCATCTGCACCCTCATGTTCATGGCAGTATTATTTACAATAGCTAAGACATGGGGACGAGCTAAGTGTCCACTGATGTGTGAATAGATAAAGAAAACATGGTATGTATTTACAATGGAATACTATTCAGCCATAAGAAAGAAGGAAAGTCTGCCATTTGCAACAACATGGATGAACCTGGAAAGCATTATGCTAGGTGAAATAAGTCAGAGAAAGATAAATAATATGTGATCTCACTTATATGTAAAATCTAAAAAACTGAACTTAGGACATGAGAACAGATTGGTGGTTGCCAGAGGCAATGGGGGTGGAGAAATGGCATGAGGTTGGAAAAATAGGTGAAGGTAGTCAAAAGGTACTAACTTCTAGTTATAAAATGAATAAGCCCTGGAAATGTAATGTACAGCCTGGTGACTATAGTTAGTAATACTGCATTGCATATTCAAAAGTTGCTAAGAGTACAAATCTTGAGTTCTCATCACAAGAAAAAAATTTGTAACTATGTGTTGTGATGACTATTAACTAAATATGTTGTGATAATTATTTCACAATGTAAACATCTATGAAATCATTATGCTGTACATCCAAAACTAATACCATGTTATAAGTCAGTTATATTTATAAACAAACAAATATTGATAAATAAATATATGTTCAACCAAGCTGTTTCTATGGTCTAGAATGCTCCCTCCTACCTCCACCTTAAAGTAAGTCTGACCATAGATAATTAATAATTCATTTTGAACTTACTAAGGCAGGGACCAATATATAAGAAATAGCTTGGTTAGGAAAATGAGACAAGTCAATTTTTAAAATAAAATCTTTTTTCTCTTTTCATCTGCCTATCCCTGTATCTCTTGGGGTTAAGAAATTTGAAGATTCACAGATTCTGTGTGTATAGAAAGTTCTAAAACCATTGTAAGTTGAATTGCTTAATACCAATTCACTGAAGGCAGTAAAAGTACTGTGTGGTGAAGGAAGCCACACAGAAGAAAATTGAAAATGGCTAGAAGTGGTTGCCGATGTTAATGTTCCTCCCATTTGGGAAGGCAAGTCCTAGGTTCACATACATCTCAGCTCTGATATGATATGATAACTATGGTTGTGGACTGCTCAAATTTCCCTTCAAGACACTTGCTGTTCTGCTGTAAGGAGTACAGTGTCCTGAAAACCTCCAGCTGCAGTACCTTTGGGACCTGCCATAGCATTCACACTGAGATCACAAACTCTCCAGCAGCCCCTACCAACAACTAGGCACAGCGGAGTTACCAGGGTCTGGCCATTTCTGCCCGATGTGCAACTCCTGCAAGGGCAATTTTTGTGCTGGAGACTTGCTGGGAGCAGCACTGCACTCTGAGACTCCTATCCAATGCTCTGTCCTTCATCCTTTGCTTTCACAGGTGTCAGACACATATTGTAGTCTGAGGCTTTCTCTACCTGATCCTGCTTGCTCTTCTCTTCTCTTTCTTTCCCAGATGTTACCTCCAAAAAATCTCTTGTGTTTCTAATTCCATTCTGGCATCTGGATCCTGGAGGACGCACCAAAGACCAAATTTGGTTTCCTTATTCCTCCAAAAATTAAGATACCATTTCAGTATTTAGATTTGTAAGGATTAGATAATGTCTACACACAGATCCCTGAATGTAGGAAGCAGTCCAAGGTAAAATGGAGCAGGTAGATGAAGAGTGAGGGCAGGAGAACTACCTTTACCTTTTTAACAGTTGTAAGTTTCTAATATTATGTCTTGCTTTTTGGTCCATTTTTCAAGACAGTGGAGAGAGAAAGGCCATGTGAGGGGAGATAAATACTCAGTGGGGACTGGTCACAGAACTATTGTGGGCAGGGTCACCTTGGATTCCCTTTCCAATGTAGTAGGATCTTCCCAGAGGGATTTTTTCTAAGAAAGAAAAACCGTATTTCCGTTCCTTTCAAAATGACATTTTCAATTGGTACCTATAAGGTACTATCACAAAACACCCTGCCTCCTGGTCCTGATGGTTATTTTGATGTTAAAGGAGAGCAGAGTCAATTAACTCAGCATCCTCCTTAAATGTTTCAAAAGCTGGTGTGGATATTAAGAAATGTAGAGGGCTCTCAAATGTCTCTTTAAGCTTACAGAGTCTGGAGTAATATTTGCATAACATAGGTATTCAATAGGTGTTATCTGATTTGATGGCAGAAAATCGTTGTGTAATTGAATAGATACACTCTAAGCATTGTGCAGACAGTTGGGAGAAATTAAGAAATACACCTCCATAGCAGCACCTGGGGAATACTAAGATTATTGCTATGAAGAAACAAAGCTCTAACACAATCAAACACGAATGCAGTCCTTGGGACAAAAAAAAAATCCCCCCAAAAATACAGCTTTGGTGTTTATTTCTATAATGAAGTTGTTTACAGAAGGAAACAGTAAAAATAATCCATTGGAAAATAAAGAGAAGAAAAACCCAGACATTATTAACAAGGAGCATTTCATTCCCTCAACATAGTTGGCTTGCCCTGCCTTCGTAAAAGGAGAGCAGAGCTGCACGTCCTTCATATCCCCCAGGGGTGTACTTCCTGAGCTGCGCACACCATGGGCTCACTCCTCAGGGGCTTTGATACACCTGCGTGGTCTAAAGAAGTGTCAGACTAGCTCGTCTTTGAAAAGAACCACTTAGTCAGTAAAGAAGAGCTGCGCAAGTGGCTTATTTCATCTTAATTAGCCTAAGATGATGCTTCTGAAGTGCTCTGCTTTCTTATCAACATTATCCTTCCTGCTGCAAGGGAGGAAGACTTTGATGTCTCTAACACCAACAATGCAGCCCTAGGAGCCGGAATCGTGACAGGCAGACGTTGCTTTAGTACTGCCGGAGTTGCTGTAAATGCAGGAGCCTAGAATGAGTTCACCTTTTCACTGATATGAGCTGCACTGTGCGGCAGAAAGGGCTAGAAAGGGACCTTGGCATCTGTTGTTCAGCCACTGAAATATGTTCATCTGCTCTGAGCCAGGAAGGTGCGAGGCCCCACAGCAGCAAACAAACTGTGTCTCTGCTATTTGGTTTACTCCATTTGAAGTAATAGGAAAAAAGGTTAGAAAATAAAAATAAGAATGAAAGATTACATTGTTACTTTAGAAATATATTAATTATTGGAAGAAAGCCTACCCACTTCTTTTCCATTAGTTGCTTGAGACCCATGTTGGTCAACAGGAAAATAGTCGGAAAGCTTCAGAGCACTCTCATTAGCCATTTGCTTTTTTCACCTGGCACCAGCACCAAATAGAGTCCTCAGTGGCCTGGAATGTTTGTGCAACCAGAAAACTGGAGTGCACGTGTCCCCGGCTCCAGTTTAGTCAGCGTCCCATGTAACCTTCTGGCTGAGGAGCTGCCAGTGTCTGCCACTCATTTCATTTACACATTGTTCTCACTCAGGCTCTCATAGGAAGGAGTGTTTCTGAAAGTGCTGCAGGCATTATGTGTGGAAAAAATAGGAGCAGTATAAATAGCTTTTTATTTCTAATTGCAAATTGCTGCTCACATTTGGCTTCCTGAGAGCTCTGAAAAGGGACCGACCCAAACCACTAATAGCACAGAGGCCCTGGAACAGTGAGTCAGTGTCTACTGCTGAGTGAGAGTAAAGATGGAGAAAGAAATGCAGGAGACCTAGAAGGCCATTACTAGGTTGACAAAGCCCATTTTTCTAGGATGGAGCCCAGCCAGACAGGGAGTGCTTTCCTGGAGTACCTGGTAGGTCAGCTCTCTGATGCATCGCTCCAGCCGGCGGGCTCCCCTCTGTGCCTCTGCATTGCGCCGGATTTCGCCCTCCAGTTCACCTTCCAGTTCAGAAACCTGCAAACAACCATGATCTCAGCCACAGGCTGGCAGGAAGCAAGCCGGTCTGGCATTGTACTTGCCAACTGGCATGGTCACTTGAAAGAGAGCAAAATCATCAAGGGGAGAGATGTCCTTTGCCAATGGGGCAAACTCTCTGGGAAAACTTCTTGCCAAAAGTGAGTTGGGGGAACTATGTGCATTTATATAAGGACTGTTTAGGCTCTGAAGGATGTGAAAGGCTAATCCATGCTGAGGTAATATGCTTCCCCTCTTAGATGACAAAATTACACACATACATTAATGAATGTATGCAAGCACATGGAGAGAATAAACTATACTTAGAGGATTTAGCCAATATACTACTTAAGTTTGTGCTTCTTTTTCCATATTCAGCTGATTCTCTAATAATCAAACCCTGAGTCTATGTCACACATATGTCACGTGGCCTCAGGGCCCTGCTTTGGGGGAGAGCTGCAGTACAGACCACCAGTCTGCCCGGAGCCTCACAGAGCCATACAAACAAGGCTAACATAACATCCAGTCCATAATACTTGATGCCTACTACACACCAGACACAGGGCTAGGGAAAATCTCTTCCCCCTATAAGTGTGCATTCTAAGGGGGGAAAGCACAAACAAAACAAAGTAAAATGTAGACTATGTTAAGTGGTAATGAGTGATTTGAGTAAAATAAATGAGGAAAGGGGTAGGGAACCGAAGGAGAAGGGTGTTGCTCACTCCCTCTCTTCTTCCACGTATCCAGGTCTACCTCCCTGCCTTCTTCTTGAAGCAAATGCCACCTTCTCACAGAACCTTCCTGACCACCATTCCCGATGCAGAGCCCAATGCCCTGAATGTGCTGGCCTGCCTGGCCTGTCTCTAGTCCCCTGCCCTTCCCCTCCCCTTTGGCCACACTGTCCTTGCTCTTCAGCAGAGAGGTGTGACGAGGGTGGGGGAGTTGGCAGGTGTTCACGTTCCTTGTGAATGAAACCTATTTTAAAAAAACCTTCTGGACCCCGTCATATAGGAATACAACACGTAGTTCTATCGGTAGAAGCATGAGACTAACACAGCCCCCCCCCCCACACTTTTACTTTAAGTTTTTGCTGCATTTCCTACATGATTAAAACACCTGAGGGGAAAATCGCTCTATTAAAGCAAATCCTAGACATCATAGAATTTCACCTATACATATTCATGTAATTCTAATAGATAATGGTATTGTGATTATATTTGTAAGAAAATTAACATCATTCTTTAGTGTCACCTGATATTTAGGAGCTCACTGCTACTGAGTTATATTGGCTCTAGGCCTTAAAAGTGTACAAACAGGAATTGGAAATACTATAAAATCTTGTAATCTATCATTTATGTATTTTTAGGGGGAAAAAAGGGACTGTCATGAGTTCTTTGATTTTATGCCTAAATGCTTTTTCTTTATCCTAAAAATCTTGGTTCTTATATATGGTGTTGGATAAATAACTATATCAGTGTTATTGCTAGTAGCAATAAGGTACTGTTATTTTGAAACTGCAAAAGCTGTTTGCTTTATTTGCTGTTTTGTTTTGTTTTGTTTTGTCCTTAGGTACATTTCGTGAGAGATGCACAAACAAAACACTATGTTTAAAAGTCACTGGGAACAATTGTTCTCTATGTGTTTTATGCCCCCAACTTCATACAATTGGCTTCATTTGCCTCCATTTGTGTTAAAACTTTAGGAATCACTTTGTTTTCCTCTTTGATGTCATTTTTTAAAAAATTATGAAGCACATAAATGTTTTATGTGACCTTGCAATCCAAACAACAAGGTGTATTCAGAAGGTCTAACTCTCATTTCTGTATTCCCCTCCTATGAGTAACTATTTTTATTAGTCTTTGTTTTATCCTGTGGCCACTTCTTTTTTAAAATATAAGCAAATGTGTACGTATCTTCATATCCCCCTCTTTCTTGCACAAAAGAGTGTATATGCTCCACATCGCCTGTGCCTTTTATCATACAGGTCGGCAAGGTGTTATAGAACTTTTCCTCCTTCCTTCTCAAACAGCATGACCACGTGGATGTGCTACCCTAAATGCACGCTGGTCTCTGTCGTATGCACACACCGTAAAGGAGCGAAGGCAACCCTTTACTTTCCAGAGGCCCTTCTGAGTCATCAATTCCCAGTCAAATATCCTTTCTATCTGCAGCATTTGTCACATGACCTGTACATAGTCACTGAAATTGATTCAATAATTTTAAAAATCCTATTTTCAAGATAGGTCTTTCTATTTGTTTTTAAGCTCCCCGATGGCAGGCACTACATCATTTCTGTCAGCCTTTACTAAATCTTTACTAAGTCTTTGTTGATACTTGATTTAGTTGTTTCCATTCTCCTTTCTCTGGCTGGTAGGAAGTGGGCAGAGGAAGTAACAGGAGCAAAGAAACAGAATCGAGACTGTGAGGGTGTCTGTGGGCCAGGAGGCCACCTGGCTGTGGGGAGCGCAGAGCTGGTGTAGGTGAGTGGGAGATGTGTCTCACATAGCCAGAAGGGGGAAGGCAAATTTAAAAGAGTCCAAGAAAAGTGGCCGAAAGTCAGACAAAAATGAATGAACACGTTGAGATCTGACCCAGTTAAAGATCTGAAAACACTACAAGCAAAACTGAGGAGGGAGGCAGGGAATATCTGGTATGATTTCTAGAATAATAAAGCCTCAACTGGGAGTTGTCAAGACCCCATGATTGCCCAGGCCAGCTCCTACCCTGGATTCTAGTTTCTGGATTTTCTTCCTACTCCCCAATAGATTCATCTCTTCAGCTTCACTGAGTCTTTTTTGTAAGTCCTTCATTGTCTGCTCTGTATTTGTTCTCATCTTCTCCAAGTGGGCATTGGTGTCTTGTTCCTTCTTCAGTTCTTCTGACACATTTGCCACCTAGAAAAGAAGGAGAGACTGAGACCATCCAGCAGCCAATTGGCCTTAACATTTCTACCCACAATCTTCAGTTCTCTGTCTAACTAGCTGTCATTCCTTGCCTCTGAATGTCCTCTCTTCCCACCAGGCTCTCCCTAAGCTCTATGGCCCTCAGGTGTGTGAAGAAATCAAGACAGCAGCAGGTACTAAAAAGATTAGGGTGCGGGGTGATGGAAACAGACCAAAGATGAAGTCCCAAATGAACATGATGACATAGCAACTGTACTGAAAGTAAGATGACCCACTAAGGCAACGACTTAGAACCGAACAAACACCAGGACATGTCCTGAACATCGTGCACCAGGAAAAGTGCGGAGTGCCTATCAGAATCTCTTTCACGTCTCAGGTCTATGACTCTGTGATTCACAACTGCAAACAAGTTTAGGCTCCAGGAATTTGGCAGCAACAGATGTTCTGAGTGCCAATAGTCTGGCACATGGTAGGTTAATTCTTGCTTATGAAGCCCATTCTTGGCTTTGGCCGTGTATACAAGGGCTTAGTGTTTTGATGCAATTATTAAGAACTGTTTCCCGAATCTCTCAGTGCATTTAATGTAAGAATACTGCCCTCCCAGTCAAAGCTTCTCTGTCTGTCAGGTTACCAACCATCTGTATAATTTAAGTGTGAGACATGTGTGCAGATGGTGAGGGCGAGGAATAAATTACGGAGGCAGCTCTGGGCTCTGCCATGTGAGGTTGGGACTCAGAGCTGAACTACTGAAGAATTCAAAGGGGGAAGGAGAAGTAGTGAATTCATTTCTCAACTTCGTGAAGAAAATCTTTAAAAAGCAAGGTTAATCAGATAGAGTCTTCATAATGTATGACTACATAAATTTACCAAGCAGACTCAGAAGCTCTTTTTATTTCTTTCTACCTATGTGGATTTACATAAATGTTCAGAACATTAGTCTTCCCTTGGCCAAACATTTGCAAGTGTTCACACACCTCTTTTCCCTCAGAGAGCAGAAGTATCTGCCTTGATACAAAACGGCTGAGTGACAGGCATGCTGCTCCATTCTTCTGGATCCTACAGGCAGCTGGTAGCTTGGACTTGGTGCAGGGTTTTGTTTAGCTCCCCGAGTGCTACATAACTCAGGCAAATACAGACACAAACTCTTCCCCTTGTCTGAATTCCAAAATGACAAATGTAAAATCAAATTGGACATCTTGTCTCCCCAATTCCCATACCCTTCTCTGCAGGAGGATCAGCCTCCATTCACATCACAAGGCTAAGGCTGCTGCACATGGTTGTTTGTTTGGACTACAGGAAATCACTTGATGGGGGTCCGGTGAGCGGAGGCTAAAATCAAGCTCAAGCCGGCTCAGCAAGTGTTGAGCCCTGCAAGGCTGGATCCTCCACAGATACTTCTCCCTGCACCTCCCTCCCCACACTCCCTCCATGAATTGTTTTGGTATTTCCTTCTGCTTGCCTTATCCTTTGAGAGAAGTGCTGCATCTGCCCACCAGGGTTGCCTTTCTCCACTTCCCACCACGGCACAGCCAAGGCTGGCAGCCAACCCTGAAGTTAGTGTCATTTGGGAAAAGCATTGCCCTCAACTTGTAAATAAAGAAGGTACACACCAACCCAGAAGCCTTTCTTTATCAACCTATTCTGCTACTCAAGCAGTAGCATGGCTTATAAAAAATAGATGAAATAAGCATTCTTCCTAGATCATTGTCATAAAACTATTACATACTCTAGGAACATAGCTCTTTGTAAGTAAGCACAGGAAGCATTGTTTTTAGACACTAGATATATCGATTCACAAGTTGAAAGTGGCTTAAGTTAAGAAAAAATCTCTTGCTCTCATAAGGTTTTGCTTATAGAAATTCAACTGCTCTTTTTCATTGCCTTGGGAGGTTGCAGGGGAGGAGTTAATTGGCGTAATTTTTCAAAATGGGAACATAGAGCAGAGGGCTGAGCTAACCTCCTCCAGGCTGTGTGGAGAATCAATGGAATCCTTTCTGGCTGCAGATTGGCCTCCGCCCCTTGGCTACTGCTCCCGTCAACTCCGGAAGGCAGAAGCTAGCAGGCAGTCAATGCACCCACCTCAGTGGCTGCCTTCTTGGCCTTCTCTTCTGCGTTTTGATGCCCCTGCACTGCCTCTTCGACTTCCTTCTGCATCCTGGCAAGCTCAACCTCCAGTTTCTTCTTCTGGCCAAGGAGACTTGCATTCTAAGGAAAAGCAGCTGTCTTGTTAGGCAAGTTGAGACCAGCAATGCAAACACTAGCGAGTCTATTTGGGACAGGCAATGGGAGAAGGCTTGGGCCCAGACTGTTTTATTCTAGCCAGCCACACTCACTTAAGCAACATTTCCAACCCCAGAAGGCCACTTTAGAGAAGCACCTTGCCATCAAAGGCATACTTCAATGGAAGAGACTTCAGCCACTCAGTATCAAAGAGATGGTAGCCTGAATCAGAAAGGAGAAATGGATCCAGAGAACCTACAAGCCCCAATATTGTACTTGGTTTTCAACTTGCTGAACAAGGTTTTTCTGCCTTTTGTTCTTTGATAGGATAGAACATACGCCCCAGAGCAGATTTCAGGGTTAAAACAGACCTTTGGGGAATAGAGGCTTGGGGGAATCAAAATCAGTTTCCAGTGTGATGGTCCAGGAGAAAACAACCTTCATCTTTATCTACCTCCCTTTCCTATCAAACTTAGGTGAGGAGGTGGGAAGAATAGTTCAGCTGCGCCACATCCCCCACCCCACTGCGCTCCAGGGTTCTTTGTTCTGTAGCTGGTGCTGTCCTAATTTTTCCCTTCCTGGGGTATGACAAGAGTCTGGAGCTCCTTCTGCTGCTCTTTGGTTCATGTTTGAAGCACAGATTTTCTGAGGATATGAACCCTTAGCATACAGAATGTGTATAAAAGGCATGAGCTTGCTATTTTTTATTTCTCCTCATTGTCCTTTCACATTTCTCTAGCTCATGTCTCTCTCAGTGGCAGGACTGAGCCTTAGAAACAGAGAGATATTCCTGCCTCACAGGTTCTCCTCTATTTCTTTGATGGCAGAAGCATCTTCACCAAGGCTGCCATCCTCTGCCCTTAACGGAGAGCTGGGCCCTGGGTGCCACCAGGCTTCTCTCTGCCAAGGGTGTGGCCTGGGGGGTTAAGTGTATTTTCCTGGAGTATATTCTGGATGCTCAATGCACTTAACTCCATAGAAACTACTTCTTTGTAAAGGCAGATATAGCCAAAAATGATTTTTTTTGGTACATAAAATCAGTAAAATTGCTAGGGAGATAATGGTTATAACCTTTTCAAGCTGAATGACTCTCTAATTGGTTCTTCTTGGGGAAAAAAAATGGGGTTGAGGGTATTTTTGTGGAAACATAATCTAGACTGTCACAGGTTTGAAAAAGGACATATGTAATAAGCTAAGGATAAGTATGCCCTCATATGTTTGTTCTAGGCTAAAGGTCTGAGAATTCAGAAGGGCCTAAGAAGGTTCTATAAAGTTTCATTATTTAGCAAAATACTGGTAGTGTTCTAGTAACTGCAAAGCAACCCCACAGGGTTGAGGAAGGGGAGAGGTCCTTATGAGCGACGGGACACCACGTAGGCTCCCTGGGCAAGGAAGGCCATACCTGGACCAGCACCATTACCTGAGAACTCACTTGAGTCCCTGGTGCCACTGCAGGGATTCTGATTCAGTAGGGCAGGTGGAGACCTGAGAGTTTGCATTTTTATGTTAGTTTCTCTTACACACCTATAGTTTTAGAAACTCTGCCATAGAGACCAGATCTCTGCCCCTAATATTTTCCCCCAATCCATCTCCTCCTCTCTGTGTCTGGTTGATGGTCTCACACCTCCCTCGGCTAGTGGCTTTTCATCCCATGGGGACCCACTGTTGCCTTATCAGTTATAACAGGCATGGCAAATGATTTGTTCCCAATAGCTGTTAAATACTACAGATAGCAAGTGATTTGCTTTTTAAAAATTCGATATTCTACTGTATAAGAATCCTGCTCATTGTATTTAGATCAGCTTTCTTGAGAGAAAAAGAACATGGTGTGAGTGAGCCTGCTGGGAATCACGCATAACCTCCAACCTATTTGTTCTACACCACATGGTTTCCAAATAGGACTGTGTCCTGCATGTGACACAGAAGTCAGACTGCAGGCACAAACTAATTGTGATGCCTTACAGCTGGCACATCTCCAGCTTCTACTTCTTTTTTTCTCAGTGGGGACACAATTGGCATTCTGGGAGGGGCAATCCTTTGTGATGCAGGATTATCCTTGTACCTCCCAGGAGTATTAGCATCTCTGGACCTTTCCCACTAAATGTCAGTGGCACGTCCCAGTCACTGTGACAACCAAAATGACCCCACAGACATTTCTCAACACCCCAGAGCATGGTGGTTCTGCCCCTAGTTGTTTTAATTCATCCCTCATAACAATCATGACAGTAAACTTCCTAAAATACCAAGCTAATAACTTCACGTTCAGCTACTTAAAATTCTTCAGCAGACCCCCATTAGCTGCAATACAGAATTTGCAACCCATCAGTCTCACATTCAAGGTCCCTGGTGTCCTGGCTCTTGCTTAGCCTCATTGCCACTGATCTGTCCTGTCCTGACCCCATGCTCTAGTGAGGAGACAGATTTGAGAAAAAAAAAATTAGGCAGTAGAGACCTGGTCTTTATGGCAGAATTTCTGAAACTTTAGGTGTGTAAGAGAAACTAACACAACAGTGCAAATTCTCAAGTTTCACCCAGATCTAATGAAGCAGGCCTCTCCCCATGCCCCTGCCCTTGACTCCTCTTTGCCTGGGTGACTATTTACATGTCCTTCATGTCTCAGATTCAGTGTGTCCTGCATCTGTCTAAGTCTAGGAAGGTCAGAGAAAGCTTTCTGCGAGGATGTGCTTGCTCTATCTAACCCCACAGTGGTGCACTACAGTCTGTTTGCTTAGGGTCTTCACATGTTTAGGCAATAGAGACATTTTGTGTCTATACCATGTATACCTGTCCAAGTTATGGTGGGTGCCCTAAAAATGTGTGAATGACCCACATTTACTATACACATTTGTCCTAGCCACTACAAATTTTCCTGATTCTATGAGAACGGCAAAGATTCTATGGATTCTTGCTTGGGGTCACTTATGTAACCTTCTAGCAGCAGCCAGAGTTGCAACAGCACATCAGCAGCAACTCAGAATTGCTCAATATCTTCTGGCTCTAAACCAGGAAGGTTTTTTTTTTTAATCCTAAAATGCTGGGGGAACATGTGCCTTAGAGGGAATAGGAGAAGCAGCAAGTGGTTCTGGAACACTAGGAAATGTTTATCCCTCTCTCTTCTTAGCATCCTGGCTTAAGCGCTCTGACGGTCCGTTCTTATGGAAGAAGACTCAGTGTTATGGGTCAAATTGTGAACCTCACCAAAAAAAAAAAAATATGTTGAAGTCCTAACCCCCAAAACTTCAGAATGTTTTCTTATTTAGAAAAAAGGACCTTTGTGGATGTAATCAAGTTGAAATAAAGCCATCAGAGTGGGCACTAGTCCAAAATGACTGATGTCCTTTTTTTTTTTTTAAGAGAACATTTGGACAGAGACAGATGCTCACAGAGGAAAGATGGCTTTAAGACACTCAGGGAAAATGTCACATGAAGACGGAGGATTAGAGTGATGCATCTATAAGCCAAGGAACACCAAAGATTGCCAACAAATGACCAGAAGCTAGGAAAAGGCAGGAAAGGAGGCACCCAGGAGATACATAGGGTGTGTGGCCCTGCCAACACCTTGGTTTCAGTCTTCTAGCCTTCAGAAATGCGAGAGAGTAAAGTTCTGTTGTTTTAAGCCACCCAGTTTGGAGTACTCTGTTACAGCAGCCCTGGAAAACAAATGCACTCGGGAACAAATAGAGCGGGACCACCACTCTGAAGCCAAAACTCTCCCCTATGCCACATATGCACACCCAAGGCCGAACATGGCAACTATGTGTGGCCCTGCCTGACTCATGTGGGGAAACCACTGCCTTCAACCAGCTGACTCAGGTAATGGGGAGAGCTTATGGGCCCCACCTGGGTATGGAAAAGATTGATTCTTTCTGTGGCCTGTAGGAGCTCTTCCTCTGCCAGCCTGCGCCCACGTTCTGTCTGCTCTTGCAAGGACCTCAGTTCCTCCAGTTCAGACTGGAGAAGAGAGTTGCGTCGCTCAGCTAAAGCCACCTGCTCCTTCAGCTCACTATTCCGGTGTGTGCTGTCATCCAGCTGCACCTGAAGGTCCTGCAAGAGAAAACATGGGCTGGGGGCACAGATCTCTCTGACGTCAAGGGGATAGGTGCCTGAGCACGTGTGTCCTGAACAAAGCTCCACCAATTTCAATGTAAGCATGTTCCTGCCCTGTTGAAGGATTTGATTCATTGTCCCCTCTTTTATTGCCCAATACAATCTGTCACTTGGTTTGCCTCAATAAGCAGAAGCATTCCCCACCCCCATTCTGCCATTTGAAAATACCTTGATTTGAACCTGAAGCTGGCCCAGGGACTTGGTTGCCTCTGACAGCCGCTGGTTGGCACGGCTAAGCTGGAGTTCCATCTCGTTGAGGTCCCCTTCCATGTTCTTCCTCAGCCGGGTGGCCTCCATTCTGCTCCTGGTCTCGAAATCCAGGCTGGACTGCAGGGAGTCAATAGCACACTGCTGGCTCCTCCTAATTTTAGAATAACGTTCAGGGGTGGAAATCATGCACCCACATTAAGAAAGGTTACCTGCTGTGTACATAACAGTTTAGGAAACAGAAAAGCATTAAAATTCAATAAAAAGTCTGGGTAATTAACGAAATGAGTCTAAAGGGTTTTCATTTTTAAAGCACAGAGGTTGAAGGATTAGGTTAGTGAGCATATTTCCATCATAACAAACTAAGATTCCCAGGCCAACCTCTAGGAAGAATCAAGGAAAGCACCAGAATCTTCCTGAGGTTCCTGTGGAGCAGACTTAGCCTCATCTTAGACCCCCCTAAAGGACAATATAGGGCAAATATCTGTATTTTCTAGAGTGGCTAAGGGTGAAGGAAAGGATGCTCTTTCAGAGAGCCATAATATTTATTTATTTTAGTTAGATTTTATTGTGCATGCTATTACAGTTGTCCCAACTTTTCCCCTTTGCTCCCCTCTACCCAGCCCCACCCTCACTCCCTCAGGCAATCCCCTCTCTGTTGCCTATGACCATGGGTCCTGCATATATGTTCTTTGGCCGCTGCTCTGTTCCCTATGCTGTGCTTTACATCCCATGACTGTTCTGTAACTACCGATTTGTACTTCTTTACTCCCTTCACCTTTTTCACTCACAGTTAGCACCTCTCCTCTGCCAAACCCATGTCCCTGGTCGCCACATGGTAATGTCAGCCTTTCACACCTATCTTGAGGTCCTAGGCCTTTGTTCAGTTCCCAGATCAGAATCCTATAGGTATGCCAGTATATAAAGTTAATAGAGACTGTTATGGGCCAAATGCATCCACCTCACTCTCTACACCCAAATCCTTATTTGAAATCCTAACCCCTAATACCTCACAATGAGACTGTATTTGGAAATAGGACCTTTAGAAGAGGTGATTAAGGTAAAATGAGGACCTGAGGGTGGGCCCTAACCCAACCTGACTGGTATCCTTATAAAAAGAGGACATTTGGACACAGAGGCACCAGGGATGCACAGACACAGAAAGGACCCTTTGAGGACACAGCAAGAGAGTGGCCTTCTGCAAGCCAAGGAGAGAGGCTTCAGGACAAACCAATTTTGCTGACACTTTGACCTTGGACTTCCAACTTTCAGGACTATGAGAAAATAAATTTCTGTTGTTTAAGCCACCCAGGCTACGTATTTTGTTACGGCAGCCCTAGCCCATCACTCCTACAAGGATGTGTACTCTCAACATCACTGAAAGCATTTCTCTGTCTTACGTTGCGGAAACTCATTTTTGCTTCTGCTGGCTCTCCTTACGTGGGAACACTAAAGCATCCCTAGTCTGGTGTCAAAATCCTCTATACAGAGATACATTCTACTTAAGCAGACAAACTGAATGCTTCAAACTGTCCTTTTTCCACAGTTGTTTATGAAACTTCATGAGTGCCTCTAGACACGTAAAAAGTGCTGTGTTTTAAGAGGTTTGGATGTGATACAGACCTAGAGAATGGCTGCTAGACAATCAATACAATTCATGTGGGGGTCAAGGCATCTTTAAAGTGAAAGCTCCCCCAAGTGCATTTGTAAAGAAAAATGAAGCTCTCAGGGTCCGGGCAATATGGTAAGAAGTTCTTTTTTTCCTCCTAAAATATAAAATACAATTTGAGAAAAGAAATCCAATGTGAAAAATAATAATGAAAACTTAAAACTTAAAAAAACTATAGAGTCAATTCAATAGGTCCGTTTTCCCCCTCTTACAATACTGCTCATCTATGTCAGAGAAATATTAAAATGATCCTTAATTCCAATACTTGTGATTCAGTTTTAAAACGATTAACAAGGCATTCTGCTAACTAAATGCCCTGTTTGAGTTTTTGAAGACAGGGTAAAATACTTTAGTTAGAAATGAGAAGAGATTTAAACATTCTTCTGGCAGACACTCAACAAAAGAAATTGTCAGGTGGTGCAACCAACTTAAGACCATGTGGCAGAATTTGATGTTATTGAGTTCAGAGGAGTGGCCCATATGGAAAGAAAAGATGATGGAATGTTAATTACTACATACCTGAGGCTACAGGGCAGGGGTGGGCATGCTATGGGTTATGGGCCAAACCTGGTCATGCCCATTTGATTTCCAATGTCTATGGCTGCTTTCGAGCTACAGCTGCAGAGCTGAGCAGTTGTGACAGAGTCCCTATGGCCTGCACAGCCACAGATATTTACTATCTGACCTTATACAGAAAAAGTCAGCCTAATCCTTCCACAAGTGGTCAAACCAAAGCAAACAAATACACTTTGATGGAATTTCAGTGCCTCATTCCCAAAAGCCCCTCCACAGCACCTTTCTGGGTATGCCTGGGAGCACAGAATACACGCCTAGGCCAGTGGGAAGACCTTCACATGTTTCAGCCTGTCTTTCAATACCCTGGGTTGGGGGGTATAGAGTTAGTTGATAATCTCTGAAGTTTCATGTGGTACCTGATCAACTTGTTTTAACCCAGTCTTGGACCCTGTGGCAAGTCTGGACTGCTGTGGCAGTTAGGCCACCAGTTGGCCTTTAAGCTGGCCACTGACAGCAGTCCTCCTTTCCTGTGTCTGGGATGGGAAGGATTAAGGTCAGCCACTAATGCTCCTCCCTTCCATCAATGACTGCATTGTCATCTCCCTACCTCTAGCTATGCTAATTATAACATTTGTAGATATTTTTTTTAAATGGCCCTATGTGCATATCCAGCTGCTCATACTTTTCACCACCAACAGGCCCCCAGGCCCATCTCACTCAGGATCAGTCCTTATGGAATGAATGGATGAGCAAGCTCAGCAGCAGAGAATGCATAGAACGAGTTACCGAGTTTGGAGCACTGTCAAGGTTTTGTCTTTGCCTCTGAGTCTCTCTCCTGCTCTGCAGTCCCTTTGACTTTCTGGAGCCTGCTACACAGGCCTCCTCCAGTTCCTGTGGAGTTGCCTAAGCTTCATGGGGACATAGAACCTTGAACCTCATCTTGCCCTCAGGTAACATTTCCCTTGAGTTCTATAATTTACCTGGCTTATCCTTGATTGCTTGAAAAATCCTATGCTTTCCTCAAATATCCCCAATGTTCTACTCAGTTTCCTTAGTATCCCTTCCTCTCCTAGCCCTGAAGTCAGATTAAGCCAAAGCACTGTGATGCAGTCTGTACTCACAAACAGCACTCCACACAGAAAGAGCCTGGGATGGTATTTGTGATATGTTTGTAAAATATGCTCATCTTTTCTTTCCGGATGTACCTATCACAGTGATTATGAAGCAGTCACTATTTAAAACTCATGAACAGCTCACCTCTCCCTCCAGCCCACCTATTCCTTTTTCCTATTCCTATTCCTATTCCTATTCCTATTCCTATTCCTATTCCTATTCCTATTCCTATTCCTATTCCTATTCCTATTCCTATTCCTATTCCTATTCCTATTCCAGTCCCTCCACAGCTCCTGCCTCATCTTCTGTTCTTTCTTCTCCAGCCCTCGCTGTTAGGTTCTCCAACTTCTTTTCCACTAAGATGATTATCATTGGTGAGTAGCTCCATGACATTCAGATGTACCTGATGAGATGCAGGCTCTCTGAGGATTCATTTTTCCTTAGCTAGGTTTATTAATAGGCACAGGTTTGACATTACCTGAAATGAGTTTTTTTTTAACTATACGAGAAGACATTCATTTTGTTCCTCATGGAAGTAGGGCAAATATTAAGGCCCCATGTTTTTGCCCTTCATCAAAAAATTCTTTGAGACACTGACTCGGCGGAGCCTCTTTATTACACTAGAAGCCATCACCACAGTCGGTCCTAGAGCAGGGAGTGCCGATGAGGGGGAGCAAAGACAACTCAAAGCCACAGAGGGCCAAATCTAGCTGGACATCCTCATTAAAAACATGGCCCCCCATGGGAGTTTTGTCTGAAAATGGGTTATGGGAAGGGGTCAGTTCAATTGCACATGTTAACAGATTTTTTTTTAAATGTTTAATAAATGCACTGGGAGCAAGTTACCAGTTGAAACTTGGATTCAAATGATTTTCCTTGCACATAAGACATTGACTTAAGGGAACAGATCAGATAGGTAATATAATCACAGTTAATTCCATGTGTTTGTAATTGTGCCTTTGATCTATAGAGTGTGAAGTGCTTTGCCAACATCCGCTTACCCAGCTTCCTTACCACCTTCTGTGGCATGTCTGGGGCTGCTTTTATCCTCTCACTGCACTGAGAAGCTAAGAAATGAAATGTCTAAAGTCATCAGCTTGGAATGATGAAGTGAAGAAAAGATCCCACCACCCATGAATCCTGTCTGTTCCATTTCCTGACCGTCAGGTCTCAGCTGCTTCAACGGGGCCTCAATAAGCAGCTTAGCCCTTGGCTTGCTCCTCTCCAGACAAATGGCTACAGGGACAGGCAGGGGCCATGTGAAAATTTCACTCTGATCTGATATTCATTTTAATGTACAGCATCAAATTTTTAGTTCTTCTCCACTGTTTAGCATTTTCAGTTTCTTCAATATCCAGGAAAGAGACCTTTTTTACAAAGACCCAGAGAGTATATGCAGTAGTTGTATATACATAATTAAGCTTTTTTGTGAGTTTTTTTGAGTTTTGTATGGGAATAGAAGCTACTGAAATGTAAACAAAATTATAAAAACTGGCAGTAATTGTGTAGAGACATTTCTTGATAGCAACCGTGGTGAGCTTTCTAGAAATATTCTAGTGTAGGGTTAGACTGGCTAAGTGTCTTTGAGAATGTTCCAACAGTGTCTTAAAGTAGCCAAATGCAGCGAGTGCTGAAATATGCAACTGTTGCTTGTCAAAATAATCTTAAATACCTAATTTTTTCTATTTCTTCATCTTTCTCTGAAAGCTTTCTTTCAAGTTCCCTTTTGGTTTCCAAGAGTTCAAGCTGGAAACGAAGCATCTTGCTTTCATTGCATCCCAGAGCTCCCTGAAATACGTAAATAAAAAGCACCAAATTAAGTCTTTGAGAGAATTTTTTTTTCTTCCCAAAACATATGTCATAGTTCAAATCAGGTCCCTGAAGTTTGGAACAGGATGAAACAAGTGATTCCTTTTGTCTGTTATGTTGTGGTAGGCAGTTAGACACAAGCAGAGCAAGGACTGTGGGCCAGGTACAGAAGGTCAGCAGGGCCGAAAGCCCCAGGTGCCCAGCAGCAGGAAAACAAGGGCCTTGCCCCCAGGGTCACCTTTCCTTTCCTAGTGAATCGCTGGTTACGTGGTTGGAACCCCTTCACCTTTCACAGCACTGGTCGTACACTTCAGACTCTCCCCTGTCACGTTGCTAGTCGTGCGGGTTAGACTCCCTGAGAGGGGATGCGAACAAGGGGACCAGACAACAACCCTTAAACATTAAGCACCCCCAGGATGATGAGGTTCTGACTCACATCAATACATCTAGGCCTCAGCTCCAGGCCCAGAAAAGCAGCAAAGCCAGACAAGGGACCAGCAGCATTGACTAATGACCCCCTGCCCTGGCACCGACCAGTCAGTAAGGACCACAACCCTGAAAGGACACAGCTGGAAAGCTGATGAATATTCTATTGGGATCCTTCCCTGAGACCTCCAGATAAATACCCTCAAGAAGGAGGATCCAGTAGGGCCCTCTCCGTGGAGCACACCTGCGCCTTTCCCCACTCCTTTCCCCACTCCTTTCCCCAGGTGGGTTTTTCTTTCCTCTCTCTTTCTCCTAAGCTCCCAGAGCCCTTCTTTTTCTTTTGTTTCTGTTTCCTGAAGCCCATTTCTTCTACGGCTCACTGCTTCTACCTCTGTGACTTCCTAAACTTTCCCTAATCGTTTGTGTTGGCTCTGAATTCTTTCTTAGCCAGAATCCAAGTACTGAGGTTGTTGAACTGAGGTTGGGTATCACCCCATCAGTCTAAGACCTGGTGTCATTTCACTGCCAACAATGTCACTTAATAGCTTTGACATTCTTGGCTGTTTTTAGCTGTAGTTCAAGAACTAGAGTTCTAAAGCATTTTTAAATCAGAAAATTTCAATCTTGCCTGTGACTACTTAAACTTTTAAAATTATTACTCTTGACTTTTTGTGACAAATCAATAAAAGTATCAAAGCTAGAACAAGGATTCTACCTGGAATCTTCTTTAATTCTGGATATCATAGAGGGATACAGAAAAAGTTGAAAGCATTCAGAGAGCAAGAAACAGAATAGTGTGAACAGAATAGTGCCCAAATACTGTCATAAGAAGCACGGTGAGGGAATTTAGGATATATTTGACACATAACATTCAGTGTGGGCCATTTTCACCATAATTATTACTATTGCTTCAAAAGGATTCCTTTGACAGGCAGGGAGAACTCCTGCCCCTTTGAATATTTAAAGATAAACAAAACAATTACTACCAGGGTTATTCTAAAGGTGACTCAAGTTTAAAAATGTAGGTTTAATTAAATTGTTAAAGCCTGTTCTAAAAATGAAATTTATGTAGAAGAAACAAACACTTGGAGGATGCTGAGGAGGACGTTTGTGAAGAGCACGGGGGTGATGACAGCATCTCAGTCAGTGACGGCCAGCAGACAGTCCTGAGGGCAGGTGTGCTTCCTAGAGTAGCCTCTTCTGAGGAGTGATTCACACACACCACCAAAAGTAAAGCTGAGTAGCAACTTCAGAGCAAAAATAAGAAAGGTATTGGAGATTTTAATATAGCTGAAGGTCTCAATGCTGTTCCCTGAACACTACTTTCAATAAAAAGAAAATAAATAAAAACAAATGCTTGGATAGCAATTTCCTCCTGGGGAACGCTGCCCTTCCTTTCTTTGGGGGAAACTGTCACCTCTCACCCCCCAGACCACACTGAGAAACTGAATCTTTGGAGAAGGTGACCTGGGATAATTTGAGTTTTGTGACTTCAAAAATAACCTGATAAAGTTTCTCATAAAGTCTCACCCAGGAAAATAACCCAATTTTATAAATACATGTCCAAGTTGATGAAGTATTTATGGATCTGGCTGAAGACAAAGTTTGAGAAAATGAGAATAGAAGAGAATGCCATCTAGTGGTACCAGATGGTATGAGTGCTATGGCCTTACCAGCCTCACCTTTGATGTTAGTGCTGGTCGATTTAATACATACAAAGATGTCTACCTGCCAGAAAGGACTAAAATTAACCCTGACTAATCCTACCTCTCATTGGATTGTCATGGTGCTTGAAATTTCTACCAAAGAAGTTACTTCTTTGGCTTAAGGTAGTAGCCTCGATGCCCAGAGAACCAACCAAACGGAACAAGTAAATGCAGCAAGGTTTACCAAGTTTCCAAGGGCCAGCCTTGCAGGGAACTCCACATTGCAAAGTGCTGGGATTCTGTACATAATGTAGATGACTTTGGAAAACAGTATGTGTAAAAAGGCAAGAGAAGAGCTGTGTCAAGAGCTGTCCACTTGACACCTGTATATGCAGAGGCGATACCAGCACGGCTTCTGTCGGCAGGCCTCTTACATAAACGTAGCCGTGTGGTAAATTTAACAGACACCCCTTGGCACAACGCAGTCCTCTGAGGTCTAATGTTTTATTATCACACTTCCAAAAGGCCCCTGCCTAAAGCTGATTGTCGTGTCTTCTAAAACTCATTTTCCTCTGTCGGAGGCTGAGTGGGTGGGGCTGCGCGTTTACAGGACCACTGATCGTTCATAAGGCGGGTGGAGAAAATGAAACTCGGCTGAGAAAAGAGGCTTCGCGCGGCTTATTAACTACCTACCATCTGTTTCCTTTTTAGTTCACCCTCTTTGACCAAAGATCTCCTCGCAGTCCTTTTCTATCACAACCAGGGGTAAACTTGGAGTTGTCCTGGACTTTTAATTCATACCTCTGAAAACATTCCTGTCAAGCAACATGCACACAATGAGCTTTCAGAAACAAACTGTCTAAAGGTTTTTGGGGGAAAAAATGTTTTGACTGATTCCATTTGGAGAAGAGAAGTATGAGGACATTTTCAACATTCAGTAAATGTTCATGGGACCTCTTCTATGCCTGGGGCAGTGTCGTAGGCCGGTGCTTCTCGAATGTTCCTGTGAACATGCACCACCAAGGGACCTGGTTAAAATGCGGATTCTGATTCAACGGAGCCAAGGGAAGGCCTCATGGTCTAGATTTCCAAAAACCTCCCCGGCAATGCCCATTTTTGAGTGGTGAGGGTCGAGGCTCTGAGAATAAATTGGTGAACAATGCAGACATGGTTTCTCAGTTTCTGTTTTCATTACAACCAGGAGATCTGAACCACTATGGCTGATCTTGCTCTCCGAGACTCAACTTCCTCATTAGAGAAATGAGACAATAGTTTGCTGGGGTTAAATCATGAAATAATGCACATCAAGCCCTTGGCACAGTGTCTAGCATGTAGTCAGCACCTGAGTAAGTGTCCGAGTTCCTGTTGTTGCTACCAGAATGCAGACCTGCTTCCTCACAGTGACAAAAACCTTCTTTGCTCCCTAAATGTAATACCTCTGCTTCTTCCAGCGCCACCTGGACTTCAGCCTTCTCTCGTTCAATCTGTTTGTTGACCTTTTCCATTTCACTTAACTTCTTGTCTCCTTCTCTCAGCTGATTTGTCAGAGTAGAAATCTCTTCTGAAAGGGGGAGAAAAGCAAAGTTAGTGAGAGGATCCAGTCTCAGACCCATGGCACCAGACAGCACGGACTGCTCCCAGAGGCCCCGTGGGGCCGCAGACGTGCCATCCTTGGGAACTTGATGGCAAGGCTGTCTCTGGCACATAAGGGATGTTTGTTTGAATTAGAAAAAGGCATTCCTTCTTCAATATATTCTTTTGTCATCTGCCAGTAAGTTGCCTACAGCAACTGTGAGCATAGTGCTTCTTCGAGTATTGTGTGTTGAATACCCATACACCTTCACAAGGCACTCCTGCATGCTGGAGCCATGCCAGATTCTGCCTGGCCAGGCTCTGAAACACAGACCTGGAATCCTTACATTTCCAAGATAAGTGCTTCGCTATCAGCACCACTGACTGCTGTTTTGTCAGCTGCTGCTCAATACCAGGATTGGTTTCTAAAGCAAAAGCTGGTTCATTGTCTGTCTGAAGCCAGTGCAATGAGCCCAGATAACCCAAAGAATCTGGGGGAGCTGAAGCACTTGAGGGTCTGTGGCTAGCCGTTCATGAAGAGAAGCCTTTGACAGAGTAAGGCGTCCAAACACCCACCACCTGATGTTGTTGTTGTCAGTTCCGCCTCTTTGTGAAGGATTTCTCCACTACCTAAGACATGGGTGTCAAACTCATTTTCACCGGGGGCCACATCAGCCTTGCAGTCGCCTTCAAGGGGCCAGATGTAATTTTAGGACTGTATAAACGTAACTGCTCCTTAACAGTTAAGTGAAAGCTTGGCATTGCTGCCAGGTAGAAGAAACAAGGTGCTGGGCTGGATAAAACAAAGTGGAGGATGGGAGTCAGCCTATGAGCCTTGTTTTCACCACCTGTGACATAAGAAGTTTGGAGAAGGGCTAAGTCGCTCTGGGCATCATCCACAGGCCAGCATCAGTAGGAGGAGACAGCTTGCCTCTCCTCTAGTGCTGAGACCCTTGCTGTGGTGTGATGTGACAAGAATTTTAAAAAGTTACAAAAACAAACCCATTAGATAGCATTTCTCATGTGAATAATAAATCCCTCTCTAATAAGCTCTCTCCAAAAGAAATATTCCCAGAGAAACCCCAGGGTAATGGTTCTCTACTGACCATACCTTAGAATCACTTGCAGATCTTTTGAAATAGGCTTCTGCCCAAGCTTCTGCCTAAGCCCCACTGGGACCAAATCTGGTCCCCAGAGGAGCAGCACTGGCCTCACCTGGGCACTTGCTAGCCATGAAAATTCTCAGACCTCTCCTAGACCTAACGAATCAAAAACTCTCTGGATGGGGCCAACCAACTGTTTGAGCAAGCCCTCCAGGTACCACAGATAAGCTAGTTTTCCCACCACTGTCCCTGCGTTTCTCACATGCCCAGTCAGGGACTGGATCATGGATGTAGGTCAACACTGAAAGGAAGCTTTATTTATGCCTCCAATGGTAATGAACTTGCTCCCAGGGCACCTCAGGTTTTGATGCACATCACTGTTGGTGCTGGTGTAAGCTGGCAGCCTCTTTCAAGGGCTGTTTGGCATATCTCAAAATTTAAAAATCCATTCCTTTAACCCAGCAATTTCATTTCTAGGACTCTATCCTACTGAGATATTTTTTACATGTCCACAAATATATGTGCAGGGATGTATAGTATAGAATTATTTACAATTGTGAAAAATTACATCTAAAATGAATAAAACCTACTTAAATAAGTGTTAGCCATCCTTATAAAACATTGTATATCTATTGACAATCACGTGGTAGGTCTCCATGTGAAGACGCACGGGAAGGTGGCACAGACACGTGGGAAGGTGGCACAGGTCAGGACTGGTGTGACATGCCAGAGTCGGGCTGGCTGAGCTCAAGTCTCAGGTCTGCTCCTTATTGCCTGTGAATTTGGACAAGTTCTTAACCTTCTGTGACTCCATATAATCTGCATTTTATGGATAAAAAACTGACACATAAGACTGTCCTGAGCATTAAACAATAAATAATTGTATATAAAACAGCCCATGCCTGGGCTGTACTATGGGCTGTAGAGTTAATTGTTAAAGTAGAAAGTATATGGGTAAACAAAAAAAAGGTGTAGAATAAAGTGTAATCTGAGTAAAAAACACAGGCATGGATATACATACAGAAAATCTTGGTAAGGCTATGGATATAAAGAAATTCTTAATTGTAGCCTTTTTTACAGAATAGAATTGAGATTAAAGATAGAAAAGTAGTCTAATTTTTAGAATAAAAATAATATCTGTAGTAAAAAAATGTTAAGTATGAAAAAATGGGAGAGTTAAAACTTGAGTGGGGCCGCACTAATGCTGAAGCATTTGCCCCGGAGGACAGTCTTGCCCACGAAGCCAGGGCTCTGCCTGAGCACCTTGCTTGCACTCTGGCTCCAAGCCCCGCTCAGAGTACCTTGGAGGTTGCTGTTCTCTCTCTGGAGTGTCTCCTGGCTCATGGCGCTTTCCTCGTAGGCCTGCTTGAGCTTGAGGAGTTCAGCACTGAGGGTCCGGGCCTCCTTCTGAGAGGCATCCAGCATCACCTGAGACTCCATGTGCCTCTGCCTCCAGTCATCCAGGCACTTGTCAAAGTGTCCCTGCTTCTGGTCCAACGTAGTTGCCACGGATCGGGCCTTGCCAAGATCTGACAGGGTGTCCCCCAGCTCCAGCTGCAGTCGGTGCCTGGCCCTCTCCAGGGAGGCATTTCTGGCATTGGCCACACCCATGGCCTCAGCAGCTTCCTGCAACCTAATTGCTAGCTTCTTCCTGAGAAAGAAGGACCCAAAAAGCCAAGTGAAGACACAATTCTACAGAACTCATCCAGTTTATACTTGATTAAAGACATTGCTTGGGGACAGGATAGCGTGGCCCCTGAGGTTAGCTCAATAGTGTGAAGCGAAATCAGCTTGTGTCTGAAAATGACCTCCTTGTGCTTATAGAACCCAAATGTCTACTGGCCACCATCCTGTGGCTCCTGTGACCATATGTCCTTTATTTTCCCCTACCCCTTCTCAACCTGGACTTGGAACTGAGGATCTCCGAATCCCTGTATTTGCTCACCTTACACCTTAACTGAGCAATGAAGCATATAGACTTTATTGATGAAAGAAATGGGAGAAAGAGAAAGGTTGTACTGAATAGCCCACCAACAGCAAGCAACTATCCAAAATCCTTTAGCAATCCTTAGTTGCTAAAGAGTTCCTTGGCTATATTGCTTTTAAAGAACATTCATTGGCTCTCTTCTGCCTAAATTATCTCTTTTCTCTGAATGCCTTTACCACCTCAGCTCCTCTGCTCAAATTTGTTCACCCAAATCCATAGCATTGTTAAGCTCATTTAACAGGTGCCACTGCTCTCAGGAGGTACCTTAGCCACTATTTGCATCTCCCGGGGTGGAATGGTTTATTAAAGTGCCTCTTCCACTCGCCCACGATACAGTGCTTCAGGGCTTCCTAACGGATGAAACACGTTCCCTTGTTCGCATCTCCTGCTGGGACACTGGCAGTCAGATTCTTATACTTCTTAGATGAAAGATACTGTAAGTACAAAGTTTTTCTTATCTACTGTTATTAAACAGAAAAAGATCCGCAGGATTTCACATGAGCCACACAACTGGCCCAAGAGAGCAATGTGATCACAAAGCCCCTTTCTGTGGGACTGCTGTAAAAACCAGTCTGTGCTCAACATCCAGGAAGGAGCTGGGCTCTACCAACTTTTCTTTGCTCACTGGCTTTCTAAACTTGGTCAGTTCATGTCTCTGCTGCACTTTCCTTAACCAGTAAGAGGAGATTCTGATGTACTGCATAGCGACCATGGTTAACCACACTGTGTTGTATAATGGAAAGTTGCTACGGGAGTAGAGCTTTAACGTTCTCACCATAACAGCAACAACAATAATAAGTGGTGATTAGCGGGATAAAGGATATATTAACTAACATTACTGTGGCCAAGATTTTGCAATATGTACATGTAACTTTGTACATCAAACTTACACATGTTAGATGTCAATTGTATCTCAATAAAGCTGAAAAAAGAGGATGTTTTACCCCACCTAAAACAGAAATCAAATAAAATAATTACATGTATTTGATTTATTTACCAATGCTCAATGGGTACCAGAAGATAGGAATTTTACTTTGGGTGACCAGCTGTGCTGGTGCCCAGAACTGAGGGGTTTCGGCAGAACACAGCACAGTCAGAGCCAAAATCAGGCTTGTCCAGCACAAACTTGACAAGGTGGTCACCCTTGTTTCACTGATAATGTTCTACATTTAACACCGACTACCATTTTGCTCCTCAACTTGCCAGTTGTGAGTGCCTTCTTAGTTGTCTCAAATACGCACTGGGATGTGGGAGATTAGGAGGCCTCATCCCTATTCCTGTGGGATTTAGAACCAGAAGCAGTAAACCAGGGTTCAAGTGAGCTAGATTCTGCTAAACTAACTCATCGTGTGAACCCAAGCCTGGAAATCAAGAGAGAAATCCTCAACTTTCCAATGAAAAAAAACATAGAATCCTAGATTTGTGTATGTGTTTGACTCTACCTCCCTGGCATGATTTAGAGGGAAAGCATAATATAGGCAATGTTATATCGAATTGAAGTTCAAGTAAGTTTAAAGCAAAAATAGCTTTCAGGTATGACCATATTACAATATTTTTCTTCAGTTGTCATGTGCAACAGAACAATTTTTTAGTTCCAACAAATCCATGTGGTCATAAAGTAGTCTATCTACTTACCCTCGTTTCTACTCACCCCCCCAAAAAAACCCCTATAAAACAGAATGATTGGTAGGCACTTTCACCCAAATTCTTTATGTTAGAAGAGAAAGCTTTCTTCAGAAGCAAATGCCATATTTTGGACATGAAGAGCCATTTTAGCCGAAAGCCCCACTTTTCTGTGGTCCAGAGTTTGTAAAACACCTACAGAAGGTGGTGTTTTACAAACACCTTCTGCCTTCCCAAAGGCCTGTTTCAGGTGCTGTGGCTACAGAGATGGATCACTTGGTACTTGTTCTGGGACAGAACCCAGCAGCTGTCCAACAACTGCACTGTGATGGATCTCGAAGATTTAGGTAAAGAACTGAAAAATGATGTTTTTGGCTGAAGCTAAAAAGAAATGTATCACTCTGCCCTGGATTTTTGCCAAGCTACCGAGCCAGAGACACATTGTTCTGAGTAAACCTTTAATGCTTATAAGCTGGGGTTGTTTGACATTTTCTATCAAAGATACATAGTCTTTTGATCTTCGAGGCAAATGCTTCAGTACTACACCCTGGTACCAAGTCTGGATTCATTTGGGCCCCAAACTTCTGTAGTTCTGGAGAAGAACTTCTAAAGCCTTTATGTAGTGTTGGCTATAAAATTGATATTCTAACCCTAGAGGTAGCCTGAAGGTGACTTGTTTTCAAAGAAACCTTTATCCCATAAGGCATGGTGACAGATCCTAACATGTTTCTGATTTATCCCTATCATCTCCACGGACCAGTTTGTAGTCTACAGGTGGTGAACCAGAGACACAGTGACTTTAATGTATAGAGACCTGTACAGATATGAACTCAATTGCCTTGGTAAATGAAATATAGAATTTTAAGTGCTAGCCTATTTTCAAACCATAACTCAAAGTCACATCTTCTATGAAGACTTCCCTTGTGGCCTAGAAAGAGCATCCTTACTCCCTCCAGGACCTCTCTATAGTCTTTATTATTTGGTATTTATAGTTTTTATTTTTTAGCCCCCCTAGAGCATGTACTTCTTGCCAGTGGTGGCTTTTTCAGCTTTGGTCTTTGGCCTGTCCATGCACTTGGCCTTAAGGACAGAATCCCTATTCTCCTGCTCCTCTTTGTAACTAACTCCAAGTTCAGGGTCACCTTGCTCTACTCACTTGGCATCCTCCAAGTCTTCAGTGCTCTGGATGGCATCATCTTCATACTTCATTCTCCACTGCACCACTTCGGCACTGCCTTTGGAGACAGCCCGGCGCAGCTCAGCCTTGGCCTCCTGCTCTTCTTCATATTGCTCTCGCAGAAGGTCACAGTCACGCTTGGCTGACCGCAAGGACTGGGCTAGGGCACTCTGCGACTAGATGGGACACAATACATATTGGAAAAAGACACCACCATAATTAACAACCGAAGGAGTGGAGGTGACATCATTTTTTTTCAGATAAGGTTAATAACATCCTGCCACAAGTCGAAGCTGAACCTGAACCTGGTAAGATAATACTGGGAAGAGACTTTGGGACAATAAGAAAAAGACTGGAGTATCTAATTGCAGCTGTTAAAACTGGAAAGAGAGTTCTATTTGGGGAAATGCCAGCCTGACTTCAACAATAGACAAGGCCTGGAATTCTGGGAAAATTGTAGAAGGCAAAGGTAGCCAGGAAAACATTATCATCTGGGCAATAAGATTTATATTTAGCAATATATAAGACTCAGATCTTGTTTGGACTAGAAAAGACTGCTGAGATTTAGTCTAGCCTTTTCATTCCATTGATGAGGAAAACAAAATATTTTATTTCACAAGTGAATCTCTGACAACACGTTTCATCACTTTAAAACTGTACTATCCAATAGAACTTTCTATAGTAAGGAAAATATTCTATATGTACACTGTCCAGTGTGGTAACCACTAGCCACATGCAGCTCCTGAACACTCAAAATGTCCCAAGTACAATGTATGGCTAAAACTGAATTTTATTAACATTTATTTTTAATATTAAATTTTAATTAATATCACCTTAAATTTAGAGAACAACCATCATTCAAACCACTGGAAGCCTCCTGAATGGAGGTCCTACAACTAAGGATCTAAAGAAGAAGCCACATCAAGGCTGGTCAGAGGGGCGGAGATGGGGAACAGGCTGGTCCCATACCCACATATTGTGAATGAAAATCAAGAAAGATATTCTCATAGGGGGCAAGGGGTTCCAGCCCCATACCAGGTCCCCCAGCCCAGGGTTCCGGTCCCAGGAAGAGAAGTCCCCATAACTGCAGGCTTTGAAAACCAGCAGGGATTGTGGGTGAGTGAACCTGAGGGCTTTTGGAGTTCCAGACAGTTCCTCTAAAAGAGTCCACACACAGGCTTACTCTGATTCACTCACTCAGAGTTCTAGCACTGGGACAGCAACTCAAAAGGCACCAGGGAGATATAGAAAGGAACACAACTGTCTGGCACCAGGGCAAGAGCTGGAGGTGCAGCTTTCTGCCAGACAAAATTGTTGACAAAGGCCATTATTCCTTTTCTGAGATCAACCCCAACAAAGTCAGCAGGAAGCCACCCTATCTGATTTTCCATCAACTTGGCTATCACTGTTCACCTCACCCTGCTGATTCTCTGACAACCTGCATCACCCAACTTGTGGGCCCTCCTAACCTGTGGGACCAACCAAGCTCTTTCCAGTGACTTTTCTATATGAATGGCCTGTCTTGACTCATACTTCAGACATTCCTAAAATCTCTCACACAAGCAGAAACTGTCCTCAGTATGTCCCATACCTCTTACTAAGTGGACCCAGGCCCAACACTATCAGCAATTGGTCTTGGGTTACAGCTTGCCTCACCTGGGCACCTCCAAGCCCAGCACTAGGAGTAGCCACCTGAAGATTGATTTTTAGCTTATTTCAGGTGGCCCCAGGCAGAACATAGGTGATTGCTGACCTTGGCCTACAACTCCCAGTAGGCTCCAGAGCCAGTATACCTGGCAGACAGCTTCAGACCACGCTGAAGCACTACCCAACCACCTCCACAAGTAACACACTCAAGGGACAAACTCAGCAGGCACCAGAGCCATGCTGAAGTAAATCCCGCTCTGTGGGGTGGGCCCCTGAACAGCTGATCCTCCAAAGTTGTTTGTGGTTGCAGCCAGTCTTTGCAGCTGATCAACCTGGGATAAATCCCTCCCACTGAGGTACCAACAGCAATCAAGGCAAAGTAAAACAGGAGGGTGTACACAGCTCACATGGTGGATAAGGTTGGAGGGGCACACCTGGAGTGCCCAGCTCAGGTGATGGTGGAGGCTGTGCCACTTGACCCTGTAGAACATCTACTATATGAGGCTACTCTGCCAAGCCTGGGAGATGTAGCAGCTCCACCTAATACATAGAAACAAGCACAGGGAGGCTGCCAAAATGAGGAAATAAAGAAACATGGCCCAAATGAAAAATCAGCACAAAACTCCAGAAAAAGAACAAAATGGAGACAAGCAATCTATCAGTTACAGAGTTCAAAACACTCTTTATAAGGATGCTCAATGAACTTAGTGAGAACCTCGATAGCATAAAAAACATTCAGTCAGATTTGAAGGATACACTAACTCAAATGAAGAATAATTTACAGGGAATCATCAGTAGAGTAGATGAAGCCAGGAATCAAATCGGCAATTTGGAATATAAACAAGCAAAAACCACCCAGTCAGAACAGCAAAAAGAAAAAAGAACCACATAAACGACAATTTAAGGAGCCTCTGGGACAACTTCAAGCTACCAACATTCATATCATGGGGGTTCAGGGAGATGAGATAGAGCATGAAATTGAAAACCTATTCAAAAAAATAATGACAGAAAATTTCCTTAACCTGGTGAAGGAAATGGATATACAAGTCCAGGAAGCACAGAGAGTCCCAAACAAGATGAACCCAAAGAGGATCACACTAAGATACATCATAATTAAAATGCCAAAGAATAAACACAAAAAGAATTTTAAAAGCAGCAAGCAAAATCATTTAGTTACTTAAGAGGGAGCTCCCATAATACTGTCAGCTGATTTCTCAACAGAAACTTTGCAGGCCAGAAGGGACTGGCAAGAAATATTCAAAGTGATAAAAACAAAGGGCTTACAATCAAGATTACTCTACCCAGAAAAACTATCATTTTGAATCCAAGGATATATACAGAGCTTCCCAGGCAATAAAAAGCTAAAGGAGTTCATCACCAACAAACTAGTATTACATAAAA
This sequence comes from Tonatia bakeri, assembly GCA_004024845.1. NCBI lineage: Eukaryota > Metazoa > Chordata > Mammalia > Chiroptera > Phyllostomidae > Tonatia > Tonatia bakeri. Next base: position 465,931 of record PVIA01000282.1, on the reverse strand, counting down.
TATTAAGAGGTCTTCTTTAAGAAGAAAAAGAAAAGATAAAAAGTATGAGCAATAGCCCTGACCAGTGTGGTTCAGTTGCTTAGGCATTGACCTGCAAAGTGAAAGGTTGCCAGTTTGATTCCTGGTCAGGGCACATGCCTGGTTGTGGGTTTGATCCCAGTGATCCCAGGTGAGGTTTGTGCAAGAGTCAATAGATCGATGTTTCTCTCAATCTCTTTCTCCCTCCTTTCCCCTCTCTCTAAAAATAAATAAAATCTTTAAAAAATATGAACAATAAAAGGGCAACAGATACACATCTATCAGTAACTGAATCTAAAAAAACAAAATAAATGAACAAGCAGAACAGAAACAGAGTCATAGATACAGAGAATATTTTGATGGTTGCCAGATGGGAGTGGATTGGGGGTTGAACAAGGTTAAGAGATTAAGAAATACAAATTGGTTGTTTCATAACAGTCATGGGGATGTAAAATATAGCATAGGGAATATAGTTGATAATATTATAGCAACTATGTATGGTGTCAGATGGGTATAATATTCATCAGTATGATCACTTAATAAGTTATGTAATGTTTATTATGGAGGTATACACCTGAAACTAATTTATATTGTATGTCAACTGTAATTAAAAAATAAAAAATTATCAACAAAATTTAAATTTAGATAGCCACCTATAATGTGGTAGTGGCTACTGTATTTACTGGACAACAGAGTTGAGTTTAGTGAACATTTCACCACTTTTGTGGTGTTCTGGTGAACCCAGCAGCATAGATCCTAGGAGATGACCTAGTCTAGTGAGAAGAACAGGGGATCTCTACCAGTCCTCATGTGACCTTTATGCAAATTTAAAAAATACATTGTTAGGCAGATGCAGCTGAGAACACAAGGCTTAGTTAATGGCAGCCTCCGCCAGACACCCATGGATGGTGAATGAGGAACCATAATACGCATTGACCCTGAGAAAGGTACATGCTTTGCAGCCTGATAAACTTGGCTTCAAATTGGGACACTTCCTCTTATTTAATATGTATTTATTGAGCACCTGTTCTGGACATTAGGGTTTCAGAAGTTTCACACAAACAAAGTCTTTGCCCTAAGAAGCCAAAAAAGAGTGAGAGGATACACAAATCAAACATGTAAACAAATTAATAATAATATAGCTAACAGCAGTAAGACAATAAAACAGACTAATGTGATCTAGAATAGTTAGCTCCTTCTCATCATTCCCAAAGACCTTGGAGAAGGGCCTCCGAGCAATGGAAACGGCAGCTACAATAGGCCTAGGGCAGGAATGATGGCAGCTGTGTGAGAGGCAGAGAGCAGCCAGGGTGACTGCAGGGGAGTAAATGAGGAAAGCAGATGTATGAGGTGAGATCACGGAAGGAGGCTGGAGCTGGAGCAAAGGGGCCTTGTAGGCCAATTGAAAGGTACTGGGAAGGTAGCCAGAATGATATTCTAATATATAAATCAAGTCATTTCATCACCTGAGTAAATTCCTTCACAGTCAACTACTAGCTGTATGACCTTGGACAAGTTATTTGTCATCTGAATTTGGTTTCTTCATGTAGAAAGATATAATTCTACCTGCTTTATGTGACACATGAAGATTGGGGTAACATGAGAAAAGCATATTGTCTGATGTACAAACCATGGTAGTAATTTAACAACTTATATATAACATAGGAAATAAGGAGAGTGAAGGAAATAAACTATTTAAAGACAGAAGTCTCAAGATTCAATGACATTTACCCCTGAGAGTCTATGTCTTTACAGTGAGATTATGTACAAGTGAGGCAATTTGGGGTCTTAGTATCAAGATGACTTGAATATCAACTAAGAATTAGCTTGAAATGCCAGGGCTCAAAGAACTCATTTCTCACATTAGTCACTACACTTTCACCTTAGAGAATTGCTTTCACCGAGGTCACCTACTAGAAACATTATATATTCTCTTAGGAAGAAATTACTAATATCTATAATTTATTGACAACTTCAAAGTAATCTTGAACTAAGTTAGCTCCATTTATTTTATTCTGGTCTTTTATTAAATTCTTAGTGCAATTCAAAATCAAAGATCCATAAAGAAACTTGCTGACTTTCTGTGCAAGAAATAATGCAAAATGGAAGCACATACTTTGCTTGCTCTAAATCTGACAAAACAGATATGCAATTTGAATCACTGAGGAAACTCCTTCAGTGACCAGGATCCTTCCTAGCACATACAAGGTCCAACATATTTTCTCCCTAAACTTCTAGGGCACTTTCCCCTTTTCTTTAATATGAGAAGATATGCAGGCTGACACACCACAGAAAAATGCATGGTCAAGCTACTGGTGAGAAATAATAGATGCATTACTTTGGTCTCCTCTTCCAGTTGTCCTTTCAGTCCTTCAATTTGCTGAATGAAGGTGCTCTTCTCCTTGGAAAGTTTGTTTATCAGAGCCTCCTTTTCTTCCAGCCTCCTTAGGAACTCATCTACACAAAGATTTCACAAGTAAGTTAACCATGGTCTTCCTCATATACTGCCTCCCCCACTTGTTTAATTTAAGGGCAACCAGAATGACTCCCATCACATATAACTCATATTGAGAAAGGGTTTGAGAGTCTAGTTATTAGCAAAACTATGGCAATGATTCTTTCCAGGACTCAGAAGGGAACCCTAATTTAGAAAAAAACAAAAAAAAATTTTAGTAGTAAATATGAGTCAATAACTGATATTAGCTTCCACTTATTGAGAACTTTTTATTCAGTAGGCATTTTATGTATATTATCTAGTTTAACTCTCATTACTCCTTGATAACATAGATATTATTATCCATTTTTCAAAGAAAGAAACAGGACAGCTTACTTAAATGTGGTTGAGACACATGCATAGCCAATAATTGGTGGAGGTGCATTCACACTGAGTTTCTAACCCTGCAGAACATTCTTTCTTCTATGCCATACCCCTTGTTTATTATGTGTAGCTCTACCAATTTGTGACTACACAATTTTTTTTAGATAATTACACTTGTTTGCATCATTTGTAAAATGAGGATAACAATAAAATGTTGTTAATGAAAATTAGATGAGTGTGAATGTACTTTATAGACTAACTGCTAAATAAATATTAGAAATAGTCATTAAGCAGTAGAGAATGTGACCATAAGAGGGGGAAATTCTATTACACTCTAGTCTACACTCCCCGATTAGCTTATTTTATCAATAATAGGACAGAAATACTGTTGTTATTAGAAGTGGTACTAAAAGCTGAGCCAATCCTGGGCAAAGGCAGTTGCTTCCTCAGTGCAATTAGTGCAACAATAAAGTTCCAGATATCTATGACCCCTACCCCTCTTACTACAAACAAATTCTAAAACTCTTAACATTGGAAGGAAGCACCTGTGTAGGCTGAAGTAGGAACTCTGAAACCTTTTAGTCTCAGGAATGCTTCACATGGTTAAAAATTATTGTGGGCCATTATGAGATTTTGTTAATGTGAATTTTATGTCCATAGATAGTGTATCAGAAATTAAAATATGTATTAGTTGGTTTTGAAATAATAATAAATTTCTTAATGCTGAGTTAACATGTCAATGTAACATTTTTAGAAGAAAATCTATTCTCCAAAACCAAAAAAAAAAGAATGAAAAGAAAAAATGACATTATTTTATATTTTTTAAAAAATCTCTGGCTTAATAAAAGACAGCTGGAATCTCATATCCGCTTCTGAATTCAATCTATTGCAATATACTGTTTTTGTCACAGTATATGAAGAAAATCCAGCTTGTCACAGATATATAACTGGAAAAGAGGGATGTACATTCATAGTCTTTTCACATAATTGTGACCATTATTTGCTATTACATCAAAACCCAACAAATAGAAATTTCTTATAGGTTAGTTGCAGTATGAAATAAACCAAATCAATCTTTTTTTACTGTTATACTAAATTCATTGGTCCGTGTTAAACGTCAGTTGATCTTTTGCCCACACATTATTCTGTAACATCATGCAGTGGTGATCTGAAAAAAATCTGTGTGCACTGAATTATGCAGACCTTCCAATTTGGCATATTTCATTACATAATATAAAAAAAATCATTTTCCTGTTTCACCACTGGTGTCATCGGAAAAGTCTTTAAGAAACCCTGGCTGGTGTAGCTCAGTGGATTGAGTGTGGGTCTGCAAACCAAAGAAAAGTCTTTAAGACTTGAAAGCCACAAAGCTCATGATGACACATACGTTTTCCAAAACCTAAGTTTTACCTAAAAGCTCCAATTTTATTGCAACAAATATTGTCAATTTTTTCCTTAACATGACAGGCTCACTTCATTTTTGAGAAGTATCTGTTAAATATATAAGTCTGAATTAGCACAGTATATTTGTCAATCATTCTTTCAAGGAAATGTGATGCTCCCTGAAAAAACTGCTAGTTCAACTCAGAACTTAATCTACAAGCCACCCTTCAATATGAAACAGAAATGCTTTATGCGTACTTCTGGTTGTAGCACACAGAACACTAAGGAGATGTATGTTCAGGGTCAAAATGGAAGAAAATCATTAACCTCAAAGCCCCCTGAGAGGGCTTTGACAATCACTGGGAGTCTGTGGACCAAACTTTGAGAATTTCTGGGTGAAAACATCATACTTAAAAGGATTGTGAAGAAATGCCAATCCATGAGGGGCTGAGACTAATACATCACAGATGTTGCAGACTCAGAACTCATTAACATGACTTAATTGATCACATTTACTTTTGGTCTCCCCCAGGCATGAGAAAAATACTTTGATGGTAGTAGCAAAGAAGCACCAGAAAAAATCTGGAACAAAGACCCAGTGAGGAGAGAGGGGTTTGCATAGACATATATAGTACTTTCAATTTAGTTTACACAAAAGCCAAATATAAAGATAAGTATGAAAGGAAGAAAAAGGTTCTGCATCCTAAGCAGAATTAGTATCTCAGACCCACATTCATTTCACTTACCCGCCAATTTTCTTATAAAAAAAATGAGTAGAAAATTAATGGCAATAATTAGAAGGAAGTAGGCAATGCCTATCAAAACAAATGTTATACAACACTTCCTTTGGAGCCAGATACACAGTGATTCTCCAGCCTTGTCTCTGGGCTGTGGAGTCCACAGCCAGACTACATCCTAAATGGCAAAGAAGATCAAGTTCAGAGTTTTGTAGCAGGGCCGCACGCTATACACTCTGTCATCAGCATAGGAAGAATCCTATTCAGTGTCCCTGCTAGAACCAAAAACACTTTTCTCTTCTAGATTTCCAGGTGTGTAGTTTTGACTCTAGATTTAGCATCTAGAATCAGAGGTATCCACTGGCTAAGGATGTTACACAGTCTAAATGGTCTCCATTCTTGTTCTAAAGTGAATACCTCTGGGCATCAGGAACATATTATTTATTTTCATTGGCCTAGAAATTCTATCTCTGGAAATACATTACTAAAATAATTATAGTTACAGACAAACATCTAGTCGCATGCTGTTCATAGCAGAGAAACAAGTTACAGGGAAAGGTTAAGTAAACTACAGTCCCTCTACTTGATGGATTAAAAGAAACTGTAATAGTCCTGGCTGGGTAGCTGAGTTGCTTAGAATGTCATCCCAGTATGCCAAGGTTTCAAGTTTGTAGGTCAGGACACATACAAGAGTCAACAAATGACTGTATAAATAAGCAGAACAACAAATCAATGTCTTTCTCTCTCACACAAATCAATAAATATTTCTTCCTTTAAAAATATTTAAAAAATAAAAGCCATTATAAATGGCTAAGATACAAAAAAAAAAAAAAAGGCTTATGACAAATTGAAAAAGAAAAACCCCAATTAGATTTTGAACAAAAAAGGGGCCACATAACCAAACCTGACAAGCTCAAGGGAGGCTTGCATGGTGGGTCCTACAAATTCAGGGACTAAAAGTAATGACAAAGGATGATCTGAACATAAAAATTTCTGATTAAAAGTGAGTCTGGCTGGTAGCTGTGTCCTATGTCTGTACCCCTTGAAAAAGGTTACTATTTACCTTAAGTGAGCCTGTGCATTGTCTTTTTGCATCTAAGATTACATACCTTTGACATGTCAGAGTAATCTCCTTTCCCTGACCCTTCAAGGTACAACCGCTAAAGCATCAGACCACAGAACTCCTTATTGCTATTTGGTTGTCTGCATACCATATCTGCCTGCTGTAAATGTTAATTATTGTATCCACCAATGCAAAAGAAATATGTGTCTATTATGCTTTTTATCCAATCCTCACTTTGCTTTCTCCTGCCCTCTTAATCTATTGCCAATGGATCCCAAGTAACCCTCCTCACATCTCCTTTTATTCTAATGTGTGTAATGAACTGAAAAAATTCCACTCTCCAGAGCATTTTCTCAACCTGTTGAGATGTTGCTTCCTGGAAATTGTTGGCATTTTGGTCATATAAACTTATAAAATTCTCTATAGGTTTGGATATTTCTTACACCAACAATTGACACAATGTAAAAGATTGGAAAAAATACAAAAATGTACACACACAACTCCCAATAGTGGTTGATAGTAAACCATGGGACATTTTTCTATTTTTAATGTATCAAATGTTTGTGGAGCAGAAACAAAGAGCTGGTATTGCTCCAGATGATTGACACATATCAGTGAACAAAACAGACATCCCCCTTCCCTCACAAAGCTTATAGTGTGGCAGACGGAGACAGACAAATCATCATATTTATTATGTCAAGTGTGTAGCTTATTTTAAGGTATGAAATACTATGAAAAAGAAGCACATGGATAAAGCAGGTTGCGTGTGCTCAGATGTCACCTTCCCAATAAGGCATATCCTAGCTTCCCCCAGGTATTTGACTAACTCATCCTCAAGTCTCACAGAGGAATAGGGGGTTTCAGATAGAAGGAAAAGCTAGGGCCAGACTCTGGGTGGGAATGTGCTTGGTGTGTTCAACGCAACAGCAAAGAGCTCAAGGTGGTCAAGGCCGAATGAGAGAAAGGAAAAGTAGCAGCAGAGGTCAGAGACATAATCAGGAGCCCAATTATGGCCCTTGTAGCCCACTGTACAGACTATGGCTTTCCTGAGTTTTTTTTTAAAAGGGGTGTGGCTTCCTTATTGAAAAATGAGGAAAAAATGACTATTTTAATGAAGTAGACCTTACAAAACATGTCTTGTAGGTGGACAACCCCTACCATCTTTTGAACTTAAATGCTTCAGCCAATTGCTTATTGCTTTTCCCTTCCATGGAAGAGAGCTAGGCAGGGCCTCCCAAAGTGGCTCAGAGGTGTCCCTTCCCAGACAAGGGCATGTCTGTAGACATGGCTGTATCAGAAGCCTCATTCTTTCCCTAAGATCTTCAAATGCCCACTCAGGCTCAGTACTTGGTTCATCATCGCAACTGTCTCCACTACCCGCCCCCCGACCCCAGTCTGCTGTGATTAAGGTTCAGTCACAAGTGAAGCAGTATGTTTACTTACTGTTCTCACTTTGTAGCTTTGTCTTCTGTGCTGTCAGGGCATTTGCCAATTGAGTCACTTCATCTAGTTTTACATTTGCTTCATTCAAGCGCTGTTTATACAGATTACAGAGCTTCTCAGCATTGGCCTACAAGTTGAGAAAGAAGGGTTGGGCATGGCTCATAGAATCCCATGCTGATCCTGGCCGAGTGGCTCAGTTGGAACATCATCCTGTACACTGAAAGGCTGAGAACTCAATTCTGTCAGGGTGTATACCTAAATTCTGTGTTTGATCCCCTATCAGGGTGTATATGGGAGGCAACAGATCAATGTTTCTCTCTCATATTGATGTTTCTTTTTCTCTCTCCATTCTTCTCACTCTATAATTAATAAATATACCCTCGGGTGAGGATTAAAAAAAAAAAAGAATCCATGCTGAATTAGCTGCATTGGAAGTGGGGAGAGAGAAGGATGGGAGAGAAAGAGAGGAGAGGGAAGGGAGGGGAGAGGTGGGGAGGGGATGGGAGGTTCCTGGGACCCTTGTGCTCTCTTCTGCCCTGAAGACCACAACCAACATTGGGAAGCCACATCTTCTAATTTAAGCAAGCACAATAAACTCAGGGTCTGTGCTTCTGAAAGACCCAAACTTCTCAGACCATAGGTCTCAATAGATAAACCCAACTCTCTGGGTATTTGACCCTCTCCAGAATTCTTTGTTCTTCTGGGACAGAAAAAATCAAATACTAATGAAGTACAGAATCATTTCTCAAAATTATATTATTGGGTTGGCCAAAAGTCTGTTACATTTTTTCCATAAAATAAGACACTTTTCTTTTCATTTTTACCAATAACTTTATTGATTTGGATATTTTGAGTATATTGGCTATATTCTGCTATTGGTTCCTAGTGGGTAGAGGCCAGGAGTGATGCTAAATATCTTCCAATGCATAAGACAGTCCATAGAAAAGAATTATTTGGCCAAAATGTCAATAGTACCAAAAAACTTTGCAAACCACTTCTGACACATTCAGTCAGTCACAGCACCTTCTCTATACCCTGTGCAAATCTTTTTCCACATTTCAGTTGCATTTTTACCTTTCAGTTGCATTTTTACCTTTCTTGAAGTAATAAAGCATAAATCTGCCAAAAATATAACATATTTTCTTCCATCTGCAATACTAAAATGGCTGTACAAAAATTCACCAATTTTGATATTTTTTAAATACATGCTGATATGACAGCTGTTACAATACAATCTAACCAAATTGTTTCAAATGAAGTTTATGAAAACTACTGTATTTTGCCATGTGTAATGTGTACTATTTTGCTCAGATTTTTTTAGGGAAAAATAAGGATGTGCATTGTACATGGTAGTACTAATTCCATATCTATATAAATGTTTTTAATTCTTTTATTTATGCTTATGCATTAAAAGTGTAAACCTAGAAAGCAATAACAATAACTGTATGCAGAATACAATAATACAAAAAACAAGTGTCAAAATACACATAAAAAATTGAATTAAAAATTTTTTAAAAAATATTTTTCTCCTAAAAGTTTGGGCCAAAAACATGGGTGTGCATTATACATGGAAAAATACAGTAAGTGCTACTAGAGCCATCATACAGAAAAACATAATGAACTTTTTGGCCAACCCAATATATATTTAACCATCTTTCTCTCCCACTAGAATTTAAGTGCCATCAGAAGGTTCTATTTGATCACAGATATACCTCCTGTGCCTAGAATAGTTCTAAGCACATAGTGGAAGCTCAAAAAACAAGGGGGTTGGTGTAGAAGGAGGGGGGTGGTGGAAAGGAGAGGAAATGGAGGGAAAAGGAAGAACAGCCAAAGGCTGACCAGGCAAGATGAGAGCAAATAGATAGATGGAAGCAGCAATTTCTTAACAATGGAAATTTGAACAATCAAAGCATCTGCATCCTCCTGATCATGAGAGCTGCAGGCACAGGATAACTCTATTGGGTTAATACTTCAATTCCAAACTGCAACTTCTCAGAACTGGTTTTTCATGCTTGGAAAAAGGGATATGTCCGTCCATCTTTGCTCTTCTACCTGGTTTCAGTAACCATTCTAACACTGGATTCTTGCTATACTCTGGAAAGTAACACAAGTGACTTTGAAACCCAATATTCTTAGGACCAAGACCTGCCAAATGTAAGATGGTATTATGCTCTTTACCTAGCTTTAATTTGTATTCTTATCATTCTTATGGTCAAACATGGTAAAATGACATTGGTAGTCCTACAGATCCATAGTTCTGTCAATTTTACATAGCTGTTTCTGCATTTTGCTCTTTACATATATTAAATACCAATCCATACAACCACCCCATGGAATTTTGTCTCTACAAAGAAAGAGTGCTATGGACATGGCAGAATAAGAAAATAAAGAAGACATCACACCAAAGGCATTTGAGAAAATGGTGAATCTGGCAATAAATCTAATAGTCTCAATGTTAGCCTAATTTTTATGACATAGTAATGGCCAAAGGCCAGGAATACTTAAAAGATGATACCAGATTTGGTCCTCAGGGAAACTCTGAGTCAGTAAATGTGCTGGAGCTCTCCAGCTGGAGTCTACACTGTGTTGAATGCTGTTCTGTTTGAGCTCATGCTCCTGACTATTCTAAGCTTCCTCTGAAAGGCTACTTGATTATACCTCCTTATATCCCCAAGGCCTGATGTACTTCTTGATACAAACTAGGAACTTTATAAATGTCAGAGACACTCAAATTATTGCGTACTTTAGCAAAAGTTTGGCCAATCGTACCCATGAGAGTTTACTTAGAGGTCATAGTCAAGCTCTCCTTATAAACCCTAACCCCCAATTTATTTTTTAACTTGGTCAGGATATTATCCATAGGTTAGCAAACAAGTGAAGAGCCAACTCAGGTGTATGCCCATTTGAAAGCTAATGAGGAAAGTCATATACTTTTAGCTCACAGATGTCCCATAGCACACCCAGGCTTGGTGGTAGTTGTGAAACCACACCTGGTAGATATTCTGTGACAGCTTGTCATACGATGCCATCAGCATTGCATCAGTCAGGGCACTAATGTTAAAGGCCAGGCACACCAATTACCCAGACCCTCCAATTCTATTAGATGAAAACTATACTAGTGATAAATGTAACAGCATGTAGATGGTTTGAAATTTGTAATTATGTTTGACATGTTGAATATGTTTCTTCTCATTTATAAAAACTGGCACACTTGTCATTTTTTCCTCATGATATTCCTCAATAGTTCAGGTTGACTATGTTTTATAAATGAGAAAAAAGAGTTTGGAAGGCTAAACACCTTGCCCAAATTCACACAGCTAGTAAAAGTTGGAATTAGGATTTGAAATGATAACTGCCTGTGCAGGTAACACTAAATTACATTTGTTACATAAGTTAGTAAAAACAAAGGACATTGATGTCCTATTTGGCTCAAATTGTCACGAATCCCAAGTCCCAGAGGAAACTAGATAAAAATATTATGACTGTTAATCATTTTTGTTTTCTGTTGTCTCCAGTAATAAATGACCCATTAACTGGACCAGGAGGGACACATCCATGTATGAGACATGGCACTTCTGTTTATGGTCCTAAATATGCTTTGTGAGGCAGCTGTTTGCTGGGGGTGAAAGAACAGAAATCTGTATAAGATAACTTAGTCAATGATGCATGGAAGCGGCAAGCAGAGGAGCCAGAGTATCCCCAGTTTTCAAGAGACACCTATGTGGTAGAGTCCAGCTGGGCTGTGCAAGTCTGCAGTGAAGGCAGCCACCTGGGCAGACAGAAAAGGCACTAGCCTTAGGCGTAGTTTCAATGGTAGGCATCCATGGACACTGCTAACCATTGTTACAGCATTTTTAATTTACAAAGTATGTTAATACACAGGATCTCCAAAGGTAATGAGACTGGTGTTGTACCTTCAAAGGAACTTCAGAATGAAGCATAAGGATAGACGCTTAAGTTTGACAAGGAGAGAAGAGGTTAATGGAAAAATGCACATTTATCTTATATCCAGTTCTTAAAATGATGCATAAAAATGCTGCCTCCCAGAAATGCAGGAACCAATAGGAATTCAAAATAATCAAAGTAATTGTGAGGTTGCCTATAACTTCTAAATTTCCCTGGGCCTCTCTGTGAGCATAATATGCTTTTGAAAATGCTTCCATTTCCAATGTACCATTGAGTATTGGCATTTCTGGCATTAAAATTCAGGAAAGATGAAGTAAACAATTCAAGAAAAAGTTCAGCATAATGTATATGCCTATGAAAGTGAATAGAATGAATTTATCCAACCAACAAATATTTAGGCAGCAGCAGGATGTGGTGACCCACAGACACACATTGGATTCCGAGTTGAGGCCCATGTACGACATATAATTGTGTGACCCTGGACAAATTACTGAACCCATGAGCCAAAGAATTCCCAAAATTCTGTGTAATTTTCACATGTGTAAAAGTGAATGCTAGAAATTGAGTGTACAGATTATGCAAAGCATGCAGTAAACACGAGTAAAATAAGACCTAGCTTCTATCTTAGATATGCTTTCTATTTAAGCAAAGTTAAAGGCTATAATGCAGCAGTACAAGAGGGGCCCTAAAAGTGCTAGAGGAATTCAGAAACAGATAAGTTTTAATGTGGGAAGTTGAAATTGATTGTTCCAGGGAGAAGGTTAGTTTGGAAAAGGCAAAAGTTCTCAGATCACTTTTAACTAAAGACATGATTTGGTAAAGCCAAGTCTAGAAATATTAATATGGATACTTTATAGAATGGATTAGAAAAAAAGAAGACCAGAAGCAAAAAAGATAATTTAGGAAACCACCACAACAGTCCAGTTAAAAGGTAATGGAAGTGCTACATGTTCGTGGGAGTGGACTGGAAAGCTATAAGCCTGTGCAGAATGGACCTGCTGCAAGAGTTGACTGGTAAGCAAAGAAAAGGAGAGCAAACAGGTGATCAAGCACAGGCTTAGAGCCTGGGGATGGGCAGAACCAAGGCGCCAGGGGCGGAAATGTCCAGAGGAAACACCGGCTGCAGGAGAAGATGATAAATTTGGTTTTAGAAATGCTGGTATGAGAAAAAAAAGATCACTACTTAACTTTGAAAGAACAATTTAAGAGAAGGCTTTTAAGGAAAGTAGTCTTAGCTGGTGTGGCTCACTTGGGTGGAATATTGTCCTGGAAACCAAAGGTCACGGGTTTGATTCCCGGTCAGGATACATGATGCTTAGGTTGCGGGTTTGGTCCCAGGTTGGGGCACGTACAAGAGGGAACTGATCGATATTCTTCTCTCACACTGAAGCTTCTCTCTTCACTTCCTTTCCCCTATCTCAAAAAAGATGAGGAAGAAAAGTTGAAGAAATAAAAGACATCGCTGGCGTTAAAGGAGTGAGGAGGTGGGGAGGTATATTCCTACCTGAGGAAGCTAGTCTCCAAAGTGGGCCCCCCAGTGAACCATACCCTCTGGTGTTCATACCCTTGTGTAGACCCCTGGCCCTGTGACGTGTAACTAATGGGAGTCACAACCAGTCACTGCACTGTAAGTTTACCTTAGAAGAAGAATCTTTGCAGCTTCTGCCCTGCTCTCTTGGAATACATACTGGGTCTTAGTGCTTTGAACGGCCATGTAAGAAGTCCACATCCCCTGTGGCTGCTATGTTGTGAGGAAGCCACGCTAGCCCTGTGGAGAGGGCACCTGGGAAGAGAGATGTCCAACCCACCCCCAGCTGTTCTAGCTATCCCAGCCCAGGAGCCAGATGTCTGAGTGAACAAAAAAAATCAGATAAAATAGTCTCAACCCCCATCTAAGCTAAGCCTATCAATCACCAGAACCAGGAAAGGTGATAATAAATTGTTTTAAGCTACAAGGTTCGGGGATGATTTGTTATACAGCAATAGGTAAATAGAATACTATTCTTTGGTCAAGGAGAGAGATTAAGGCAGATATAGACAGCCTTTGCTTTCTTCTCAAAATTCAATCATAAGTACCTAAAGAAAAGTCTTTTTTATTTTAGTTTTTAAAGAATGGGTGAATAATAGTTATGTCAAAAAATATTTTATTCTTTGGGACAAGAAGTAAAGAAATGGATAAGTGAAAAGAGAAATATAACGTAAGGGGGAAAGAGAAGTTTTACTAAATAGTCTTCATTTTATTGGTTAGGGTCTTATTTACTAAAAAAAGTTCAAAAAGGCAGGATTAGAATCTGAGGAAGGATTTTCTTTGTTTTAAAAATAAAACAATGTTTAAGAATAAAGAACTGAGAAGCAATAAGATTCTAAAGGAATTTGGAAAATATAAAATTCATGCCTAATTAACAAGGATTTATGGTGAACCTATCCACAATTTCATGATTGTGTGGCTTCCTATGGAACTGTGTAGAAGCAGAAGCATTCCTGAGGACAAACAAGAGACAGGAGAGTACAGGGTGAGTAAGGTCTTCTAGGGCCTCACTTGATCTGAGGAAGGTAAATGAAGCCTACACGGCATGGGGACAGTATGTTCCCATTGCTGAGTGAAAGACAGAATAAAATACAGAACACACAAGAGAGGAAAAGAGAGGATCTGTCCCCACTAGATTTATTTTGTAAGGTAATTGGGGGTGGCACGGCAGGATCAAAGAAGAGAAAGAGCAAAGGTGGGCAGTGGGAATCAGGGTGACTGTACTTTTTACTCAATGTGGTCTTTAAAGGGAATTAATGCTAAACATTTTAGGAGCCCCTTGATATTTCTAAAGAAATTCTATTGCACATTTTTCTGGCCATGGTCCATGAAGATCAAGCTTCACTGTTGGTTTGCTTCTTTCCCAGTGCCTTTACAAATTTTTCTCACAAGGAAAATCTCCTCTGTTTGACCTAAAACAAGCCTCCTCTCAACTGCCAGAAGGTAGGGTGGTAGTTACTTGTGATCTGATGCTAGTCATTTGAGATGAGAGCTTTCAATGTATACATTAGCAGGTTCAGGGAAGAAAAAAGAAGTCACAAAACTTTCTTTCAGTGCTGGCTGGTTAAACAGATGCCAGAGGACATGAGAGAGAAAAAGTGTTCTTCTCTCAGCAAAGCTGTTTGTGTCCACATTCATTCATTCAGAATCAAGAAGTATCTGGGTCACCCTTAAAGGGTGTTTCCAACACAAAGTCATTCTTCAGGAGAGTCACACTTCTGCCCTGGGCCAGTGGCTCAGTTGGTTGGAGCATCATCCTGTGAACCAAAGGGTTGTGGGTTTGATTCCTGGTCAGGGCACATACCTAGGTTGTGGGTTCAGTCTCCAGTTAGGGCACATACAGGAGGCAACTGATTGATGTTTCTCTCTCACATCAATGTCTATCTCTCCCTTTCTCTCTAACCCCCTCTGAAGTCAATAAACGTATCCTTGGGTAAGGATTAGAAAAGGAAGGAGAGACACAGTGCTCAAATAGCTAGTGGCTTCACTTTTCCAGCCTATTAACTTACGGTGTCATCACAAGAAAGAGCCACGAGGAACATGGACTGAATTCCAATAAAACTAGAAGTCACTGTAAGGCTACATTTAGGTGATGGCCATGGGAACCTTAATTGAGAATGACCCCTGAGGTTACATCTGATCTAGTCAATCTGAAGAACTATAGCTTCCATTAGCAAATACCTCAAGTCAACAAGCTGGTTAATTTTTATTTTTTAGCTAATTCTCTGTTCTAATTCCCCAAGGAGGGCTTGGGAATATTTATTACCTTAGCTCGGGTCATCTGCTCAACATGGATCCGATGGTCATCCACTTGTAGCTGCAAGTCACTGTTGTCTTTTTCCAATTTCTGTTTGACGTGCTGCAGATTTTCTACCTGGCCTTCGAGTTCAGCCAGGCTGTATGCATGTCTCTTCTTCAAAGAGGCAGACGTTGCCTCAAAGTACAGTGTAGCCTCTTCCAGGTCTCGGTGAAGCTTCTGTAATTTTGCTTCTTGTTTCTTAGTTTTCTCCAGCTGAGCCAAACTGGCCCCTCCTGCCTCCCCCAGCCTCTCATTCAAGTCTTCCAGTTCTTGGGTGAGGTCGGTTCTCTCCCTCTCCACCTTAGCTCGAGTGGTCCTTTCAGCTTCCAGTTCCTCTTTCAAATGCTGTATTTGAGGCTGTAGCAACAAATAATTTTGAGCTTAACTAAGACTTTGTGGCATAGTTTATATTTAAGAGCTTTACTGGTGTGTGTGTGTGTGTGTGTGTGTGTATTTTTAATTTTGGTATATATATTTTTTAATTTCTCACAGCTAAGAAAAGTAACATAACACTTTTGGTCCCCATTTAATAGTTAGAGAAGATAGAATATCCAGAAACTAACTAACTTGCTCCAAATCAGTAGCAAGACCAGAATATAAGTTGGCTTTCCCTCCATATCTCCCAGCCCTTGGTGATGAGCAACTCCATTAAGTGAGATACATGAAGAGGAAATCTTAGTAAAGAGCACTTTCTAAAGGAATAGAGAACACCTTTACATAACAATGAAAAATAATTTTAAAGATGGCTTATAAAAAATTAACATAAATTTTATATGTATTACCTCACTCATCTGGAATTCATTTACCTGACAGTCTCAAACACTGGAAACTCAGGCAAAACTCTGATCAATATAATGAATATCTCTGAGTTTAAGCAACTTACTCATAAACAATATCAATTTAATTTCATACACAATTTTGGCAAACTTGGTTATTTGGTTTCTTAATCTGCAGGCCATTTCAAATAGCAGGAGATCTGAAGTAACAAAGTGGAATTGATGGAGGAGGGGGGACTACTAAAGAGTAATAGTCTGATACCATGAGAGGCAGAGTTACTACACAAAGAAAAGCGCACTAAGAATGCTGAGAGTCCCGAATTCTTCCAGTGTAGGGGCAAATAGCTCTACACATCTTGGTGACGTCATTGTATTATAGTACATTGAAGCCATTGAGGCTCATTAATATCACCTTAAATAATTAGGCATAGGTGAGGGTAGAGTGAAAAGTTGAATCTATGTTAGAATGTTTTCCCTTCCATTAAATAAGAGTACCATAGCTTCAAGAAAGCCAGTTTCTAGATCATACCAAAACAAAGCTATCAGATCTGTGGGTAAGTCATGGCAGAGTAGGTGCTAAGAACATTGATGATTTCACATCCATGTAAACGTGGTCTCCTTCCAACTTGTCATCTTGGGGTCCAACACTGTTACTGCAAACAGTGCTGCCATTGGATCAAACATTTTCAAAGTATTTCTTCAGAAATAATCTTTAGAGCATTTTAAAAAATCATCAAGGTAAGAAAATTTGTCTTTTGGATAAATGTAAATTTTTTTTTATTTTGGATAAAGTTAAGTATCATTTGCAGACAAGCCTGGTGAAAATGATAGATAGTTACTTGGAGATTAATGTTGTGTCTGAAAGCCTGTCCGTGTAGCAGTGAGATTTTTTTTTTAATTTGGCCCAAAATATCTCAGAAGAAATGATCAGAGAGGGGTTCTAAAATTATTTTGAGTAATGGTTAATTACTGACACAAATATTTAGCTCCAAAGGAAAAACATCCATCTATATACATAAATAAGGGTTTATAAGTACACATATATAGTATTTATATTATTGTACAACATGGTCATATGGTATAAAACAATCACATGGTCGAAAACTAAGAGCTGTCCATTATCAAATGTTTTGAGGCTATATATAGCTACAAAACACATTTGCAGTACACTTGACTTCTAATCACAAGGACCAACCATCATAAAAATTAAATTGCTAACACTGAATGCTCACTGTGGGTCAGGCACAGGGCTCACCGTAGACTGGCATGTGTATTGTTGCATTAATATTATTAGCTCAAAGGTTGTCAGGAGGACTAACAAGTAAAAAATATATATGTCCATGGTTTTAGCACAATGCCTGGTTCACGGCAAGCACTGAACAAATTAGTGATTTGTTTTTATTATCCTCATAAGAAAATTTAAGCTTAAAAAGGTAATTTTGCCTGGATTCACATATCTGTGGAATGCCCTCACTTACTTTTTAACTACTGCTCTTTCCTGCCTCTGTCTGCAGCTGGCTATCAGTATGGACACCTTGGCAGAGCATTTGTGACCGAAGCACCAGTCATCGCCCGTTCATCTAAATACAGGTCCTCACAGGTGTTCGATAAGTGATTACCTGAAGCTCTGTAACCGCCTTCTGCAGCTGAGCCACCAGGCCTTTCTCATTCTCCACCTCTGAACTCATCTGACTCATTTCAAATTCTTTCCTGCTTGGAAAAAGATACCAAATGAAATTCTTCAGTATAATAACATTTTTAAAAATATTTTTAGAATTATAACAATACATGAATTCATTCTCATTGTAAAAATTCAACTATTACATCTACAGCTGAAGTATTTTTGGCTATTACACATCCAATCTCTGTTCCTTCCCTAGAGGTAAACACCATTATTGGTTTGGTGTGAATCTACCCAAACATTTTATTAAGTATTAACATATATTTTTGTTCATATATCAGTAGAAATCATTTCTTTTTTTTTTTACTGAGATAGGTTTAATATTGTATACATTTGTATTTATAGTCTATAAGTTCTTTTTAACCCAATAATACTTTGGAGATTTATTCATGTTGGCTCACACATAGATTGCTTCATTTAAAAATTAACTGTGATATACTAGTCCATGGTTTAGACATTTGGTGGTTTCATTCATCCATTTCCCTATTGATAAGCACTTAGGTTTTCCTGATATGTATTTTGCTTTTACAAGTAACACTTCATACACATGCCTGTTGTGCACAAGTGAGTGTTTCCACAGAGTGCATACTGAGCAGAGAAGTGCTGGGTCAGGGCGAATATGTGCTTAAACACACACAGCCCTGCCCTCTGACCTCCAACAGCAGGGTGAGATTATTATTTCTCTCCATTTATGCTTCTAGTCTGAGGGACTAGACTAGTATGCCATTGTTTTATTCTAAATGTCCTTGTTTTAAATGTTTGTTAGTGATGACAGTATTTGTCAAATATAAGGACTGAAAAATGGGCAATAAACCAAGTGAACTGCTTACTGTATCCTTCACCCATTTTTCTATTAGGTTGTTCATGTGATCATTGAATTATAGACTTCTTTTCACATTCTTAGTGTTTATTTTTGATATCTGTTGCAAATATTTCTCCCACTTATGATTTGGCACAATTTCATCTTTGTTGGCCGTTGCCACATAAGTGTTTAGAAATTTGGTGTAGTGAAATGTATCTAGACATTCCTTTTTATGTCCTTTTGTGACTTACTCAAGATGTGACCTGCCAATTTCCTAAGACTTATCACCTATGTATTGCCTTTCAATGGTTTTTGTTGTCTTTATTTAACATGAGATCTACCCTCTTAACAGATACTCGCTTGCACAGCATTGGTAACTGTAGGCACAGTGTCATATGGCTGGCCTCCAAACCTGAATCGTCTCACACAGCGGAAACTTTGCACCCACTGAACAGCAGCTGCACTCTCCTCCTCTCCTGCTCCTGGCAACCACCATCTTCCTCCCTGTGTAGGTGAGTTTGACTGTTATAGATGCCTCATGTAAGTGGAATCATGTGGTATTTGTCCTTCTGTGACTGGCTTGCTCCACTTAGCATAATATCCTTCATATTTGTCCATGTTGTAGGATATGGGAAGATTTCCTTCTTTTTAAGGCTAAGCAATATTTCATTATATGTGTACACAACACTTTCTTCATGCATCAGCCGCCAATGGGCATTTAGGTTGTTTCCATATCTTGCTTTGCTCATGTGAATAATGCTATATTTCTAATGGTTTTATAGCTTTATTTTTACATTTAATTCTTAAATGCAACTGGATTTTGTGTATGTAATGTGAGGTAAGAAATTAACTTTTACCTCAGAAAATGAATAGGTAATAATCTTAGCATTATTTATTATGTAGTCTATCTTGTCATCAATATTTTGAAATGCCATCTTTATCATGTACTAAACTTCCACATATAGTTTCTTTTATAGAAAAGGTTTTACCATGAAATTATAATGTCCCACAAATGTGGATTTCTAAAATGCCAGAGCTCTTTGACCTATAAGGATATGGAGTATCATTTTCTTTCTTTTTAAAAAGAATTAATTTAATTTAAATTGTTGTTCAAGTACAGTTTTCTGTCTTTTACTCCCATCTCAGCCCACCCCCCTAGCCCTCCTCACCTCCCTCCCATTTCCACCACCCCCTAGGTTTTGTCCATGTGTCCTTTATACCCTGTAAACCCTTCCCCTTTTCCTCTGCAATTCCCTCCCTTCTCCCCTCTGGTTGTTTTTACTCTGCTGAGCTTAAACACAATCTTCAAAATTAAAGGCTAAGAAATCTCTATCATCATTTTGCCTTTCACTGTTCCATTACATTCATAAGGTTATTCATTTCTTTTCCAAACACTTATCAAGTTTAGAAACTTAGTAGAATACGAATCACATCTGAACTCAAGCTTGTATAACAGAAACTCATGTCCACAAGCAGGAAAACCAGAAGCTCACAGAGATTCCGCTAACTCTCTTCTTTTCAACTGTGGGACACAATGACCAACACGCTCCCAGCTTTAACTTGGCCTTACTCTTGGACCTCACTGTTTCCCTCTCATTTGATATATTCCAAATTAACTTGAAGATCCCTAATGGTTAGTAGAAAGTCTAGCTAAACAGAGGAAGACATAAAGGAAACAGTGAGAGAATCCATTTCACCGAGTTGAGAAACTAGGGCCACTCTCTAGCCCTGAGATGCTTGGGGCAGCCATGTGAACTGAGGTTCCACTAGTTTGGATTGTGTTAAGTTTTGTTTTAGATTTTAAGATTTAATATTAGTATAGCAAAGAATAGCTATATGAATAATAGAGTATATCTTGTAAACAAGTATTTTTTTTAAGTAATCAGAATATATAGGACTTCACATTAGGGTCAATTGTTTATTTTGACTTATTTTACTTTTGTCCCATTGGTCTCATCATAAGTAAAAGAAGTGAGCCATTTTTATTTTTTGATGTGTAGGCTCAAATTCCAATAATTCACATTTCATATACTTCAGACCTTTCATTCACATCTGCTCATCAGATGCCATTTCAGTTGTATTCTTCTAGATCATACATTCACTCTTCTTTTATAATAAAGTGTAGCAAATATATATATGGCCCCAGATTACATGTAATCTGGGGCCATATATATATCCATTTCCTAGGCTTGTTATCATCCCCTTCAGGTTTTGAGAGATCTGGCTCAGGAGTCATGAGGATAAATGATATGAGAAAGCTGTTCCTTCCACCCTAAGGTCTCCCAGAATCGTGTGTGGGCACAAAGGTGGCTTACTTCCTCAGCTTTTCTGCAAGCTGCAGCTGGCTGCTCTCCAGGCGTGCCGCTGTCTCCTGGTTCAGCTTTAAATCGCTCTCCAGTTTGCGCTTTTCCCTTTCACAGTTCATCCTCGCTTTTCTCTCCTGTTCAAGGGCACCCTCAAGCTGACAAAGGGAGATAATTATTTAGCTAAACAAATTGGTAAAGTTTATACTTCACTAGATGTGTTCATTAATTACTTACCTTCTGGAAAAATAAAAAAAATAGAAGCATCATTCTGTAAATGATGCCCAGCTATGTAGATATATTAAATAAATATTACATCCATGAATAGGATAACAAAAAAATCTAGCAATCACAGTGATGGGAGAAAACTTTGGAGATTAAGGAATACACATTCTATCCTAAGGAAGGAACCAATGATGAATGGCTAGTGAAGCCTCGTTTGGTCACTGTCCAGCGATGGGAAGCTCACTTCTTCATATGGCAGCTCATTTCATGGGTGGGTAAGTCCATTTATTCAGAGTGCTTCTTCATAAAAAGCAAAAATATTCTCTGTAAATTCTTCCCACAAGTCTAAACTCTGATCCCTGGAGCAATACCAAGTAAACCTGTCCCCACAGCTGGCCTTCGTCTCCCAACTTGGTACTGACCCTTTCAAACACGTCTCACATGGCATGATTCGTGCACCTCCTTCACCCCCGGGTGCCCTCATCTCGTCTATAACATTATATCATAGTCTGATATCACACCAAAGTGCTCAGAAAATGCTAGTTTTGCCTGAATTAAAGTTCCCAACAATGATATTGTGGTTAGTTTATTTTAACAGGATGGGTAACAGTTACAATATTACTATTTTTTTCATTAGTATGTTTATTTTTAAGTAATTGAAGTTATTTCCTGTAAGGAAAAAACATATAAAACTTAAATGGGTGGAGGAAGGAGAATTCCTAGAAGCTTTATGTACCAAACTGAAAGCAGATGAACTCCAGGACAGAACAAGTACGTGACAGCAATCGGTCCTCACATAAGAGGCTTTGTGAGATGCACAGTCAGTGGAAAGAGGAAGAGAAGTGAGACAACTAGTAGGTAATAGAGGAAACTAATAGAGAGGCTGGAAGAAAAAGCAGATAATAATAATAATAATAATAATAATAATAATAATAATAATAAACCCATCCACCCTTACCAGCAGTTTTATAAAGGCTAAGCTGTGGGGACTAATAAGAGAATGAATGCATATACTATGTCAGCCGGGATGGGAAAGGAATGAAGCTATCCGTTGAGGCTGGTCTGAAATATAGTAACTTATATCACAGGGGGTTTAGAGGCAGAACACAGTACCATCTTTAGAATATTACAAGTACTTTCCAATATGTATGTAGAACACAGCTTGTGACTTACATGTCTTTCAGCTTGAAGTGAACCTCAGGTCACACTGGAGACATAACAGGGCCTTTAAATCAATCCTTTAACATGAGTGTCAAATAGAGTACCCACATATCTGTGGGGCAAAATACCAGGTTCTATGGGGGACAGACAGTCAGCCACCTGGAGTGATAACACTTAATCATTCATCCTAATGTTCTTCTCAGACTGCCCAAGGTTGTATGAAATTTGCATTTAAAAACTGACAGATTACATGCTGGGGCCTTTCTATAGTTTAGTGGTTTAATGTACAGTAAGAAAAATAAAACACTACTTCTAATAAGGAGGGAAACAAATCATGTTACTAAGTTTTTCTGAAACTGTCAAGATAAATTAACTAAATAAAAATTGTAGATTTGTACATATGTAGACAGACAGCTAACCAGCTAGACATAGCATTTCTTGCCTCATCTACTTGCTGTTCCAATTTCAAGTTGGCTTTGCTCAGGTTGCCGAGTTTCTCTTCCTCCGCGTGCAGGTCATCCAGGGTCTGCTGGTGGGCCTCCTGCACAACCTTCACTTCTCTGCTAAGTTTGCTGATATTCTCACTTAGAGACTCTACTTCCTCAGTCAAGTTCTTGACCTGTGGGAATAAGAAAGCAACAGCTTCATTAGAGCTACCACTGGAAGGCTGTGCATAACACTAAGCCACTGTCATAAAGAACCACATCTAGCCCAATTCCTGATATACTTTTAAAAACTGTGAATTCACTTTTTCTTCCACACACACAAAATGATGTTACCTGTCATGGTCTATGTATTCTAGTCAATCAAATATTATCAATATAGCTCAATGGATGGCCAGGTTTTAGTGTCACATTATTGTACAATAAGAATACCAGTGGTGGTAGTATTCAGGGGGCACATATTAATTTGTTGTGCCTCAATATCACAAAAGAAAGTGGAATCTAAAAAAGAGGCCCAACTGATAAGATATGCAAAAATAAAAGCTGGCAGTCTCAAGCCCGAGTGCTTTTGTGAAAGTGAACCAATGGCACAGAGTTGCTATTTAATCATTGGCCAAAAATCCAGAGTCATTCTGGAGACTAGTTATTTTTTAGAATCTGATACAGACTCCCCAGTTAACTTCAATCCATACACAGGGGTACAAGTTAAAACTTTCAACTGAAAAGGACAAAACAGCAAAGTCCATAACTGGAATTCAGGTGGCATCCCAAGGTCAAACTACAACCCAGTGATGGAGCTGGAGGTTCAGACAGCCTAAATCACCTTCCAGAAAACTGCATCATGCTCACTCTCCTTCCAGACAAAGGATACTTAGTGGCCCCATAAAACCATTCCACTCTTTCTATTAGACTTCAGATATAAGATTATAACAAATGAAGATGTTTCATTCTGCAGTTTTAGTGAGGTTGCTCGAATCAAGTTGGAGATTTGAATTGAGACAGCAGTTCATCGGACCCTTCATTTTATGCCATTTCTGACTCCTAGTGTTTCTCAAGTCTGCAGACCTCTGTGTTAGTTAATTTAAACAGAGCAAGTCTGCTATCAAAGCCTGGTTGGGAGTGGAGCTCAGGCATCTAGGCCTTCCTAACATTGTAGGAAAAGTACCTTGTGCTCTGTAGCACGCTTCTCCTTCTCTGACTTCGCCAACATTGTTTCCAGGTCATCGATTTCTTTTTTCAACTCAGAACATTCATCTTCGAGTTTCCACCCCCTGGCAGTCAGCTCAGAATTTATCTCCTCTTCTTCCTCCACCCGTGCAGACAGCGCCTTGACTCTGGCCTCCAGCTGGATCTTGGATTTAATCAGCGACTCGCACTGCTCTTCAGCATTTGCCAGGGTCTCCTGCTCCTGCCATGATGAGGAGAAAATTGTTGCCAACAGCTGGAAGTAATTTATCAGCTAGGCGAAAATGCTGCTTAACACTAGCAAAGAGATAATTGCCTGCCCTCTGCCCGGCACTCTCACCTACCTTCTTTCCTAAGCAACTGAAATAATATTCCCAGTTTCCCTGATTCTATTGTTGAGAAGTTGAAGAGTTGCTTGTGTTTGGAGGTGCTTTCGCTCTTTCAGCCATTCACTAGATTAGATTACCTCTTCTAAAGCACTTAATAGAATTCTGGTGGCCTGGAGGAGCGAACATGCCTCCAGAAACCAGGGGAGTGCTGCTTAAATCACAGCTTCTGGAAGCATCCACTAGGCACAGGCTTTGAGGTTGCTACCTGCTCAGAATACAGTCTTTTAAGTAGTGAGCCTCAGACAACAGAACATTAATAACAGTTGTAAGAGCCCTGATGTACTTATTTAATATATAGGTATCTTCTAATAAAAAAAACTGAGCTATAGATTTATTCATAGGTTGAATTCAGAATTCATAAGATTACTTGCAAGTCAATGCCTAAATTTCACTATTTTCATCTAAAATCTTTCCCTCAGTGATTCTGCTAGCAGTAAATTCTGAAACATACAGCATAAAATACTCTTTCCTTTTATCCTTTCAAATGTACTCTCCAACTCTCACTATGGGTCAAGTAAAAGTGAAGGAGCTGATTGCTTTTTGCTACAAAAGCACCTTTTATAACTTTGAACCCCTCTAATTTATCTCTATTAGAGGCTAAGTAAAACCTCCCCTTCGTGAGCAAGTTCTTAATTACTGCAGGGCTTGTGGCAAAATAACTTCACACACATCTCCATCTTCCATGTCTAGACCTTATTCATCCTCTGCAATATGCTAGTTAGAGGCACTTTGTCTGGCTTAGGTGATTTCAGCTATTAAATCAAGAGCAGAAAAAGGCAAAAATCTAGGTTATTGGTTTCTGCCTAACTCCCAAAAAGAATGGCCAAAAAATGAGGCTCAAAGAAACACAGCTGGGGGATGTCAAGTAGCAAATCCCCAACATCACTGAGGACCCAAAGAGAAGGGCTACATTAAAAACAAACAATAATGTCAAAGCAGGAAGGGTCCATGTATATTGGAGAATCTTCCGATATTTGAGAAGGGGCACAATGGATCTTCATGCACCCCAGGGTAACAAGCATTTGCTCCTTCCCATTCAGCATGTGTAAAGGACCTGCCTCCATCACTGAATGAGGAGAAGAGTCCAATTCCCCTTCACCAATCCCTGTATTAAACATGATTACAGGAATTGGGGCCCAGCTGAGCAATGATGTCACAGATGAGCAGTAGAAATATCCTGTCCTCAGGGGCAATTCTTTTCTCACGTACTCACAAACTTAATTGGAATGGGTTCTGGGTTCTGAGTTCTGCTGGTATTCAGAGTAAGTGAGTGATTTTAAAAGATTCCTCATTTCCTTCATCCCTACTGTGTTGTGTCCCTTGAAAATAAATGATGATAAAACATTCCATAGCTCTGCCAAGGTTTTTAATCACAGTTACAATGTGAACTCATCTCACTCATCCTAGGTTTGCTATGAAATTGGCTTCTGTGTGTTTCCCATGCTCGCCACACTGATCTTTACCATGTTTCCAGGCTTTGAACCACCACCCCATACACAAGTTGGGTCCATTTCTATTTCCCATGTCAGCCTATGTAGCACTGGCCACCCACTAGATCAGTAAGAAGAGTCATGAAAACTGGGAGGCCAGATCTCAGCCAAGGCTGCTTCTCTCCAAAGCCAGACAACCTAAGAGATTACGAATTGTGATTCTCACAGTATAGATCTTAAAGTAGGCTTCAAGGAGGTGCAGGCAGGAATTAGTATTTCTAACAAGACTCCCAGGCTGATATATTCTAAATATTCTACATATTCTAAATTATAAAATCACTGTTATTTAAATATGTGTGAGAAATGTGGTGTGAGTGTAAATTATTATGTAAAATATGGCCTACTGAAACACTGATGGCTAGCACACCTCCAAAATAAAAGAATAACTTGGGTTAGTCTAAAATTACTAAATTTTCTGTTTTTAGTACATTCAGAAACCAGGAAAAGCTTTTATTTATATAATTATATTTGAGCCTAGTATCTTCTAACCTAGCCCTGTTCTAAGTGAGGTGAAGAACATAATGAAGGCAGGTGAATCCTAGTGCTCCCTGTGGGGTGTTTGGGGATGACAGTCATCCCAGTGGCCAGAGAGGAAGAATATGAAAGGAAGTGAGTAATGGCACATTGGTGGCAGATTGGAGACGGAGGCTGGAGTGCCAGGGCAAGGATTGGGAGCCTACAATGCACATGTTGCAGAACCCAAAGCTTGTTCATCAGAGAAGCAACATCCTGTTTATTTAAGACAATGGTTCTCAATTTTGACTGGATACAGATTATTTAGACCAACACAGGGTCTGCTTAATCAAAATATCTGAGCATGGGATCTAGACATCTTTCTTTTTATTTTAATGCTTCACAAATGATTGTGATGCAAATCCAAAGTTGAGAGCTGTTGTATTTAAGAACTGAACTGATTAATAATGTTGACTTGGACTAGGGAAAGGAGAAGTGAGGACAAAAAACAGAAAAACCAAGCTGGTGCATACAACAATAATTCTAAAAATCTACTAAAATCCTGTGTTTGATTTGTTAATGGGTCATGAGCTATATACAGAATTTAAATTAAAACCCAGAGCTTCCTGGCTGGCTCCCATGATAGATGGTTGTGCTTTTATGTAATTAAAACTCAGCTAATAGTTTGTCTCTTTTTCGAAGACATCCTGCCAATAAAATCACTTCTCTATTGAAACAGGGTGTCCCTTTACGTGTTTTCATTGTCTGTGTTTGATGAAATTCTATAATATTTGAAAAGCACACACCTCTATTCTTTTCAAGTCAACACTATGTGCAAAACAGGGACTCTAATTAAAAACTTGATTTGAAGAACAAATGGTGGGGCCACTCACAGCCTGCAGCTGAAGAACCAGGTCATTCTTCTCCCAGATGAGGGAGACTTGCTTTGCTTTCAGTTCCTCCCTCTGAGATTCCGATTTCTCCAAGGCTTTTTGTAGTTGCACACACTCTTCCTTCAGTCCAGCTACCTCCTTTCCCATCCCAGCAGATTTAACAAGAGGCTTGATCTTGAAGAAGAGTCTCATCCAGGACCAGTTCTTCACAGTCATAAAAGCTCTTATGTTCCACTGGATCAAAAGAAGTGCATCCCTAAGTCAAGGAGAAAAAAAGAAAAACAAGTTAACCCAGACTATGACAGAGTAATTTTCCAAATTAAAATTCTTAATAAGCACATCTTTTTAGGAGGAATTATATATTCTCATTCATCTTTGAAGCATTTTTACATCTGGCCTCTCATTTAATTGTGGCAAAGCCCTTTGTGGGACTTCTGGGGCCCGTGATACTGTGGGTTAGATACCCTAAAAATGCTCCCGTCACAAATAGCCTTCAAATGCGAGCATAGTCCAAAAAGTGTGAGAAATAAAGAAGGAGATGAGCACCTGAGGAGTAAGTAAATGCATGTGCAGCTTGGCCATCTTTGTGGAAGAAGGGAGCCAATCTTAGTATTTGGGGGTTTGTAGTTTTATGTCCACATGGATAAAGAGACAGGCTGAGGCCTTCAAAGGATATCACCCTTAATGAAGAGAATAGCTTAAAGATTCACTACCAGCACAGAGAAATGTCAAAGAGAACTACATCTGATTTTGTCTGAACTCAGAGTGAAGAAAAAAAATTCTACTCTAAGAATTTTTTTTTTTTTAATCATAGGCTACCACTCTGAAATGTCTGAGATTTAAATTACACTACCTGATTGGTATAGAAATATGCAAGAAATTAGCATGATCATTTTTTCTACTGGTAATAAGTACTCTATGGGCCCTTGGGGGAAGAAAATAAAAAATTTTACTGATGAAAACACCCTAATATCAAGCATCAGAGATTCTATTAGATCCAACCCCTGAAGATGAACTCACAATTCAAAATTACAAAACACATATTTTAAAAAATCAACCACCAGTGAAGCTGAGCACCTACAATAAAAAGTTTGATTAAACCCGCAAGAATTTATATAATTGAACAACTTTTTGGATACCATAAAATAATTATTAAAATTATTAAAGGTATAAAGGAAAGAATTTAAAAAACAAGAAAGCAATGAGCCACTCTGATAAAAGGGCAGACAGATTTGAAAGAGAAACAAATAAAATGTCTAAAACTGAAAAGTATAGTCACTGAAATCAAACACTCAGTGGAACAATTAAGCAGCTATGTAGATCACTGGAAAAAATGTGAATTAAGAAAAGAATAAACCCAAAGAAAGTAGAAGGAAAGAATAAAGATGAGATCAGAAATTAATGAACTAGAAAAAAATGAAGAAAATTTTAAAAGATGGTTTATTAAATAGGCTAAATAAACATCTGACATGAAAAATCAAGAAAAAGAAGACACAAATAAATAATACTAAGAATGGTGATATTCTAGAAATATAAAAATCTAGGAATGTGCTCTAAAAACAATCATAGATATGGTAGAGAATTAAAAATAAATCAAGCAAATTGGAAAATTTAAAAGAAACGTGTACTTTTTTTTTAAAAAAAAGGCATATAAACTGATTCAAGAAGAAATAAACCTCAATAGGTCTATAACTATTAAATAAATTGAATAAAAGTTATAAAATATATCACAAAACAAATACCAGATCTCGATAGTTTTATAGGTAAATTATATCAAATGTTCAAGGAATAAATAAGCACAATAAATTGTTCAGGTTTTGAAAAGATGAAACGTTCCTTAACTCTTTTATTAGGCCAAGGTGACCTTGATCCAAAGTCAGGTAATGCAGCAGGAGAAAAGACAATTACAGGAGAAACTTATTCATGAACATTGATGCAAAAATCCTCATTATAATATTATAGGGTTATGAAAAAGACTATTTTATAAGCAAAATAGGTTTCACATTTGAAAAATCTATTAATATAATTCAATAAATTTATAGGTAAATGCGAAAAAATGTGATTATTTCAATAGATGCAAAAAAGGGATTTAACTATTTTCCTAGTAAAAATACTTCACAAAATAAGATGAAAGAAATGTGATGCCAATGTGCTGGAGGAAAGGAATGTGACAGGTGGAAAACTTGGAAAGAAAAGAGCTGTGATCCATCCCTTCCACTGAGAATGTGCTTTCTTCTAAGGAATCTCAGTTGTGTGGATGCAGGTGTGCCAAGACAAAAAAAAAAAAAAAAAAAAAAAAAAAAAAAAAAAAAAAAAGGCCCAAATGGAAGAACAGATCAAAGCTCTAGAACAAATACAACTAAGTGACAAAGAGATACCAAACCTATCAGATGCACAGTTCAAAGCACTGGTGATCAGGATGCTCACAGAATTGGTTGAATTTGGTCAAAATTAGATGAAAAAATGAAGGCTATCCTAAGTGAAATGAAGGCAAATACACAGGGATCCAACAGTGATGGGAAGGAAACTGGAACTCAGATAAACAGTGTGAACCAGAAGGAAGAAAGGAACATCCAACCAGAAAAGGATGAAGAAACAAGAATTAAAAAAATTGAGGACAGGCTTAGGACCCTCCAGGACATCTTTAAATGTTCCAACATCTGAATCATAGGTGTAACAGAAGGAGAAGAGGAAGAGCAAGAAATCGAAAACTTATTTGAACAAATAATGAAGGAGAACTTTCCCAAAAGGAAATAGACTTCCAGGAAGTCCAGGAAGCTCAGAGAGTCCCAAAGAAGTTGGACCCAAGAAGGAACACACCAAGGCACATCATAATTACATTACCCAAGATTAAAATGGAGGAAAGAATCCTAGAAGCAGCAAGAGATAAGGAGACAGTAACCTACAAAGGAGTGCCCATAAGACTGTCAGCTTATTTCTCAAAAGATACCCTACAGGCAAGAAGGGGCTGGAAAGAAGTATTCCAAGTCATAAAAGGCAAGAATCTACATCCAAGATTACTCTATCCAGCAAAGCTTTCATTTAGAATGGAAGGACAGAGAAAGTGCTTCTCAGATAAGGTTAAGTTAAAGGAGTTCATCATCGCCAAGCCCTTATTATATGAAATGTTAAAGGAATTTACCTAAGAAAAAAAAGATAAAAAAATGAACAGTAAAATGACAACAAACTCATAGTTATTAACAACCACATCTAAAACAAAAACAAACTAAGCAAACAACTAGAACAGGAACAGAACCACAGAAATGGAGATCACATGGAGAGTTATCAGGTGGGGAGTGGGAGGGGGAGAGAGGGGAAAAAGGTACAGAGAATAAATAGCATAAATGGTAGGTAAAAAATAGACAGGGAGAGGTTAAGAATAGTGCAGGAAATGTAAAAGCCAAAGAACTTATGTGTATGACACATGGACATGAACTAAAGTGGGAGCTAGGTGGGGGGAATGTGGGTGGAGGGACTGTGCAGGGCAGAGGGGAATAAAGTGGGGAAAATGGGACAACTGTAATAGCATAATCAATAAAATATATCATTAAAAAAGAGAAAGAAATGTCGTCCACAAAATTTCATATCTACAAAAAAAAAAAAAAAAAAAAATTTAAACCCTACAGAAAACATCATTTTAGGGAAATAATTGCCTCCCCCAAAGTCAGAAATAGGATAGTTTGGCAAAAGCTTTTTAAGTGAAATACCACAAATTGATGACTATATAGAATAGGACTTCCATACATTTCTCTTAAAAAAAAGATTTTATTTATTAACTGAGAGAGGGAAAGGGAGTGGGACCTAAGAGAAACATTGATGTGGGAGAAAAATTGCCTCTTTCACGCACCCCGACCAAGGACCAAGCCTGCACCCCAGGCATGTGTCCTGACTGGGAATTGACTGACGACCCTCTGCTTTGCAGGATGATACCCAACCAACTGATCTATAATGGTCAGGGCAACTTGCACACACTTGTGATGAACAGTAAGTTAGAAAGCATGTTGGTAATATCTCATGAAGTTGAATTGTATATAACTTAAAACCTAATAATTCATACCATGGAGAAATGCCACTCAAAGTGTGGGCCTCAGCCAGCTGTTATCCACAAACTATTAGGATGGACCAGTATTTTGAGTAACAGTATCCTCAGAAAACTACTGCATATGTTCAAGGGGGGACATTTACAAAAATATCACTGCAGAACTGTTGGCAATAGCAAAAAATCATAAATGACTTGAATTTACTTGAACTGGAAAATGGATAAATTGTGGTATATTTGGGTAATAAAATACAATATGGTAGTTAAAATAAATAATCTAGCACTACTTTTATCAATATTAGTAAAATTCAAAACTGGTACTGAATATAAAGAACAAATTTTAGGATAGTATATACAGAATACTATTTATGTAAAATCTAAAAACATAAAAATCATGTCACCTTTTAAAGATATCTGCATACCTAAATGTCTTCATATCTTTATAAAACTTGAATCAACAGAGAAATATGAAAGGGGCTTTCCTTTGTTAATTATTTTTTTAAGTTGTGAGCAATTGTAGGAAAAAATGTTAGCAATTGATATTCTTTGGTAATAGATCCATGAGTGCATATTCAATATTTTCAGTATGTTTGAAATATTTCGTAATAGTTTTTAAAAAGTCATCCTATGATCTAGAAAGAATGGATAGTAAAAACTTTACTGTAGAGACAAAGATAGTGAGCTTTGGAGAAATTAAGTCTTACTCAATTTACGCAATTGATCCCAGAAGCCATGTCCCCTGATCCCATGTTCCCATAAACTTCCACATCACACTGAGACTATATCAGGGTCATAGAAGACTCTTAGGAGACGTAGCTCTAATACCTCTGACCTCACCACATAATGTTTGGGTTAACAGAAGGACTTAACAGATTGTTAATTAAGTACGTTATACCAACACCATAGTTTACATGTCTCCAGAATGTATGCTATGCTGCAGAGAAAGCACATGCAACAACTGCAGGATCCCTTGCTCACAATTCTACTATTTGGAGATTTTTCTAGATTGATTTCCATGAGTCCATTAAAGAATAGACAAAACCTACATCTAAGTGTCCAAATGTAGTGATAAATGTCCCTAGTGTACCTTCCTGAAAAGAATTAAGAGAGTTATGGTTACATGTCACCAAGAGGCACACAGTTTCTGACCCAGGGGGTGTTGCAAAGTGGGCAGAAAACTTCCCCACAGAGATGACTGTGGGGTGCGTATGAACCCTTCGGGTCTGCTGCTGTGATGGATTGTGAATCACGCCACCCTCAGAGATCCAGGTTTCTCTGACTGTAGGGAATCCCTCCAAAGGGAAGGCTACAAGCAATGCAAGAAATATATGAATTATGCTTGAACTTGGTTGGATAAGGCAATACAAGACCTTGGTGCTGTGTTTGGTGTTCCATGATTTAAAAACTTTAAAGTTCAGTCCAAGCCTAAGCAGAGGAGGCAGCTCTTTCCCAGACCTGGTATAAGGCAATGAGATAAGATCACACTAACTGAGGCCCACTGTCACCCTAGCAGTGTGGATGCAGGGGAGGGGTGGCATACTTCTCTTCCAGATTCCTCTGGAATTTGATTCGCATCAGTGTGCCCCGCATTCTGGCTTGGAACAATGTAAAGACTTGTGATAGCCTCTCATCCTTCATTGCTTCCAGCTGGCCTAAAAAGCCAGCTTTTAAAAACACCTAAAAGAAATACATCCGATGTTAGTTCACTTATAATGTATATTCAGTAAATGTCTGTTGAATTACCTTAACAGTGATTGATGTATTCATTTTTTTCAGTTCTATTTCTTGAGTTTTATTTAATGTCTAAAATGCATGTTTCTAGAAAGACTGGTTTTTATAAACATCAAGTTTGCAAAAAAATGTTTTTATCTAATCCTATGTTTACATTGGTTCCTTGAGAACTTACACTATCCTCCCCTCATCCATTAATAATGGCTAGGTTACCCAGGGAACCTTAAGTTTTAAGATAGGCCCAGGCAGGCCATTCTCTAAAGTGCCAGGCAAGGTTCTACAAGCTTTTCTGTAAATGGCGAGACTGTAAATACTTTTAGGCTTCATAGTTCACACAGAATCTCTGTAGAATATTCTTCTTTTTCTTTTTTTTAAATCACCCCTTAAAAATGTAAGAGCTTTTCTAGCAATTGGGCCCTATAAAAAAATAGGCCATAAAGATGGCCCTTAGTCCATAGTTTGTTGACCCCTGCTCTAGAGAAAGACACTTTGGTCCTAGGTATTAATGAATTCACATAAAAAAATTGTGGCAAATTTTTAGTAATGGACAAGATGAGATGAATTAAATACCTAAAGCACAAATATTAAGGAGGCTGTCACTTTCAGAGTTGTACATGTCAGCATTTGCATAACCCTAATGGTAAGCTCCTCCTTAAATTTGGTGACTTAGGAGCCTCATTCACCTCATGTAGATGAGTAGTATACAGCAAAAAAAATAACTAAACATGCAAGGAAGCAAGGCACCAGTAGAGAAAATCAGCAGAAACATTGAACAGCAGAACCAGACTCTCAGATACTCAAAATATGGGAATCATATAACATTTTACAATTATGTCCTACAGAGTTCTTTTCCTATGAGTTCTTCAATCTAGGCTCTCCAGTTGTCCTTCAAATAATATGGTCCTGATATGGGTATTACTAGCATGATGCTAACTGTCAGATAAAACCAAATCTCTTAGAAGTTTCCTAAACTGTGTGGATCATCTCAGATAAAGCAGAATTTAGTGAATCACATTTAATGAAGTTCACTTTGTATTAATTTTTTGATAGTGGGGTTGACCTTCAAGTTTTTAATTATTCATATAGTCTTCTAGAATTAATTCCCTAAAACAGTACTTAGGGATTCATCAGCTTACACACAAACCAACAGTTATCCACACCATTGATTCATTCACCTTTTTCTAGCTCTGATATGTATACACAGTTGATTCAGTATATCTTGGCACAAAATTGCTTAGATTAATGAGTATAAAAATGTGAATGTAGTCAAGACTGAGATTTAAGAAGCACTGAATTTTCTCCCAAGTAGCATGGAAATTTCCACTTTTCCCTGCTCTCTATTTGTGTCAGTTGTGGTCACAAGAGCTACAGAATGCCTTATGTTGGATTTTCATGGGTACTTTAAGATTCACATCTGTCCTCCCACTCTTCTCCAAATGCACTCTTGGTAGTGTTCTGGTTACCTTGGTCACTCCCAGGCGGTACTGAGTATGGTCTATTTCCAAGGAGCCGAGTAGTTCTTCAGCTGCTTTTCTGCTGCTCATAAACTTGCTCTTTGGAAAGGCCTTTGGGTTCAGAATGCAGTACCTAATTTAAAATAGGTAGAGAATAAATTCTGGTATCAGGAGGACATATGATTCAAATAAAGAATAATCTGGACAAGTAAGCTAGAAAGAAGTACAGACTTCTATCTCCTACCAATATGTTCAATTTTCATGAAACTCCTGGCAGTAGTAATGAGGGTACAAGCAATAATCCCTTACTTTGTACAATAGTTAGTACTTCCCATCATATTTTAAAGACAGCCTCATTTGACTCTCTGCTCAATTAGGGAGGGGAGGAGATATTGGGAAGGGAAAAAGAGAGAGGGGCAGGTTTACATGTCTCTATTGTACAGATAAGAAAAATGAAAAGCAGAGACAAATTCCACAAAACTTTACCCTAATGGTAAGTTGGTAGAGACCCAGAAATATGCCTTTTAATTCTGAGATAGGTACTCTGTCTACACTACCATACTTTGCTTAAATTTGCTGATGACCTATAATTTACACTTTTAGAATTTGGGAAACAAACAGCAAAGATGCCTCTCCTGCTTCCTGCTACACACCCTGCCAGCTTCCTTCCTTTCACACGTTTGCTGGTGGAGAAACAGCCTGCTTGGATGGCAGCTACAATTAAGTATACACAACATTTCAGAGATTCAATTCAGCCTCCATATCTTTCTGCTATATATATTTCTTCTATATGTGGGACTATTATCCGTTAATAGAGATATACGGATATTACAGCTGCATGGATGTGGGATTTAAGGGGAAATAATAATGAAACCTTGCCATCATACATCTCACCACCACCAAAACACAGTGATCTGTAGTCTGGAGGACATCAGCTGAACAAACAACACATGGCTGAGCTCTCAGAAGGAGAGGTAAACAGAATAGACTGCCTCAGGCTTTCTGGATCCTGGGGTGTACGTTTACCTTTGTTTAAAGTCAGCATATGGCAGTCGGTTTGGAAAACCTTCACGGCATATCCTAGCCCCTTCCAAGACACCATTACAGCGCAGCTGCTGTAGAACTAAGTAAGGGTCCATTACACCTGCAGAAAAAGGAGCCAAGTTGAGTCTGTATCTAAAAAAATTATACCCTAGACTTTGTCCTAATTGCAGCATCTTAGGTTCAAAGAGTTTGAGTTTTGTGTTCTCTGTATGATAGGTAATGAATAGCTCACCCGCTCCCGGCCTGATGGTTCTTACAGTACCCATCCTGTTTTG
Organism: Tonatia bakeri; assembly: GCA_004024845.1. NCBI lineage: Eukaryota > Metazoa > Chordata > Mammalia > Chiroptera > Phyllostomidae > Tonatia > Tonatia bakeri. The sequence continues at coordinate 430,392 of PVIA01000282.1, read as the reverse complement.
TGGGAGTCTCCAAATAGGATTTACCTAAAATTCCTTTAACATGGAATGAGCGCTTTAGCTTGCAGTTAGTTGAGATTTTATAAGCAAATAGTCCTGGAACATGAAAAAGAATACATTTTTGCTAGAATGTAAATGGCTGTTTCCACATCTATTCACCAGCCAAAAAACAGCTAGAGAGAGAAATAAGAATTCAAAAGGAAACTGATCTCTCCAAGTAGGACAAAGGGATTACAAGAAGGGGGAATAAAAAGTAAGAAGAAAATGGCACAACAAAATCCCGTTTACCATTTTGACTTAGAAAGGACTTGGCTACATTCCAGCCTATATTCAGCATCTAAGTTTTATTCTATAGAATAAGCATTCTCCTATCACCGTCTCTTTCATCAAAAGAAGCACCTCCAGAGCTACAGTTTCAGATGGGAACTTTTGAAAAACCACCAAAGGAGCCACTGTATCTGGCTTTCAGCAAGTCTTCTGAAAGAAGCCAAGCAGCCCTCCTCAGAACACGAAGCCCTCCCACAGCATTATAGGAAAATGGGGATGAGAGGTCTGTCTATGCGCCGGGTCACAGTAAACAAATACAGGCCATGTACCAACATTCCTGTCCTCCCGTCCAGTTCACAGACAGAAACAGATGATCTGTGAGAAGTGGCAAAAGGGCCAATGATACCTTACAAGCAAGCACTCTCCCTTCCTCTGAGTCCATATGAAGAGCTGTTTCGAGTAGATCATGAAGCTTTTCTTATAACTTTGTCTCATGACTTAAAAAAAATAAAAATAAAAAAGCCCTGCTGAAATTAGAGCTGACTCAGTGGGAGGCAACTCTAATAGGTAACAGAATGACTCCAAAATCGAAGCAGCTAATTAGATTCCTTGCGAGATGGAAGCAATGTCCCCAGATGCATTCAGGAACCCAGGAGATAGGAAACAATGAGGCAAAAACAGACAGTGTGAATGAACATGAAGAGTTCGCATTGCAAAAACTTAAACTGCAGCATCATTGTTTAGCATCACACTTTCCAAAAATAGGTCACAGACTGTCAAGATTGGTGTCTTAATTACAGAAGGTTAATAAAAATGCAAAATACTACAGAACCTTAAAAATCAGAATGAGCAACATCTGGCTACATATTCCACGGGTGATTAGTGCTCTGGAGACATAAGTGTTTGTCAACTACACAGCTTTGAGGCTGACAGCCTCTGGCCAAACTCTACAGAAGCCCGTAATTCCAAATAGAAGCCTGGGAGTATCCAACCCCATGGTTTAAGAAAGGCAATCTATATAATTAATAACTGTAAAAACTTTGTTTTGCAAATTAAAAACATTAAAAAATAATTCATCACCACCCATCTTATTCCATCATCCTCCTACCACCCTCTACTAATAAATGAGTATCCACTATAATAAGGCGAGCCATGTGAACAATCTAAGTATCCATCTATAAATGAATGGGTTAAAAAGTTGTAGCATATATATTCAGTGGAATATTAGTTAGCCATAAAAAGGAGTGAATCCTGCCATAAGCAACAACATACATGAAACTTGAGGGCACTGTGCTGAGCGAAATGAGTCAGACAGAGATAGATAGACAAATACCATATGATCTCACTTATATGTGTAATCTTAAAAAAAGAAGAAAAAATCCCAACCTCTTAGAAAAAGAGAGATCAGGTTTGTAGTTACTATAGTGGGGGATGGGGAGATGAAAAATGGATGAAGGTGGTTAAAAAGCACAGACTTCCAGTTACAAGGTAAATAATACTAGGGATGCACGTACAACATGATGACAATAGTAAATACTGCTTTGTGTGTGTGTGTGTGTGTGTGTGTGTGTGTGTGTATGAGAGCAAGTCCTAAGAGTTCTCATCACAAAGAAAATTTTTTCCTTTTTCTATATCTATATGAGATGATGAGTATTAACTAAGCTTATGGTAGTCATTTTACATACGAATAAGTCAAATCATTATGCTGTACACCTTAAGCTTATACAGTACTTTATGTCAATAATATCTCAATAAAAGTAGAAAAAGTTTAGAAAGGTGTGGGAGGGGCTCCTCCCATGGGCCCTGCCCCCTCCACCAGCCACTGTGGATGAGAATAAGTCTGCCAAGACATGATCTGCTTGGGGAGGAAAGGTGGCCAATCTCTCAAAGGAAAAGGGCCAAGACCTTTTCCTCAATGGACTTTTATTGGGTTCAGTTTGCACAGGAATACAGGTAAAGCTCATCAATCACTGTCAGGCAGTAAGGATCAAACAATAGATAACATCCAAAGAACTATAAGGGCTTATTCTGAGTTAGGGTCAGTTAGATAAAGGGCTATAAAACTTTGGAAAACAAACTCAATTCCTCCTTAACCAGATCAGAAAATGGAGAGCATTCTTAGCAAAGCAGGTCTCACAGGATTTTATGCATTCTTTCTTAGGCCTGATTGTTCTGGGGAACCTACCCTGTCCAGCACAGGGCCGCACCCACCTCCAGTGTTGTTTCAGGCTTAAATCAGGCAGGGGAAGTAAGCAGCCAAGAGATTAGGAGACTTCTTTCAGACAGAATGAGGACTCAGGCTATGTCAAAGCCAAGGGGTGAGGGTCCATCACTCCTTTTTGCTACAGCCCCCAAGTTCTTCCTTGAGGGCCCCCCATAACCATGCCTGTCTTAGGTCATCCCTCCCTTGAGGAATCTTACCCATCATTGGCTAATGAGTCATGCACTGGGAGCCAGGCTGGGTGAAGTAAAGGGGGCAAAGGCAGCACCCCTGCCAGGGAAATAAGCTTTATCTCCTTAGTGGCTTATGGTCCCAAGGCCTCTCACTCAGCCCTAGCCATGGGGGGTTACAGCTTCTGAAACTAGGCAATGCAGTTCCCAAAAGAAAGGTCCCCACTGCTCAGAAGTACATAAATAAAGAGATAGATACTATTAGGAAGAAAGACCAGAGGAAGTTCTTAATAATTAGAAATTAATTTAGGAACTGTCTTTATGGTCAATTTAGATAACTCAGACCAAATAATGTCCGTTATGCTTATATGTCTATCTTAACCCCCAATTGATCATTCAATCCCTTTTTATTATACTTTGTTCTTTCAGACAATGACATAGAATCTCATCCACATGTTACCATGAAATTCAAGGAGGACTTTAAATTGTGACATCAAGCATTCTAATGTTACCCAACTGAGCCTGCTTTGTGAAATCCTTCTGCCAATTCAAAGGCAACATTGTGGAAGTTCTAAAGATCTCACTTTTAACTTACTTTCATTTTTCTATGTCTCTTAAAGAGACATTCAATATGGCTTGAATCAATTGTGTGCCCTAGTGTGGATTACAAAGAAGTCCAGTTCTTACCTGGCATTTTGTTTACATTGGGATTTATGCATCTCACAAAATGGGGTGCTGTTGACCTCAGATTAATCATCAATTTATTTAGGTTTCCCTAAAATAGAGACCATAACAAACACAAAATCACTTTGCAAACCACTAAAAACATTCACCCCCTCACGAGTGTCTCCAAGTCTATCAACTTTGTCTTAAAGCCAACATGCATACCAACAATAACTTAATGATTTCAAGATTCTTTTCTGCTTACCAGACATACATGATTTCTTTCCTATGCCAAGTAGTTCTTTATCTGATATAGTTCCATTATGAATCACATCTACCTGTTTTGAATTTGATAGCAATAATTTATGGCTAGGCAATAAATGGCTTGAAAAAAGAAACTGTTTCTCAAGTTTTCTGACGGGAAAATATTAATCTTTGGTCAGATTCTCTGGAAGCAGAATCTGAGAGGGAGAATGAGGGAAGCAGGGTAGGGCTGGGGGTGGGGCAGCAGGGCCAGGAAAACAATAGTGTAGATTCTGCTTAGTCTGGCCCCTGCAGGAACGCTGAGCACAAATGCACCAATTCCATCACAGTTTGTCCCCCCTTGAGGCAAGGGAGGGGCCACAGTCTGGAGCTGAGGATAGGGAGGCAGCTTACCCATTTGGTCAAGCGCAATCCTGGCAACTCTGAGTTATGAGCCAATGTTGTCATTAAAGCCAACAGTGTCCACGAAAGCCCAGTAATACCAAGATAAACTTCAACTATTCCAACTTCAGATACTTTATTCTTATTTGAAGACATAAAATTTCAAATAAACAATAACCTATGCATATTGAAAGGCAGTTAATATACAACTAGATGCAATTAAAAATTACTTTATACAGAGATGCAACTGTTCGGAATGAAGCTCCCTTCTTGCGTTTATTCTCCCCAAACTGTAGAGCTAAAAAAAGAAAAAAAATTAAAAAGCTCTTTTTGTCACATTACCAAACTCTGCTGATGAAAGCATATATTCATCAAAGTTCTAGAAACAATATGGCAATATCTATAACGGTTTTAAGAATACTTATGTCTCAACACAAAAATGTTCATTTCTAGTGCTTTCCTTAAGGAAATAATTGAGCAACTGTGTGAAGACATTCATTGCAACATTATTTAGTCATTACAAGAAATAAGCAAAAAATAAAATTATGAATAAATGTTCATCAATAGGAAGTTGGTTAGTTAAATTATGAAAGAATAGTCATACAATCAAATGCCTTGACTTTTTGAAATGATGGTGCAGACTCATATAACTGACATGGAAAGATTTGTAGCATTTATTTTAAGAGAAAAAGTTGGTTACCTAACAGTTTGTATATTATGATCCTGAATGTATGCATATGTTTGTAATTGCAGTTGCATTATGGGTGACTACATACATAAAAAATGTTGGGAGGAGTATACACCAAGTGTTAGGGGTTGTTAGTTCCTTATGTGAAATTGTAGGTAATTTTTATGTTCCTCCTTTTAGTTTCTCTATACTGCCTATGTTTTTGGCAACACTCATACACTACTTTTATAATTTATAAAAAACAATCTATTTCCATTTTCTTGAAGCAAAATAATTTATGCTAAGCCAATTGTTTTACAAACATCTGTGCAGAGCTAACTCACAAATATATACAACAATATAATCCCTAGGCAATCTGGAAAAAATGGGCTAGATATCAGTACAGAAAACTGATAAAATTTTCTTTCTGCCTCAGTAGCGCTGTGTGAGACAGATGTCATAAAGTATAATCATGAATGTCCTGCTGACATGACCCAGGACCTCAAAAGGAATCACTGGACTTATTTGTACTTCAGTTTCTCCACACATGAAAAGAAAATATACTACCTTCCATTATTTTTTTAATTATAACTGATTTAAAATACTTGGATACCCCAGAAGAAAGTGTGGTTAATACAGGTAACTTGATGTTTAGATGAGGCAGTAACTTGGAGGTAAGTATTCTCAGGAGTTGTTTAAAGAATTATGAAAAAGGACATTCTGGACAATTCTCTCCCATCTCCAAAGAACACAGACCACACCCTGAAGAGTTAGAAGATGATTTCCTCTCTGATTCTCTGCCCAAACCACTCTCTGATTTCTTATGATCAGAGAATTACTCATCTGGGAGCCATAAGCGATATGACCACTATCTAACAGACTCCTCAGAGCCACTTGAGAAGCTATTAGAATCAGGCAAATGCACTGCCTGAAGATGATCAGGGTCCAAACACAATAGCTTCCATTTCTGAACTCCTCTTGAGAGTGGCCAACAGAATTTCAGGCATGCTCCTGAATTACGTCCTCATGTGCTGATACAGCCAGGAAGAGCTGTTATCTCTCCCTTCCCTGACCATCTTTATCAGGAGTCCCGAGTCATTCTACAGGAGCCAGGAGTTAACCTGAAGCTGGGTGTAAGATAATAGAAGGATGAGAATGTTAGAAGGCTGCGTACATACCCCACTTACAGAAGAGCTAGTATTCTGTCCCACTGCATGAACACATCTGACCCAGTATGACCAGATTTTCCCATAACCCCAAATTTTTAAAGAAAAAGGGAAACCAAATGTATATGTGAAATCTTCTGATTATTTTTTAATCACAGCCATGTTTGAAGGCCAGGTTCTGCTCAGGGGCTGCCAATCTGTGACTTTTGCTATGGATCATGAGTGCTTCCCTCTGTAGCTAGCCTAGCATTAGTTTGACTGTGAGACTAACATTAGCAACTTAGACTCGGTATTTTCAAATCCTTTGTATCATAGTGCAGAAGTCTGAACTGCATCCTGAACACACATAGATTGTCCATCTCTCTGTTTTGTTTGCTTCTGGGAGAGAGTGAGAGTGGAAGAGGCACCAGACTAGGAAGCAAAAGTCCTGCTTCCTACCTTGGCTCTGCCATTTAGTAGATTTCTTAAACCAGGGATGCTATTTAACTCTTCTATACTTGTTCTTGTAAGACAGGGAGAGGTTTCCTCTACATGTATCTGAAAGGGTCATGGCAAGTATTGAGTAAGATAATACATCTGAAAGTGCTTTGTAAATTACAAACCACTAAACAGGATCAGTTATTAATTGATCAATAAATATTTATGGAGTACCTGCTAAACAGGCATTTGCTACATGCTTGAAGCTTACAACTGAAAAAATCAGACATAACCCCTGTCATCATGAAGCTTTGAATACCCCAAGTTATTATAAAAGCACTGGGAAGGAGAATTCCAAGATATTTCTGGACTATCTATGAAAGGGACTTGTTATTTCCCCCAAATCATTTATCAAAACATGGTTTGCTGCTCTCTTTGCAGCTGGCACCAGCAGGCGAAAAAAAAGAGGCAGGCCAGATATATCTGGCTTTGAGCACCATTTCCCTGAAGAACCACCAGTCTGAGGACAGAAAGGCCAATATGAGGGGACAACTCAGACCACAGGGACCAGACACAGGTATTACTGGAAAGAAGCAAAGATTGTTGTATGTACTGAGGCAGCCATGGGTTCCATTCTGAGGTTGAAAAATGAGGGAAGATTTTTTGACTCACCACTGTCGGTATTGATGTAATTTTCAAAAAGGTTTGCCAAGAGTCTGTTAGCTGACTTCTGAAATATAGCCACCACTGTTTCATTAAGAAGTTCTTTGTTTTTGTCAAGCCAGCCACTGATGTTATAAGGCACCTTTGGAAAGATATGAAGTTCAAGGAACAAAAGACGAGAATATGTAAATTAAAATAGCAAGTTTGCATTCTTTTAAAAAATATCACAAGTTGTGTGGATCCTTTAACTTTAGTTTGATGTAACAGCACTAAATAATGCTCCTGGAAATTCAGTGTGCTACCCAAAGAGATTCTCAGGCTTTACCACTTTCATTGCAGAAGAAAGGAAGAGAAAGGCAGGAGAGAAAGGGAAGAGAGGAAGGGGAGGAAAGTGGGAGGAAGGGAGAGGGAGGAAGAAATGGATGGTATTTCCAGTAGAAACAATTCACATCAGCACTCTTCCATAGGCAAGAATAGATGAAATAATCCAAGTGTCTCTGACCCACAGTGAACATTCAAAAAACCATTGGCAATTATAATGGTAGTTTGCTGTAAATATTATTATAATTAATGTTCAAAGATATTAAAGAAGAGAATTACAAGCATAACTTTACAGTTGACTGGTTGTTTGTAGATTGAAGTATTATTTTAACCTTTATCAGTCCTCTTTCTGTTCCATCCAGAATTACTGACCAGAAATATAAAAGCAGAAAAAGGAGCACATACATGTACCCGCACCCCCAGTGGGGAAATGAGAAGAGGCAGTGAGGGTCATTAGAAACCTTTGTTGGCCATAGGTTGAAGACCATTACTTCATAGTGACTACTTCTTTATGAGAGAATAAAAAAACTTCAATAAAAAGATCAATTGAAATCACTCACTCATACAATGTTAAGTTGAAAGGAAGGGAAAATAAGAAAAAACCCATTACTTTGATAGTCTCCATGACTCTGAAGCTGTCTTACTTTGAGCTGGGGCAACAGTCTATTTTGAGATTTTTGACCTCTATGCACATGGAATACTATTATAGTTTAGGTATTTCATTTCGTAAGTGCTAAAAGGCTGAACCAACATTTTTCTGAAACCGAGGTTTATTTTGTTCATCTCTTCATTTAATCTAAACCCTTCTTATGTGTTACCTAAGGACTTTGGCTGAGTGCATTTGGAACAGTCAGGGCTGAAGGTCTAAAGGTATCTTACCACTCCCGCATAATGGACAAGTTCAAAGTGAGCTTCATATTTCTTCTTCTTATCAGGCCTGGGCCTCTGGAAATGAACTGACTTTCCAAAATGGTTGTCAAAAAGTTTGGTCTTGAAGGTCACATCTGTAGCCTGAGGAAACATACATTCCTCTTCAAGGATAAAAAAGATACCCATTGGCTGTTGGAGATACATAGAAATAGCAGATGAAAAAACACCAGGAAATAATACTTGCTGTAGGAGGTTAGTGTAAAATTTTTCCCAGGAATATAATCAGTTGACAAGGGGAAGGAATATTCACTACATACAAGTAGCCAATCATCCATTCAACCAATAGTTATTAAATACCTCCCGGGACTGGGCACCAGTAGGAGCTGGCCATGAGCCATATAGACCAAGTGACTTTCCCCATGGTGCTCACATTCTAGTGGAGCAAACAGATAAGACAAGTAAACAAAAAAAAAATAAGTGACTTAATTTCACATAAGTGCTCTGAAGACACGCAAAGTAAAGAGACAGAGAATGGCTGGGGGGCTGAGTGGGAGCAATTTTAGTAGAATGGAATAGTGGGATAAAACCCTCTGCCCTGAATGAGAAGTACAGTCCTGAGATGATCTGTACACAGCATTCTGCGCAGAGAAACAGAGCACTGGGACCCCTCAGGCACACGCGGCAAGTTTGCGGGCCTGCCAGAGTTGAGTGTGGACAGAGCAAAGCCAGTCAGACGCAGTATATGCTTACAATATAAAGTCAGAGAGGTAAGAAGTTTTGGATTCCAAAGGTCTTATGGACCGTAGTAAGACATTTGGATTTTATTTGAAGTGTAATAGGAGGCATTTGGTGATTTTTAATATGGCATGATATGATTTGATTTATGCTTGAAAAGGATCACATGTTTAGAAGGGGGTTGGTGAAGCAGAGCCTATGGACCAAATCTTGGATGTGGCCTGTATTGCAAAGGCAGTGAGTTAATAATGGTTTTTACATTTTAATTTTTATTGGTTTTTATATTTTTAAAGGATTATATAAACAAAAATAGGATATGTGATAGAAAACCTGATGATCCCATTCAGCAGAATTTCTCTCAAAAGGACCGTATATTGTAGTGAATATTTTACACTTTGTGGGCCATATAATTTTTTTTGCACCTCTGCCAGCAACTCAGCCCTCTCAGCCCTGAAGGAGCAATTGACAATATATAAATAAAGTGAGTGTGGCAATGTTCCATTAAAACTATTTACAACAGCAGGATTCAGCCTGGAACTGGCCCCAGGGCTGTAGTTTATTGACCGCTGGTCTAGACTAGTGATAGTGTTGGAGGCTGTGAAAAGTCATTGAAAATGTGACATAGATTGAAATTAGCACTGGGTTACAGCCTGCCAGTGGATAGACCATGGGGTGTAATAGAAAGAAGGATGACCAGGTTTTTGGTTTGAGCAAATGGGTAATGGATGCTACCATTAAACAATATTGGGTACATACACAGAGAGAAAACCAGGTTTGGTGAGGGATCAAGGACTCTGATATTTACATATGATTTTGTATATTTATATACTCATTTATCTACTCCATGATTATTTTGGAAGGGCCTTCATGAACAAATTACTGTACCAGGCACTTTGAGTTTAAAAGAAGGGATCAGACTGGGTTGTGGCTCTAGAGCATTTAGTGGAGGAGGCAATACATATACGTCATATGTAGACCGTGAAGTCATCAAACCAAAGTACAGGTAAAATGTCATGAGAATTCCAAGGTACAACATGACTCCTTGGCCCAACAACACAAATTTCATAATTCTCTACCAACCCTTCGTACCTAAGAACCATAGAGTTTCAGGTTTGAGAAAGACATTACAGGTCTAGTCCAACCCACCTAACAACTCCTTGAATCCCTTTCACAATTTTCTTCTGAAAAGCAGATAAGTTTTGCTTGAATATTTCCATAGAAACAGAACACACCAAGTTTGAGTAAATGCTCTAGATGAGTGATATATTAAAGAAAATTTGTTTGTAGTTCAGAATTTTTTGTTTTAAATCATTCCCCTGGAGCCAATATAAATCGGTCTAATTTTTCTTTTCAATAGTGGATCATTAGATATTTGAAGATTGTGTTTTTGTACACCTATCATTCTTATATGTGGACTATAGTTTTCTATTTCTTTGGTTTATTTTCAGAAACTTAGAGCCTGCATTTAATAGAAAATGTGTTGGACAACATTCAACCAATAACTCTTGAACTGAGTAGTCCTGGGGCGTCTTCCTTCATCTCAAGCACCTAGGTGGGGAAGGATGCAGTGAATGAACATGGGAAGCATTCTAAGTGAGGACAAAATAGTCTAAGTGAAACTGACACCTGTGTTGCTCCTGGCAGCACTGACCCTGTGGGTTCTTGGGAAAGTGAGAAATGAGAAAGATGATGAGGAGGACAAAGGAGAATCTGATAAATTAAAGTGAATTTGCTGGTACAAACTCATAGAGGCATGGACTCCATCTTGTACCGTGTATTTTCTCATCATGCCTATAGTCAACCCTCAATAAAAACTGGAATTAGTCATTTAAAAATTTAAACTTCTCCTGGGACAGTGTCTATCCACTCAAGGGTATTGGCAAACTACCATGAGTGGTACCTCATTTCAGGCAGAGCCACCTTCCATGCATGAGGACCACCATTTCCCTGGGACTTCAATGACACCAATTTGGTGGTGAATGGAAGTTATACATAAGACAAGTAGATATCACAGCTCATAATGCAACACCTAAATCACTGAGGAGGGGAAAACACTGTTTCTATAGAGTATTCTCCATTTCTCCAGTGCTTGGAAGGTGTAAAGCTTGTAGCAAATATGAAACCCTTCAACCCTAACTGGTGTGGCTAAGTGGATTGGGCATCTTCCCACAAACCAATAGGTCACTGGTTGGATTCCAGGTCAGGGTACATGCCTGGGTTGTGGGCCAGGTTCCTGGTTGGGGGCATGAGAGAGGCAACTGATCAATGTTTCTCAAGCACATCAATGTTTCTCTGCCTTTCTCCCTCCCTTTCCTCTTTCATAAATACATACATTCATACATACATACATACATACATAAATCTGAAAAAAACTATATGAGGCTTTTCAGAAAATTAATTTCCAAATGCTGCTCCATAGCATGAGTTGTTCTGTATATCAGAGTAAATGCTCTGAGCCAGTTGCCCTGACTCAGAACACTGGTGCTCGCTCTAACCTCTTCCTCTTCAAATATGACCAATTCTGCCTTCTCATTTATATCTGTCACTTTCTTACTATTTCCACTCTACTGTCCTGATTCAGGGCCTGTCTGTTACTCATCTTTGTAAATGCCTTAATGTTAGCTTTTCCTTCCAATGCAATCACCATACATAAATCCACCGAATTAAATACAAACAACTCTGACTATTCTATTGCCCAGCTCAGAACCCTCTTTGGCTCCCTATTGCCTGAAAACAAGGTAGAAATTTGCTCAAGTCCCTTCACAAGGTGACCTTCCTTTTTTATTTTATTTTATTTTTTTACTTCTAGCTACTTCTGTCTGTCTGTTCTAAGCTCTAACTAGATTACCTAACATTTTGGAATGTGTCCTTTGCTTTCCTGTCTCTAGCCTTTGCTCTTGCCGGTCACCTCAACTGCTAATTTCCTTTCTTCACTGCTGAAATCATACACATTTATTAAGTCTAGATAAAACTCTACACTCTTTCCCTCCAGACCTTTCTAGATACCTGCAAGTAGAGGTGACCTCTGCTCTCCTGAGCTCTGTGGGTCTTTGTTGGTGCCTTACTATATTTATACTGACACATATTTTTACATTTATTAGACTTACAAATTTCCTACTTGACTGCATACTTCCTAAGGGCAAGTGCTATTTATAACAAATGCTTAACTTTTCTATAGCATTTAATTCAAAGACTTCTGCACAGTAGTGTGGTATTTGGCCTAAAATTAAGGCCCGGCATTATGTGTGCTTTGACATCAGGGAAAACCAAGAGGACCTCAAGTGACCTAATCACAAGTTCCCCTTCCTGTTGTGCCTCCATGGGTGAGGTCCCCTAGCCAACAGCCCTCCTGACCATGGGACCTGTCACAGTGCCTGCTTACCCCGAGTAATAGGCTTCAGTTCTCTGCCAGCCCACGGAATTATTCAAACAAGTAAATCGCATCCTCCAGTGGCAACCAAGGGTCACCTCCCCCAATTACTACTACAGGCTTTGTAGTAATAGCCCCTCCCACAGCCCCTGCTCATTCATTCTCTTCTCAAGTGCAAACGCCATGTGGCTCAGCATGGTGTGAAGTGTTCTCCTCCTCCAGGCTGTGAGTAAGCTGTTGTCAATCTCATCAGTCTAGGGTAGGGTGTCCTATGTTTAGCCAGTCCCATCACTCTAGCACAGGAACCTCCCGTCACCAGTGGGGTGACAAGGAAGTGATCGAAAACAAGTTGTTACTGAATCAGTTTACTTGTTTCTTTAATTAAAAAAAACAAACAAACAATAATAGTTTTGGTGTTAAGACATCTTTCCAATTATAATCTAAGTTCCTTGAGTGCTAGGATGATGCCTCTGCTTTATGTTTCTAACAACTCTTAGCATAGTAACTTCCAAGGTGAATAAAATGTAAGTTCTCAGCAAATTTTTAAGTAATTACTGGACAGGTGAACACTCTGACATCCAGGTTTGAGGTTTGGGGCCTGGGCTGCTTTGCTGTGGGCAATAGGCAGAAAGTAAGAGGCATAAACAAAAGAGCAGAAAATATATACGTGCATATAAAAGATAACTAGATATTAATGTACTTCATTTTATAATAAAAGCATCAAAATTAGCACATCCAAAGAACCCTACTTGGGAGGCAACAACACTTATTGTCAAGGTGCTGCCAGGATTTAAAATATTTTAGAAAATTCTTTAGGATATCTGACACCATTGTCTACTGGTACTTGGAAATTTCATGTTGTGTGATGGTGTATCATTTTATAGACATAATCAACAGATGTTGAGGCCAAGTCAGGCAAATAAGGCAAACAATGTGGTCAAGCTAGCTAACACACTTTGGACGCAGAAACAGGTGAGATGATTAGTCCAACTCACAAGTTGGTCATTATCATTATTTTTTAATTAGCCTGTTCTCCCCCAAGGAAGTACACTGGTTATAACATAAATAAAATCAATGCAATGTCCACTCTTGTTGGAAATAATGGTTATTTTCAAAGAAGATTTAGTTTAATATAAAGCCTAATAAATAAAATTGATGGGACACTGATTGATAAAAACTGAGGCTCACAAACACTGTCACCTTAGCCCTCACCTGACAGGGTTGTTGAGAATCAAAGGTGACAGCACAGCTCAAGAAAACATTCAGCAAGTTAAAAGCGTGAGACCTTGACCTGCTCAGCCCTGTCTTCAGGCTTTACAGCAATCCACAGCTACAGCCAGACATGAGGGGCAGGTGGCTATAAACACGTCACCACACTGGCTCCCATGGACAAAGCCACAGAAAAGAGCCATCGTGACTTCCTCTGGCAAACCTGGTTAATCTTTTCCAGAGCATGTGGAAATATTTCAGAGTCCGGAAACACCACTGGATTCAGAAACCATACACTGCGGCTAATTTACTAATAAGCCATGAAGTATTGTCATAAATTACTTAAACTGGTACTTGTCCAATTAAATGAACAAACTACATCCTGCAAGGTAGTGGCCTCGAGGATTTATGGCAGTTGTTTGTTTGCATGCTAATTTGCCAAATTTCATTAAGCTGCTCTGGGTCTACTCCTTCACCTTATGCTAATCAGCCAGGCCCAACAGTGCTTATATTTTCAGCTCTGTTTTTCCACTCAAGAGCATGACCATTTTTAATCTTGACAAGTTTCCTCACGCATTAAGAGTGGAGGCCATGAGTAAGCAGCAAATGCGCAGCACAGTCTCGTCTGGGTTAGAGTTGATGGAGTAGGGTAAGTGACATGAGCGTTTAGTTAAGATGTCCCAAGTGCTGCACACAAGACCACTAAGAAAAAAAGTGCAGAGCTCTTCTGCCCCACCTTCCACCCCCTGCCAGGGCCCAAGTCCTGACGTGGATCAACATGGCAAGCAGGGACAACCTCCTTAAATGAAAATGGGCAAGAAGAAAAACATGCATCACCTTCTCAATGAGATCTATGCAGGCTTGCAAATCCAGACCAAAGTTGAGGGGCATCCAGTCAATGCCTTCTTTCCTATATTCCTCTTGTTCAAGAACAAACATGTGCTGATTGAAGAACTGTTGTAGTTTTTCATTGGTAAAATTAATGCAAAGTTGCTCAAGGCTATTATACTTCAAAGATGTAATTAGGTATGAAGAAAAGATAAAAATAGAATTGAGAAAATGGCCACTACCTGAGGTAGTAGATACATTAATTAACTTGACTATAGTGATTATTTCACAGTGTATATGTGTACCAAATCGTCAAATTATACACCTTAAATACACACATTTTTTAAATTATAGAATGTAACTCAAAAAAATAAAGTAAAATTGAGGTCCACTTGGAAAAATGTGAAGAGAAAACCAGTAGCACTAGCACATGATGGCAAATAAACCCAGTAAGTAATAAATACTCAATTAAATTTTTACTTCCCTCAGATATACTCACAAACTAAAGATTATGACAATAAAATAATACAGTGATATTAAAATTAAGTGTCATAAAATATTACTTTATCTCTATGTACCTTTATTTAAAGCCTAATTAATTTCTTAATACTATTAATTAGTATTATGTATTAATATTAATAATGGCTATTTCCCAAACAAAGTAGCTCTTCAAGTTTGCAAAGAACAAATTGCATCAACCTTTGATGACATTTTCTGATGTTCAATTCACATTTTCTAATCTCCTTGTAAATATGCATTGACTTCATCTTATCAAATGTACTTACATCAAGGATTTCAAAGCCAGTGATGTCAAGAATGCCAATGAAGAACTGCCTTAGTAGCTGGGCATCCAGGGCCCTGTTGATACGTTCCACTAGCCACTTAAACATCCTTTCATATATTGACTTGGACAGGGCTCCAACAGCGTAGGTCACCTAGGAATCACATCAAAAGCAGTCCTTCATCTGATAGTGGTATTCATTTTAATCCTAGCATTCTCTATCTGTAACTGCCTTCTAGTAAACCCAGATATATTTATTGACCTTCTGTAGTTCTAGCATACTGCTGAGATGATACATTAGAAGAAATACAACACAATGAGAAAAAAAGGAAAAAAGAAACAAGGAAGGGAGGAGAGGGAGATGGAAGAGGGAAAGGAGGGTAAGAAAGGGAGGTGAAATGAGGTGAGTTACCCTGATGTTTCTTCACCCAACACACGTGTGAAAGAAATCATGTTCCCGTTACCAAAAGACCAAATACCCTGGGGTGAGGTGGCAATGGGTTCAGAAGCCTTGCTATTCAGAGTGTGACCCTGCGACCTGCAGCATCAGCACTACCTTGGAGCTTGTTAATGATGCCAATTCCAGTTCCAGACCTATGAATCCAAATTTGCACTCCAACACAATCCCCCGCTGATTCCCATGTACCATAAAGTTTGAAAAGTACTGGTAGAGTCACTGAGGACTCTGGAATCCCTAGCCCTGTCCTACTGCTGTTGTTGCAGCTGCTAATGAATTTGTGTCAACTTTGGCAAGTGACCTAACCTCTCTGGGCTACATGCAGTATCTTCATCAGAATAATGCTCTTGAAGATTCTTTCTAACCTCAGCTTCCCAGGGCTGCTCTCAAGTCCCTGAAGGAGAATGGCAATTTAGCACATCATTCTGACTCAGATTCCCCTACTATAAAACTCAGGCTGCATTCCCCTTGCTGGAGGTGTGTGGCAAAGGCTCTCACGTAGCCTACTGGGGAGAGCTCCAGCCTCTGTGTCTGGATGAAGCTGTGCAAAGGCATATCCTACTTCCACATGCAAAGGCGCTGATGTAGTAGCAGGTTTCTGACAGACTCCAAGTAGGAGTGAATTTCAGCTGGGCATACTCCAAGCCTGGAAGCAGAATGTGCTGCAACCACTTAACATTTAAAATAGACCTATCACATCCATCCTTCAGCTGCCCAGGAGAGAGCACACAGCGAGAGCCAGTTGGTGTCTGCTGTGATTTAGGTCTGAGTCACCCACTTTCTGATCAGTTATATCTTGAGTCATTCTCACAGTAATCCATAGTCGGGATGGCATCTCAGTTTTTTATTATTGGCGTCAAGAGCACACCCGAACAAATAAAGCACAAAGAATGATTTTTATCCTCTGGAGCACCAAGGACATCACTCTCTGTCTACAGCAGTTACTTTGGGACTTTAAAAAGAACATGACTAACTAGTTCACCTCCTTTTAATTCCCCCAAATACTTGAGAAGTGTGGGTGGGAGAAAAACTGGCCCCAGTGAATAGTGAAGAAATACTGGAGGAAAGCCTGAAGATGTACACAGAAAAAGAAATAGAAGGTATGATGTCTGCTGAATGAATTACTGAAACCAATAAACCAATACACAGCACACTAATTAACCATTTTCTGTCCAATGACTTGAATTAGGCAGCTAAACCTACACTTCTACTTTTCAGAAACTAAACGGACTCACTTCCTAGCTCTTTTTAAAATAACCTTACAGAAGACTTACTTTGAGCTTATCGGGGGGCAATGACGCATGATAGCTAGGACAAAAACAACAACAAAAATCAGGGAGTCAGCCATATTTTTAACCACTTTGATCCCTACCTTTCTCATCTGTGAGGTAACAATATGATAATATGCATATCATAGGGCTGCTGGAGAGATTCAATGTGACAGGCAACGTAAATATATATAACACAACATTTGGCACTTAATTGGATATCGGTAGTTTCCCCTTTCCACCTTCATCATTTCCTCGCCCTCCCTCCATTGTTTGCCAGCTGTGTTTCCAAGGTTCACTGTCTTTGAGTACAAAACGGAGGTAGACAGTCTCAACTGCACAGTCTTGCCATTCAATTGAATGACACATCCACACTTAGCATAGCACCCATTGTTAATTACTCAATGGATACTGATTTTTATCATTATTAACCTTTTTAAATTAAAATACTGCCCTGGCTAGTGTGGTGCAGTGAATTGAGTGCTGGCCTGTGAAGCAAAGTGTCACTGGTTCAATTCCCAGTCAGGGCACATGCCTAGGTTGCAGGCCAGGTTCCCAGTAGGGGGGTGACTGAGAGGCAACCACGCATTGATGTTTCCCTCCCTCTCTTTCTCCCTTCCTACCTCTCTCTAAAAATAAATAAAATCTTTTTAAAAAGAAAAGAATAAATTAAAATAACTTATTTCTAAAA
This sequence comes from Tonatia bakeri, assembly GCA_004024845.1. Lineage (NCBI taxonomy): Eukaryota > Metazoa > Chordata > Mammalia > Chiroptera > Phyllostomidae > Tonatia > Tonatia bakeri. The sequence continues at coordinate 412,986 of PVIA01000282.1, read as the reverse complement.
GGCAGAATTGGAATTCTCAATAGACCATAAAACACTAGACCAAAGAGCCCTAGTTTGTTTTTTTTAATTAAATTTATTGGAGCAACATTGGTTAGTAAGATTATATAGGTTTCAAGTGTACATTTCTATGACACATGATATGGCTATTGCACTGTGTGCCCCCCATTCAAAGTCAAATCATGTTACATCACCATATATTCAACCTCCTTTACCCTTTACTATCTCCCCACCCTCCTTCCCTCTGCACAGTTGTCTGCATCTATGAGCTTTTGTTTGTTTGTTGTTCTTGCTTGTTCATTTGTTGCTTTCAGTTTCATATATCCCACAGAGGAATGAAATCTTATGGTTCTTGACTTTTTCCATCTAACTTATTTTGCTTAGCATGATATTCTCAAGGTCCATCCATGTTGTCACAAATGGCAATGTTTCTTATTTTCTTAGGGCCAAGTAACACTCCATTGTATATATGCACACAATCATGTGTAGTGGCTCTCAACTCAGGATGGCATCTTCCTCTAAAGAAGAATGATTTTGGAAACACAGACGGCATTTGCTGAATGTCACAATGACAGAGTTTGCTACTGGTATCCCACACCTGAAAGCAGGAATGGAAAACCTCCTACAGTGTGCAAGACACTCTCATGTATGAAGAACTGCCCCATTTAGATGCCAATCACTCCTCTACTGAAACACAGAGAGGAATTCGATCTCTTCATTGGGGTGCTGAAGATATTTAACCAAGGTCCCAGAGTTAGTTAGCATTAGAGCTAGAACTAAATTTTTCTACAGTGATAACACTGCAAGAATTTTTGCCATCTTTTGCAGTTGCCATCAACAGAGCATATACATACATCTCTATTCTTAGCAGTGGCAATTGTCTCTATAAAGTCAGTAAAATTCCTAAGAAAAGAAAAGCCTTACAGTGTGCTTTCTTACTCTGTCTCCAGGAGAGGGAGGAAGACAGAGGGGGAGAGGGAAGGGGAGGAGGAGAAGCCGGAGGGAGGGAGAGGGAGGGAGGGAGAGAGAGGGAGGGAGGAGGGTAAGGATTTTCTTTTCATTTAATGTTGAATAATAATATAGAAGCTTGCTTCACTGGTTCTATTATAATAAAGCCTGGTGTGGTAACTCAGTCCCTGAGAACACAATATTAAAGAGGTGAAGGTTTGATTCCAGTCCTTCCATGGGCTTATTAGTTTTTCACAGAGCAAGTCCTTGTTCTGTAATCATAGCATGTCATGCAGGCATGTTGTGGTGAATGTCTTACAAAGCAAGAAACTGCCAGATACCTCTAAGCTCACTACCAAGAAATAGTTCAGCTACTTGTCCTGCTAATCGTGGTTCATGTTCAGCTCAGTATTTCGTTTATTTGAACACTTGTGGAGCACCTGCTGACTACCGAGGGTGTCATGATGAATTACACACATTCAGTGGCCCCAAGAAACCCAGGCTACCAGAGAGGACAAAAACGTAGGCAAATTGTTTTAGTGTAGTTAGTATTGTGGCAGAGGTAGAATTATTGATTCATAGAGTAAGCTAAACTAGGAAATTGGTTGTGATTAGTTGGTGGGATGTTTTAAGTAAAACAGTCACACCAGATGCCTTAATGCACCAAACAAAATAGTTTATTGCAGTCAAAATAACTGTCCTCTATCACAAATTTGTACACATCTCTCTCATTTTTGGATCTCAGATGTAGAAAATCTAAGCATCACCTGAGTACTAGCTGTGTGTCCTTTGGAATGTGACTAGTTTCCCTAACCCTAAGTTTCTTCAAGTGGAAAAATATAATTACTCCTGCCCTCCCTACTTATCTCTGAGTATTATAAGGATGGAAGGAGATAATATCTAAATGTTTAATACATATATGTGATCACACCATTTTCTCTTACCAGAAAGACCACATTTCTCAGCGCCCTGTAACTAAGGGGATAGTTTGACTAATTTTTTCCAATGGGGTACTAGTGAAAGTGATATCACTTCCAGCCCCAAGCAGTTCAGGCAGAGCAGTCACTCCACAAATCATCTGTGCCTTTGTGCAGCAACCTGGAGGCCATGTGTTGCAGACGGCCTCACTACAAAGAGGAAGAAGGCTGTGCAGTGTGGACTGGTCTTCGTGGGAGCAAGAAATAAATGTTTATTTTATTGTCACTGAGATTTTAGCATGTGTGTGTTACTGAAGCATGCATATTTCATACTGACTAACACATTTCAGATGTAAGTTATCATTTTGGAATGCACTGGCATGCTCAGATTAATCCACTACCCAGCAGCTCTGGGAATATCTGCTGTATTCTGGCAAAGCCTCAGAGCCCTTGTTAATTCTATCATTAAAACTTTTTCCTGGATGCTGAACAAAACCTACATGACTTTCCAACTTTCATGTCTGTTCTTAATCCCCTCCCCTCAAATACTGACTTCAGCATATGTTCTGAAATCCTTCCCCAACTATATCACCATGGGTCTGTTACTCTGAAAAGTCAATGTTCCAGACAGATGAGGGATGCCAATTTGTGAATTATATCCACGTCAGAAACCAACAGCTTTGAAACATCTTAGCTGGACAACAAAGATTTGATCACAACATATAAAGGGCTCGCCTGCCTCTACAGAGAAATTTGTTGCTCAAGGGAAAACTGCCAAAGTGGTATATCTCAGGCTACAAAAGACTCTTAACACAAGAGCCTTTACTCTGATGTGCATCACAACTGAAGACACTGGGAATGTTCATCACAGTCGCTTTTTCTGGTTTTTCTGCAGAAGCTTTTCTTGCAGACATCATCAGAAATTGAAAAATACACAAGTATGATATGTATATACTTACAACAAGATCATAGAATCATATTGCTCCTAAAGTGTCACCATACCTGCCCCGGCCAGGTGCTCAGTTGGTTGGAGCATGGTCCTGCGCACCAAAAGGTTGCTGGTTTGACTCCCAGTCAGGGCATGTACATAGTTTTTGACTTCAGTCCCCACTCAGGGTATGTGTGGGAGGCAACCAATTGATGTTTCTCCCATTGAAATTCTCTCTCTCTCTCTTTTTCCCTCTCCATTCCTCTCTCTCTAAAATCAATAAAAATATCCTCAGGTGAGGATTTCTTAAAAATCACCTTACCTGTTCTACATTTTGGCTTCTAGTAACATATTCATTACCAACTTTGATTCTAGGATGGATCAAACCCTTCACCAGCTCAGAGGAGTTAATGCCCATGAGGAAAGCAGCTTTGTCAGCACCTGTCAGAAGGAAGGAAGGAAGAAGGAGGGAAGGAGGGAGGGAGGAGAGAGGAAGAAAGGAAGGAAAAATACTGTTAAATTTTATTCTATTATAGTCAAATGCTATCCAGAGGGTGAAAGGATAGTATGTTTAAACTGATGTAGCAAGTTAGATTACAGTTTTCAAATAATTATCCAAACCCTGAATATTTAAGACTCTATTTCTTGAAAATGCAAATAAAACCACATGAAATGCCACTTCACAGCCACTAGAATGGCTATAAACAAGCAAACAGAAAAAAAAACAACAGAATAATAAGTGTTGTGTGGAGAAACTGGAACCTTCATACGCTGCTGGTCAGAGTGTAATGCAATACAGTTGCTGTGGAAAGTAGTTTGGCAGGTACTCAAAAGTTAAACAGAATATGTAAAGAACTCACACGACTCCTCTCCAGGAAGACAACCCAATTTAAAAATGGTAAAAGACTTGAACAGACATTTTTCCAAGGAGAACATACAGAGGGCCTAGAGACATATGAAAGGATGCTCAGCATCACTAGCCATCAGAGAGATGCAAATTAAAACCACAATGAGATACCTCTTCACACCAGTCAGAAAGGCCATCATAAACAAATCAACAAACAACAAATGCTGGTGAGGCTGTGGAGAAAAGGGAACCCTAGTGCACTGTTGGTGGGAATGCAGACTGGTGCAGGTACTATGGAAAACACTATGGAAATTCCTCAGAAATCTAAAAATTCAACTGCCTTTTGACCTGGAAATTCCATTGCTGGGATTATACCCTGAAACACCAATCCAAAAGAACCTACACACCCCAACATTCATAGAAGCACAATTTACGATAGCCAAGTGCTGGAAGCAACCTAAGTGTCCATCAGTAAATGAGTGGATCTAAAAACTGTGGTACATTTACACAATGGAATACTATGTCCTAGAAAGAAAGAAGGAGCTCCTACTCTTTGCGACAGCATGGATGCAACTGGAGAGCATTATGCTAAGTGAAGTAAGCCAGTTGGTGAAAGACAAATACCATATGATCTCACCTATAAGTAGAACCTAATCAACAAAACCAACAAGCAAGCAAAATATAACCAGAGACATTGAAATGAAGAACAAACTGACAGTAACCAGAGAGGAGGTGAGAGAGGATAATGGGGGGAAAAAGGAAGAAAGGTTTTCAGGAACAACTGTCAAGGACACATGGATAAAACCAAGGGGTGGTGGGATCAGGGGAGGGAGGTGGGGATGCCTGGGGTGTGGGGGATTGGTGGGGAGACAATGGAGACAACTGTACTTGAACAACAATTTTTAAAAAATAACTCAAAAAAGAGAAGTCCAGAGTTACTCTAGACCCAGAAATCACACATATAGGTTACATAGCCAATAGAAATGAAAACATATATTCACACACACACACACATTATATGCAAATGTTCCTAGCAGCACTATTCATAATAGCCAAAAAAGTAGAAGAGCCCAAATGTTCATCAATGGATGAATGGATAAACAAAATGCTGTATATAAATACAATGCAATATTTTTCAGCCACAAAAAGAAATGAAATATTGATGAAGCTATGACATGGATGAAAATTGAAAATATTATGCTACGTGAAAGAAGACAGACACGAAAACTCACATATTATATGATTCCACTTTCACAACCTGTCCAGAAAAGGCCAATCTATACAAACAAAAAGATTTGTTGTTGCTGGAAGCTAGGGAGAGAAGGGCGTGGGGAGTAATTACTCTAGGGCAGAGTTTCTTTTTGGAGTAATGAAGTGTTCTGGAATTAGATGGTGGTGATGGTTATATAATCTATGTATACATTAAATCTCACTAAACTTTATATTTTAAAAGGGGGGATTTTGTTGTGTGTGAATTATAGCTTAGTTTTAAAAAGAATCTCTTTCTAAAAAGAAATGTTTATCTGAAGGACATGGAATATTTCATCTTTATTATTTGCCTATTTTTCCCTCCTATGTAAATACTTGTAGATTCTTTCAATGAAACAGGGGCTTGTAATTTGATCATTCAAGAGAACCACTAATCAACAGAAGCCAGGGTAAGTGCCCAGTACCGTATTAAAAACTATTCCTTTTCCTGTGAACTCTCTGTTTGTGCCATAGTGCCCTCTGCTGCTCAACAAGAATACTTGCAACCCACGCAATTGCACTTGCGTAAACCAGTTTCTATTTTCTAAGGACAGAAGTGGGGAAGAGTGTTATCAAAAGGAAAAGTAAATGGGCATGTATCATATCAGGTGTTTAAAAAACCCTTAAAACAAGAATGCCACAGGCAAAACGTTATAAGCACATTTCAAATTGTATATTTCTTCAATTATCAAACAAAAGGAATATTTCACTCATCTGAAATTTCTCTGTTACGTCTCCCATTTTAAATGAATTCTGACATATACAATGCTAGTATATCTGATGTAGTCAGTCTGTAAAATAATGTTTTATGATAGAAAGAAATGCAGTCTTTCCTTACTCTAACTAAGAAGTATAAAATTTCCTGAGCAATAACCACAAATGGGGCAAGTAAAACACATGTGCACACACACAATTAGAGGGCTGTACGCCATCATTAACAATATCCACTTCCTTTTTGTGGGGCTTTAAATTTTTCACAAAGGCTTGAAAAGCTTGAAATGTTTGATTTGCTTGTCAACTAAAATCAATACATATTATACATACATTTCTGCAAGCTACACACCCACTCTGCGTCAGTGAGAATGGTCTAGGTACTCAGTTGCTATGAAACCTTTCAAAACGCAAAGCCTGTTTGGGGAAATAAATGGAAAAATCAAAACTCGAGCAGACATGCCCACCTATGCTAAGATATTTCTGCTAAGATCTCCATGCTTGCAGACAAAGGACTGATTACTTCAAGTTGAGAATCCAGTGTGTTGGAGCTGGAGAGTTTTTAAACTGGAAGACACCATGTGACCCTATAAGAAGATATTTTAAAAGAAAGGGAGAAGTGCAACGTGCCTGATGAATCTGAGTGGAGATGAACAGTAATCAACAATGTGAAAAGTGAACAATTCCACAATATCTGTCCAGGAAAAAGAAAAAAGACAAGAGCCTGGTTTTCTAAGGTTTGGAAGCATTCAGGTGGACATTATACGTAATAACAGTCTCAAATTCATACACCATTTTTCTAGTGTTAAGAACAGTCCTTTGAGTATATTTCTATCCATTAACAAAAACACCTCCAATTTTTCTGAATAGTATCCCACCGTGAACTCTAACAGAAATAGCTTCCACCACTATGGAAGTATTTCTTACCCACTGCAGAAGCAGTCAGGCGTCCCCAGAGGACCAGCATGTCCTGCGCCTGTCCCCCAGGTGTTCATTACACATCACACATGTTCTCCATCTTTTATTTTTTTGACAGAAAACAATAGTGATCATCATGTTCTAAAAAATAAATTACTTCATTTGCACTAAAAATTTATAGTTTTACAATCAAGATGAAAATAGGTTAAATTTGTGAATAAAAGTCCATCTGACATTCAGAAGACACTTTTGCAAACCAAGCAATCAATGTCCGTAGACACATTTTCCTCACATGACCTGATGTGGGGAATGCTTTCTGAAATCCCCACCAATAATCATCATTCCTTCAGGACGCTGTGAACACACCCACGGGTTTAAACTAGGCAGTACGATCTGAGCTGGGGGGCAGGGGGAACATGTAGGTACAGCAGGGGTTCTCTTACATTGGTGTGGATCAGAATAGCCTGGAGAGCTAGTGCAGAACCAAAAGACCAGCTCCCTGAAGGAGGTTAGTTAGGGTCTGGGCTTATTTTCATCAATGTTCTCCAAGTGATTCTGATACACATAAATGTGGGAGAGCAGGGTCCTTACTTCAATGGTCCTCAACCTTCACTGAACATAGGGGTCACCTGGGGAGCTGTGAAAACAAACACTGCTTCCTGCACCCACTTCTAGACCCACTTTCTTTGGTCTGGGTGAGGCCTGAGCTTCAGTTTAAAAACTCCCCAGGTGATTCCAATACAAAGCCAATTTTGACAAGTATTCTCTAGAATACTTGGGTTTGTAAGCATTCACATTTTGAAGTCAAGAAGATGAAGAGAATAAAGTCTGACTTAACCTGAAAACAGGTAAGGAGGCTGAGAAAAGCAAAAGACAATTGTTTTCAACTTTACAATTTTCTCCCAGTTCAGTCTCATCTGTGAACAACCAGATACACAGAAAGAAAAAAAAAAAAACCAGTTTTGTCAGTCCACACCTGATTGAAAGAGGGGTTATGATAATAACATTCAATAGTTTTTTATGAAGCATTGGTCTATGGTTTCTGAGTTGTTCATATTTCATTAATTTTTTAAAGATTATATTTATTTATGTTTAGGGAGAGAGGAGAGGTGGAAGAAAGAAAGGGAGAGAAACTTCAATATGTGGTTGCCTCTCACACACCCCCTACTGGGGACCTGGCCCACAACCCAGGCATGTGCTCTCACTGGGAATCAAACTGGAGACCCTTTGCTTCACAGTCTGGTACTGAATCCATTGAGCCACACCAGCCAGGGCACATTTCATTAATTTACTGAGCAAAGTTTACTAAGCACTTGCTATGTGCAAGGCCTGGTTCTAGATGCAATTGTAAGAAGAAAGCTAAACAAGACAAAAATCCCTGGCATCAAGAAATTTATTATCAATGAGAGTAAATAACACACAAGCAAAACTATCAAGTCAGTCAGTGAAAGAACTGCAGAAGAGATCAAGAAATCAAGTATGATGCAAGCTGGAACTAGGAACAGACCCCTTCCCAGTAGTGAAAAGTAGGAGCGACTGAAGTGCCCATCAGTGGATGACTAGACAAATAAAATGTGGCATGCACATAGAACAGAATATTACTCACACTTCAAGAGGAAGGAAATCCTGACACATACAACATGGATGAATCTTAAAGACATTATGCCAAGGGGAATGAGCCAGACTAAAAAAAAAAAAACCTCACAAATATTGTATGATTCCACTTACATGAAGTATCTAAAGTAGTCAAATTCATAGAGACAGAAAACAGAACAACGGTTGTCAGGGGCTAGGGGGAGGGGGAAATGGGGAGTTATTATTTAATAGGGGCAGAGTTTCAGTTTGGGATGGCGGACACTTTCTGGGGATGGACAGTGGTGATGGCTGTGCACAATGTGAGGATGCCTCATGCCGCTAACCTGTAAAATGTCATTAAACCTAAAAATAGTTAAAATAGAAAATTTTATGTTATGTGTATTTAATCACAATAAAAAATATGAACTTTATTAAAAATTATTTGTTGAAGGATTTCAATTAGTTTTCTTTTTTTGTTTTGGTTGCCAGGAATTTTAATATTAAGCAAAATAATTATAACAACTATGCTTCCTTCTCTTCATAACTGTAATTTTCTACTTTAATGAGTATTCTAAACAGGTCATTCATTGAAAAATGCCTCAAATCTTTTTGGTAAGCAGGCAAGACTATAGATTTTTAAAATGTGAATAAAAAACAAAGAAATGAAGCCATTGTAGTCTCTGTCCAGTGAAAACTCCGCCTTTGAAATTCTAAAACTCTTTGCTCACACCTCCATTGTGTTACTTACTACATTTATGTAATTTGTCTGTTCCTTTCTTCTCTGTTGTTCTCAGTAGTCTGTACGCTGAAGGCAGGCAACATCACAGTCAACCCTGTGTTACCCAAGTTTAGCAAGTTTACTGGCATCCTCAATAATTAATTAAGAAATGCTATTTATTCTGAGATACAAGGATTCCACATCAGAGTGGTGGCTAAGAGAATAATTTTGAGGAATAGCAACTGAGGGAGATTGCTGATTAATTTCAACATTTTTTCAAAAGCCAAGAGGGGAGGTCAACTGTAAGGAAAGAGGCATAGGCCTGGGGTCAAGGATCTGAAGTGTATGTCATGACTTCAAAGTCATTCTTACTTTCTGTGCCATCTGCTTCCACTTGCTCTTCTCTGGGTTTCTGTTTAAATTTCATGTTTCCTAAGTGCATGATGGCTCCAGTGAGTTTATAGGATTCATACTTCTCTTCGGGAAGAAAGCCCAAGATGTCCATGGCTTGCTGTACAGAGAGAAACAGATGGCTGTGTCTTCCTTTGCCTAATGGCTGTGGTAGCAGCTCACTCTCCCCACCCCATGTACCACAGTCCCCTACACTCCGTGAGCTGTGGGCTCCAGAAGGGAATGAGACAGATCACCGTAGCCCTGCAGTGTAACAGCTCCCTGCAAAGCAATGCACATTGGCCCTGTTGGAACTTGGTCAACCTCGTCTACTGATCCCTTTAAAAAAGAATTAAGAAGACACCAGACTTAACTTGTTTAATTTCCAGTAGTTTTAAAAGTTTTCTTGATGCCCTGTGTCACTCCTCTCCCTTCTAGAAATCGGAATCATTAACTGGTTATATAGGTAAGTTACTTTCTTTTTCATGGTTATGGCAAAAAATAGCTCCATATCTAATGGGTTGCTTATTTCTGGGATTCCATATGTTCTCCCAACTTTATTCCAGAGCTGATACATTTCAGAGGCTGGTGAAAGGAAGTGTTAAAGAAAAAAAAACAATAACACCCATTTCATCAAAGAACTGTATCCTAAGAAGCCACCGCACATGGTACGCGATGTGTACCGATTTCCATCTTCCACTCTAGGAAGGTGGAAATTGGTACAATCTTTCCAGTGGTGAATTTAGAATATACATAAACAGACTATAAAAAATACAGTCCATATTTTACATTCTATTATAATCCTTACCTAGTAATTTCATTATTAGAAATCTAGCATAAAGTGAATCTGATATACAGAAAAAGCATTTACCTACAAAGATATTCACCACAGCCCAAAAACAAAACAAACAAATGAAAAGCCTTGTGTCTAATAATAGGGGAATGGCTAAAAAATGACAGGACAAATGCCTGATAAAATATTAAGTATCCACATAAATGGTCATGAAGAGTTTGTAATAACACTGAAAACATGCTACATTAACTGAAAAAGTAAACTCTATATACCAAATATATACATAGTATGATTATGATCTTTTGTTTAAAAATAAAAGTTAGCAACCCCAGATAAAAAAAAATAAAGACTGTAAAGTCATATATATATGTTATGTCTATGTGTGTACACACATACACATAACATATATAACATATATATATGACATAAAAAAAACAGCAGTTGCCATTTAGTTGAAACATCTTCCTACTTTTCTACTTGTTTGAAAGTTACTACAATACATAAACAATGTGCATTTTTATAAAAAATAAGTAAACTTTGGACAGAAGCAGCCTTGGAGGGCCTCCTTTTACTCTCCATCTCCAGGAAAATGAAGGTCACTTCCCCAGGACCCTTCAGAAGAATGGAGATCTAAGTTGCTTTCTTTTATTTCTCATTGGTGTTGCCAGACTTTGCTTTGATAACCAATCAGCCTTACATCTGTGGCGAGCAATTGTTCAGCATCATCCAAGCTCTCCACAGCGACTACTCCATGACAGCAAATGTGAAAGTCAGAAGGATTTTCAGACACCAGGAGCATATCTGCAATGGGAAAACCACAAGTTAGACAGTTTAAAGAAACCCATGGAGCTATAGAAAATAATTGACCAATATTTACAGTTTACTCTTAGAGCCTATAATATACTTATAATCAAGCCAAAATAAACCCATATTCAATACCCAAAGCTCTGCAATCAATTTTTGCCCTCTGCTAACTTGTCAGTCATGTGGTAACGCCTCCCAAGATCAGGCAGGCCAAATCTGAAAGCAGATGCAATGGCAGCAGCTTGAATTGGTGTGAAAGAAAACAGATAATGTGTTGGCAAAACTTTGAAAACAGGAATTTGGCTTAGAAGCGTGACTGAGAGCTGAAGAACAAAAAAAATGCTTTATAAAATTATAAGTATAATGGGCTTGAGCTTCCAAGGCTAGGAAGCAAACAGACCCTGGGGTCAGTGCTCTAGGAACATTAGCAGTATAATGCTGTCACAGCACGTCCTCCCTATTAGGAGGCTGCATCTGTCTTTCAAGAAACCATATATCAGCTACTGTATTCAGTGCTGCACCTCTCATATGTCTAAGACTCCTGACATGATTCACTTAGTCAGGAAACACGATACAGGCCAAAGTCAAGGCAGGTTGTTGGGAGCACTTCAGCAACTGACTTGGCCAAATCACATAACTCTTAGTGCCACACACACGCTCTCAAGGAAGTTTCTTTGAGCTGATCCAATTTTTCTATTTATCACTCAGTGAAGTGAAGCTCTGTTATCTTGAACCCCAAATCTCAGAAAGAAAAAATTGGGCCACTGTGTAATTGTTCCTACCAGCTTTCTTTGGAAACAACCCAAATGTCTGTCAACAGTTAAACTGTTGCATATGGATTATTATTCAAAATAATTATGCTGAGTGAAATAAACCAGACATAAAGAGTATAAACCATCTTATAAGATTCTGGGGAGGAATTTCTATTAAATTATTTTATTTTTGTGAAAGCTAAAAGGAAATTTACTCACTGAAATCTCAAAGGATCTTGGGCAAGCACATGAACCTTGTTAGAGATTCTTTTGCATGTCTCTTTTTCCCATACAAATTTCCCCAAACATTTAAAACCCACAGTTTTACTGTATACACAGCCTAAACCATAGCAATCTATGATTATGTCATTTTACACTGTGGAAAATTCTCAAGAAAAAATAGTGGTACAATAGAACAAAAAGGCCAGTAACAAGTAAATTTTATCAGAAAACATTCATATAAATTGATCCTTCTCTAAACCAAGTGGAGATATAAGAGAGTCAGTGGGCTACAACTAGGGACTACTGGAAAGAAGTCTGGACCCATGATCAAACATTGGAAATCCACAAAGAGAAATGATCTTTAAAGCCATCAGTTTAGATAATCTATCACCACAAGACAGATCCAAGCACTGAGACCCAGGACACTCATGGGAAAGATGAAAGAGAGGAAGCCATCCACAAAGAAATACCCAAGATTTAGGAAGGAAACAAGTGAAGGAGGTGTACTGGAAGCCAAGGAGATAGATTTGCAAGATGGAGAGACTCACCAGCCATGTCAAATATTGTCACACTCTAAAAGTCAAGAATATTCCTGTCTACTCTACTGCAAGGGCCATTCGTGGCTTTCCTAATGACTCTCAAGTGTGTATGTATTTTCTGAGCACCAGAGCTAGATCTCCAACTTCCCATTAGACATTTCAACGCCAGGAGCCTGAAGTAGCTCAAGTGGCTCCCTATGACAGTGAATGTCAAACCCTATCCTGACCAGACACCCGGGCGTCATGACATCCTGCCCCTTCACCTCCTTTACAGCTCAAATGCAGGCATCATTTCCATGTCTTTCAAATCAAAGCATTTATTTAATTTTTTTCCTCGATCATGGCAGAGAAAAATACTATGGAAGGAGGTAAAGATACAAAAATAAAATCGTCCTTTTCCTCAAGAATGCTGAACAATCACACAAATAAACAGTGCAGAAAATTTTGTTTTGTTTTTAGGGTTGAAGGCATATTTCAGTTGGCTCACTCATTTTTTTAAAATATATTTTTCCAATATTATTTTGTCAAGAATTACCTTATAGATCATTCGAAATTGTGGCCTTTATATACTTCTCATTTCAGTCTCATATTTACATCATTTTTTTTATCATTTTCATCCCAATCATAAGGATCAAAGGTGCTGTGTTTGGCATTGTTTTCTCTGTGTTAAATATAGGAAAATAGTCTAGAAAGGCTTACATACTTGCTCATAATGAGTTAATGATAAATTGAATTTAGAACATAGTCTCTAGTATTTGTTAGACTATGTCACTTACCTATTCAAACCTATATCTATAACTATTATGGGATTCCATTTCCTCCTTTGTCATAGATGGGAGGAGGGCCTTGCTTTGTCCATGCAGGCTCATTTGGATAAGCACTGAAGGAGACAGCAGGGAAGATGAGGACAAGGCACCACATGGGTGAGAACAGGGCCAGGAGGAGGAAGGAGTTATAATTCAGGAGAGGACTGGTATTGTTACTGAGCCAGGGCTTGCAGCCCCAACACACATAGAAGCCAAGACTATACAGCACTGGCTTCAGAGCAAAGAAAGGAGCATTGGGGGAGATGGTAGGTAGAGGTAAAAGAGGGTATAAAGGTGATGAATGGTAATGAAAAAAATACAATAAAAAACTAATAAAAAGTCACATAATATAAAAGACTAGGAAAAAAATGGTACTAAGGCTTCCAAAATATTCCACCAAAAAGACAATAAAAAATATCAAGTAAAACCCAAAAAGAAGCACTATTTGTAAGTCGACTGGCAAGAACACAGGAGGCAAAGTTCAGATCTGTCTTACTGATCCGGGATTTGGGGTGGGCTTTTAAGGGATAGTAGCAGCTTAAAAATTCACAGGTGTTACCCGTGAGTGGTGTAAACTTTCATTCCAGGTCTTGGTAAACAGAATAGGACCAGTTTGAGCTGTCTACCCTTACCAATCCCCCATTGTTGTTGTTTATTCCTCAATCTGGGTGAATGGGGGACAATTGCTCTAGTTACTGCCTACTGATATGGGGACAAAGTAAGTCAGGAAAAATGCAAGACAGCATAAAGAAGTGGAATACTAGAACTATACAAGCAAATATCACAACCAAAACAATAGCAAGTCATAAGAATTTAGGTTTATACAGCCCTGGTCAGGACTCTTGAGCAGAAGCAGTCTGCCTTCAACATGACCTTCTCTTCCTTCCCAGGTGACATCTCAGCTGCCCTGCTTCCTCTGACAAGTAATGTAAGAGTAATCAAGGGTTCACAAGTGTAATTAGGGGCTGACAGTCCATATTGGGTTTCCAGGCCTATTTGGTGTTAGGATGGTTGAGTTCTCCTCCTTCCTGCCTACTTGGGAATTGTAAAGAGGATGAGGGGGTTTGGGCTAGAGATGGGTAACAGAAGGACTTCATAGGGTCCATTTAATTTAGCTTGCCAAGTCTTGAGAAGGGCCAAATCTCCTGGGCTTACCAAAGGGGAACATCTGTAGGAGATGTTAATAGGCATATTCATGTATGCAGATAAAGTAGTGCCTGGAGACTGAATACATTTTATGGTATCTAATTCTTTTGCAATATGATCATTTTCAAGATTACAGTAATAGTCTTAAGAAAGGGTCTCCATATAACATTTCAGAGAGGCTCAATTGGAGCTTGTTTCTAAGGGGCTACTCTTATCCTAAACCAGGCAACTGAGAAGACCCTGTACAATTTAGACAGCTGTAGTTTGCTTCTTTTGCACCACGAGTTCCACACCTTGGCAAGGCCAGATTCTGCCTGGAGCCCACTGGGGAACTATCTGAGGTCCTTCTTTCATCTTTGAATTACCCTTCATTTCTTTCCTCAGGAAATACTTTTCTTCTTTTACACATTTCATTATTTCCTCCTCTTTTCTGTTCTGACCAATACACACCCTCTCCTGTTTTATTGCCACGTTATTTTTCTTCTCTTGCTTCACTTTCACTTTCTCTTTCTTCACCTCTGATTCATCCAGCTTTTCTTCTTTTATCACCACACCACTATCCATTTCCTGCTTCACCTCTAATGTGTCTGCTTTCTCCCCCTTCCCCTCAGGCCCATCCCCCACCACCTGCTGTTGCCCACTGACCACCCAATACACCTTCTTCCATTCCCCACCAGTCCATGACTTCTTGCTTCACAACCATGAGATCCACTCACATTTCCTCTGCCCTTTGTCCACCTCCTTCTTCTCTATTCCCTATTTTCTCCATTCCTGTCAGTCCATTCTCTGCCTCTCCACTCTGTGCCTCCTCCCCACTGCTATGCCCCTGACTGCCTCCTTTCCTGCCCAGAGACTTGGACGTGCCCCCTCAGCTCAACTCTGGAGACTGCCTCCCAATGTCCCTTCATTTTCAGCAGCAAAATCCACCAGCTTACAACTTTTGGCCGCTGATTTGTGGAAAGCTCCTTCCCCCATCTTTGGAGGGTATCTGGTCATGCTCCCCTCCAATGTCCCTCCTGTTTACAATATGCACATTGGGAGGGGTCTTACCCATGTTGGCTATTTCCTTCCAGTAAGTGCCCTACTGGGTCTTGATTGATCTTGGTTAAGTGCTGGGGGAGGTGCAGCTTGTTTTCTCATGACAGGCTGTAAACCTCAAACACCCTCTTGAAGAAGGTGGATCTGTTCTTCTTGGGCCCTTGTTTGGGACACCTTTATGAAATCCTGTTATCTGGCACAAGCTGCGTGCTTCTGCAAGGAGCAGGCTGGGTGCCCCAGGCAAATCCTGATGGCTGCTGCAGGCTCCCACCTGGAGCTAGGGCATTGCTGCAGCCTGGGCTCAGCTACAGGCTGGACTTCGAGACACTAAGCTGTGCAGAAGCCTAGGACAGGGGCTGAAGTGGGGGCCCCGGCAGTGGTGCTGACCCAGCTGCCCACTGCCCACTGTGTCTCTACCTCATGGGCTTTTCGCAGTCTCTTCCTCCAGTCCTGGCTTCAGTATGCGCAGCAGCTGTGGAATAAACTGCTGCATCTGAAACAAAGCTCTACCATGAGGTTCCTTCACTACTACCCAGCTCCTCCTCGTAGATGCTTCCAAAATGCACAGATGAAGAGATTCATCTTTTCAGGATCATATCAGTAGGATGGCGTGTACACGTACAAATCCCCTAGGTTGACCTTGGTCATCCAGACTGCAGGAACTTGTCTCAAAGGATATTGCCCTGCTGAAGTCAATGTATCCCCTGGGCCAAATTGAATACCCTGGGGAGACCAGACTCTTCCTTTCTGACTAATGGGCAAGGAAAGGTACAAGGCTGGTCCAGTGGCCCTAGGATTTTTGGTGGAAGCCTCAGCATTACTTACAAGAAGTCACCCTTCATACTGAGGAATGAAGGGAGGAATCTTGGCAGGAGCCAGATGTAGAAAATCAAGGTCATCATTTGGCTCTAACTCAGGCAAAACAGATTTTTTTTTTTGCTGTCCTCTCTGCCTCAGGGTCTTCCTTCTAAGTCTCAAAAATGGTTTAAGACCCATTTTTGAGCCATTTCTCCCTGACTCTGATAATGGGGCCAAGCAGTGTTACAATACCAAAGGAAAACATTTTTCTAAATATTGACCAATTTTGATGAGTACATCCCAAAGGACTGCAGCCAGATGTAACATTCCCCACAATTTCAGTTTTAAATCTGATTTTAATACATTAACAAAGAAATTTATTTTTTTTCTGTAACATATACTATGACAATATTTAACATTTTAAGAACAACTAGAATTATTTCTTTATTTGACAAAACTTCCCATGTCATTTTAATATCTTAATTAGTTTAAAATTTCTCTTTTATAAGGAGAGAATCTCTGAGGTATTCCAAGAGCTCACTGGAATAACCCAATGTCATTTCCAAACTAAGAAAAAGTCACCTTTTAAAATTTGAACCTTGAGAAGTTCATCAAATGTACTTGACCAAAAAGACATACTATGGTAATTCATTTACCCAAAGTGACAATAAATGATAGGTCACACCTTCCTAGCAAAATTTTAGTTCGTAGGTTAAGGCAGCCAGGTTAATGACTTTCCATCTTGAAAGCAGTTAATGTGGGGCTCCGGTACCTTTAGTCTATAACAAGGACACACAAAGCAAGACTGACACACACGGAATACAACAGATGAAATACTCTTCCAAAGAAATCCAAGACCCTGGGACTCAAACCTGACCTTTGAGGGCCTCAGCAGTTGTAACCTTTCTTCCAATTGTCTCCCCAGGGTGGAACTGGAACCCATAATCCTCAAGAGATTTTCAGATAATTTAGGCACAAGTGCATTTTAATGAATCACTCACCCAAAAGTAATCTTTATCCAGGAGCTGTTTCTTTTCTTAGAAATAGCAGGAAGGTGCCTGGAGCACTTTGCAGAATTGGGGGGTGGGGGCAGGGTACGGTGGGGTGGGGTCCTTGGTGGTATGGTGCAGAAACGCAGCAGTAAAAAGCCTTTACACAAACTGGTTCAGATGGTCAGAGTCATGCAAGGGCCCATACCCCATGGTGTGGGGGGTCACTAGGGGGCTGGGTGGGGGGAGGGTGCTTCAGTGCCTCCAGCAGGCAGTCACAAGGACCAATTTCCTGGTGGTTACTAAAATTGTTACCAAGCATGGGCTTGCTGCCTCACCTACATAGAAGCCAAAAATATGGCACCAGCTTTTGAGAAATGAAAGGGGCTCTATTTGCAAGTTGACTAGTAAGGAAACAGGAGGGAAGGTTCAAGTCTTGATATCCAGGGTCTGGGGCCAGATTTTAAGGGGTGGCAGTTTAAGCGTTCACAGGTGTTACTCATGAGTGGTGTAAAGTTTGGTTCTGGGTCTCATTAAATAGGAGAGGACCCGTTTGAGCTGGTCTACAGTTACAGTGGCAAGGTGGAATGGTGGGCCCAAATATACTCACTTCGACCTCAGCATCTCCCTGCCTCCAGATGCATTCTTTCTAGAAGGCATTAAGCACATCTAATGAAGTGTTCTTTTATTTCCTTACAAACAGAAGTATGGCTGCTGGCACTGGCCTAACCACTTGCTGAGGCAGCTGCTCTCAGTGTGAAGTGGAGGCTCCAAAGAATGTGCAGACTAAATGCATGAAGTGTTTGAGAAACTTTGAAAGTCCTTTAGCTTAAAGCACTGTCTTCATTGGGCCTTATGCAATTTTATTTTCAAGGGCAATGAATTTTAATTGACTTGAGGATTGAGGTTATCTCAAACAAGTGTCATGTAAACAGGGATCTTCTATTTAATTAATTTAATTTCTACCAAGAGAAATGGCCCTGGGAGAATGGAAAAAAAAGTCAGTGTGTTTTTGTAAGACACTATTAGGACTAGAGGGACTGTCCAGCCAATGAGGACCCACCCACACAGAAGAGTGATGACTAGACTATGGGCACATGAAGGACCGGAAGCCTGTCAGCAGCGGTGAGAAGTGAGTATTTTATCATTTGAGGCTTTGTTTTACATGTCACCCTGACATCGAATTTTACTTTCTGCATGGCTGAATATTCTCCAAGATTCACCCGTGTTCTCTATGAAAAGGAGCAAAGCTGACATCGGGCTAAAAGAAGTTTTGGTTGCAAATAAAGTTTTATAGCTATTGCTCTCTACTGTAGCACCCATCATTACCTGTTTCTCAGATGTGCACACATAGCTAAAGAGACTACACATGGCCCAGCTCTGGAGAGAGTCATTCCCATAGTCTGAAGCTGGAGCTGCACAGTGCAGACTATGCAACCAACACATCTTGTGCCTCATGAATGACCAGTGGGGAGAAAGGGAGACTAGTTCAAGAGAGACTTCATGGGTGAAAGGGTGCAACTGAACACGCTCCAGAATAGGAGATCCAGATGCTGACGATTTCATCTCCTGGAGGCATTCCAGCTCCCAGTAGACAGGATCAGGTGCACCTCTTGACAGGTTGCCAACAATGCAGAACACTAGGCAAAGTGTCAAGGATTCTAAGGGGCGAAGACATGCTTCCTGAGCTCTCCTTCTAAAGTTTACACACCAGTGAAATAGCAAAAATGGATATTATAGATATATAGAAAATGAAGTCAAAGAAAAGAGGAGAAAAAGGAAGATATATGCAGGACCAAGATATACAGACGGCATTAAGAAATAAAAGATATCAAGGAGCCATATCCAAGGTGACTGAGGAAATGGATTTAGCCATGCCCGGACCAGAGGCCAGCCTTAGCTGAATGGAAAGGAGAGAAGGGATGTTCCAAGCCATGTGGAGACTAGGAGGGGGCTGGCTCTGGTGTAGCTCATGACCCCATTTCCTTGGCTTCCTCCTTGGCTTCCTCAGTGGGTGACCAGCCTCTGCTGTGATTGTTTGTACTTGATTCTTTTGTACTACACAAATGCTCCTATTTTGGGAACTTTGGACACAATCTTCACATGGCTAAGATGTGCCCTCTTGCATCAATTCTCAGGACACTCTGAAGCTTTTCTTTGGCAAACATGAATAGAAAGAATTCCAAGTTTTTTAATGTCCCAAAGGACAATTTGTGTCGAAACAGGTGAACTGACAATCCTTAACTTGAACCAGTAGATGTCAGGCTTCGTGCAGCAATCATTCCAGCAGCCCCCAAAGACTCAAAATAAATGAGTTCGGGACCCCTAAAACCATTACATACCCTGCCCCGCCCCCTCACCCATTTCTCTTTGTGCTTTTTGTAGGTGGGCCTGCCCCCAAGGGCCACAAAACCCTGAGCCTGGCTAGTCTGAAGCCACTCCTGTTAATTCCTTGAGCGTCAAGTTGATGCACTTCTAAAAATAACCAGTTTTCCACAGCAGTCCAGTTCTTAGACTGTTCTGTTAGTAAACAAAGATACTCCAAAAAAAAAAAAAATCTTTCAGTCACTCCTGGTACCCACGTTGGACACTATGTGTGAGATGCCCTGCACTGCATAGAAATTTATGTCAAGATGATTAGATTTGCAACTGCTGATCAAAGGCAGACCCAAAACATCTGTTCCAGGTTGAGGCAGTAGGAAGGTGGGAAGAATAGCTGCTACTTTCGTATCACTAATCACATCCATAGCAAAAATGGTTGCCCTGTTTGCAGAGCTTTCTACACCTGGTGAGGGCACTTTGGAGTCGAAGACCACACAGTCAAAACACTGCCAGAGGTATGTCATACATCATCTAAGTGTGACGGGGCTGGGGCATTGTTCCCCCTCAATTTACTCGCTTGGACCTTCCATCTCATCCCACATCCACTTCCGTGGGACCACTGTTGTCCTCAGTAGCTCACATCATATGCAATACCTTAGAAATCCAATCGGCCTGTCATTCTCCTCTTCCAATACTCCCCATAGCCCTTAAAGTAAAATGTAAACCCTCTACCCTAGCCTGCAAGGTACTGTGTGGTCTGGCCCCCACCTATCTCACACTGCACTACCCTCTCCTCTCCCCAGCCCACAATGGTCATTTTCCTATTCTAAGAATAAACCAAGTGCATTCTTCCTCAGGGCCTTTGGACTCATCGTTCCCTCACCCTGGAACTTTATTACTGAAAACCTTTGTCTACTTGCTCCCTCCCATATTCAAGTACCTGGCAAAATATTGCCTTCTCAGAGAGATTGTGCCTGACCATCCTATCTAAAATATAACCACCCACTATCCTACCAAATCCCAATTTACTCTACCCTCTCACCCTGCTTTATTTTTCTTTGTAGACCTTCCATTCTCTGAAATTATACATTTATTTCTTTGTTTGTTTGTTACCTGTCTTCCATACTAGAATATAAGCTCATGAGGGCAGGAACCTGTCTTTCTCGTTTACTTCTCTGACTTCCATGCTTAAAAAGTAGAGCCTGATGAACCTACATTAGTCTCACAATCAGTATTTGTTGAAGGAATACATAAAATTCATTCTTTTACCCCACAAGTTGCTTTTCTCCTTCTGTTCATGGCACTACCTTTATCCTAGCCGCATCACAAAACTTGGGAATATTTTTGACTCATCACTATCTCTCATTCTTACACTCAGTCATTGCCGAGACCTTTCTCGTCTTTCATGAATCCATCCCTTTCCCCACCCATCCCATTCCCACAGATACCACCTTAGACAACAGTCTCGCCCTCTCATACCGAGACTATTACAATTACTCTGTCCTAGTATTTCTACCTCCAGTCCATCCTGCCCATCATACCAGCTTAATTATCATTGCCTTCAACAAATGATGACCTCCTACTGCCCCATCCCACCCCAGCAACAGAGACACACACACATGGGCACGTGCTCCCGCACCCTCCCAACAACCTGAGTTCAGAAACCGTCAGAATAAAATCCCTACTATTCCTCTGGGCAAATACTTTCTGTAGTTAATCCTGTCTCTCTGTTCCATGATTTTGCCTCACCTTATCCCTGACATTGTATGCACTGTTCCTCCAGAAATACACTTCTCTCATCACTCTGATTAAATCCACTTCCTGTTCTTCATATCCCAACCCTAATCCTCTTTTCCTTATAAAACTCCCATTGTCCACTGTACACCATGGTGATGTCTCCTCCCTCTTGTCTTTTGTCTATAAATCCCACTTGGTTCTAGTTATTTAAGGCCTTAAATTATCTAATGCTTTTTATAGACAAACACACACATTCATTCAACTTTACTGGGCATCCTGCCCACCTCCAAACATTACAAAATTGAAAGAAAGTTACCATTTACTCTCTACCCATATAAAGTTATAAAACACAGGTTCTATAATTGGTTCAATTCCCTAAGTTTCTGAATGAATAAACTGAGTTGCAAAGACGCAAAGAGACATTAAATAGCATTTTACCAGTTCTGATAATCTGACTCCTGTCTCTGGTTTTAGAATGACCCTCACTCAACTCCAGAATAACACATTTACCACGAAGTTCTTTCTTTCCAGACAGAATCTGATAGAATATGTGGTAGTTCCTCTCTCCAGGCTGCTGAAAAATCACCCGGGACTTTTCAAGCAAATCTGCATGATGAGAAATGGAAAAAGACACATATTTAGGTGTTCTTGCAACACTTAGAAGAAAAGGGATCAGACAGTGTGATGGCCACTTACAGATGTCAATGTCAGCAGATGACAGCTTGCCCCTGGTGCAGAAGTGCATCCTGATGAATTTGCCCTAGGTGGACACAGAACACAGTGTCCTATTGAAACAAGCCTAACGGTTGCATTAGCTTCATTGTACACATTACTCACAGTGACTAGTTCCATGAAAGTTTTTTTTTTTTATTTAAAGTAGCAAGATTCTGAGCTAACACAAATCAATGTCAGGAGGCAGCCAGGACAAACATCAGGACCAGCAGTGGTCCTGGACCTTAGTCTCACATCTGCTAGGTGTTCTTATGTGCATTACTGAATCTCTTCAGGCCCCAGTGTTCTTATCTAAAAAATGAGGAAAATTATATCTGTTTAGCATATTCTTTCATTTATTCAACAAACATCCACTGAGCATCAGTGTGATCCAGGAAACCTGGTAGGCACTGGTGATACTGTATTAGAAAAATAGATGTCGTCCCAATACTTCTAGATACTAGGTGTAAGCAGCAAATGCCAGGGCTTTAATGTAGAAATATTTGGCTTGTTTTTAAATCCAAAGAAAAGCCAGTTTGCTGGAGTTTATTGAGAAAGAGAAAAGGATGGAAGCAATAAAATGGAATCTGAGAGGTAGATGGGCACTGGACACCATATCATGGGAACCTGGTGGGCTCAGGAAGGAGCAGGGTTCTAGTATGTATGTGCTTGGGAGGCATGGAGGTTTCAGGCGGAGAAGTGATGTTATCTATGTTTCAAAACACCACTTTGGGAAAAATAATAAATGGGGCTCACTTGCTTCTCGGGTAGAAGCTACAACAGCATGTAGTGGGTCAGCAAGGCTGCCTGGAGGTGACAGAGCCTGTGTCTGAATGCCAGATGCAGCCAAGGAGGCAGGCCAGCGGCAGCCAGAGCCTGTGGGGTGGGTTGCTAGTGCTGGGCAGAGTCAGGAGGTCTGCCTGTGCAAGGAAGGAGTCAGGGCAAGACTGTGCCTGGGAAGGGAAGGAGAGTGGCTGCACAGAGGGGGATTGAGCCAGTAAGTTAACAAATGTAGGGTAATGGGAGCCGAACATATGTATATAATGCACATATATGTATATGTACATTTATATGCATGCATGCACATGTATATATAATATTAATTGAAAATATTTGACCTGGATTTTTAAACTTTTAACCTTTTTCTCTTTTCCCTTCTCCCCTTTTTCCCCTTCCTTGCATTAATCTATTTTTGTTTATTTTTCTTCTTTACATCTTTCTAGCCTTCTAAACTTTTTCTTGTTCTTTTTCATTGCTTTCTTTCCCTCTTATTTATTTTTATTTCCTCTTGATAGTGTTTATTTTTTACTGTCTTTTCTGTTACTCATCTTTTTTTGCCTTTCTTTCTTCCCTCCCTCTCTTCCTTTCCCCTCTTGTTCCCCGCCCCCAGCTTTTTTCCTTTCAGATTTCAGCAAAAAATCCCTTCACATTCTAACAAATCCCAAATCCAGCAATTGTTTTATGGAGCAGTATTAGCACCTGCTATGCAGCCAGACATTGCAAGTAAATCTAAGGCCTTGGGTGGGAGCGAAATTAGTAAGAGGCTTTATTTAATTATGCCCAGAGACTGAAACAGGAAGCCTTCTGCAAATTTCCTTATAAATTACATAGTCACTCCCTGCATTCTTGGCATAAAATGAATTTGTGAAGTTAGTGTTGGAAATCCAAATCCTTCCTCTATTATGAGACTATTATACTTATCAAAAGCTACCGAAAAATATTTTTCCCCAGTAAACAAAAATCTCCAACGAAAAATATACAGGGATCGAGGTGGCCATAGTCAGGAATAAAAATAATAATTTAGTAAGTAAATTAGAAAATGCTTTTAAAATTGATTTGTTATCAAAAGTATAGATAACTGTGAAGAAGAGAGTACTTTCAAATTTGTAAAACATAGTAAAATATAAAACATTATTAGAATTTTCTAGGTAAACTTCCCTACTACTGATAATGGAAAGAAATTTGAAACTATTAAAATAAATATTTTCTTCCTGAAACTGACAAAATAGTAGAAACTTCTCAGGTACATACTGTTATGTAATTAATAATAACACTAGTTAAATTTCTTGAGGAATCTAATATTATAACTTCAATCAAAGATCTTCTTTGATGCACTAGAAATTTTGTCCATACCTATGTGCTCGGACAGGAACCTTACCATTTGCTTAAAAATTAAAGACTCATACTGCTCAGTTGTGTTACTTACGAAACGAGAGGAGTTGTCATTTCTCAGGGTTTTGGCACTTCCAAATGCTTCTAAGACAGGATTCACTTGTTTGATATGATCTTCTAAAGTGCCCTGGGATACAGGTAAGAGAAGTATGACTGATGAAGCTTTTTAGCAGAACTCTGTACTGTGGTAAGCCCTCCATCCCCAGGTCAAACTCCATTCTTGCTCAGATAACCAGTAGTCAAAGCTGCTTCTAGCCCTGACCAGTGTGGTTTAGTTGGTTAAGCCTCGTCCTGCAAACCGGTTCAGTCCCCGGTTGGGGTGCAAACGAAAGGCAACCAATAGGAGTTTCTCTCTCACATCGGTGTTTCTCTCCCTCTCTTTCTCCCTCACTTCTTCTCTCTTTAAAATCAATGGGCCATGAACATGGGTGAGGATTAAAAAAAAAATAAGCTGCTGACAAATTTGGTGATGAAATATTGTTTTGGAAAGGGAACTCATAAAAATAAATGAGTGAGAGACTGACAATATAAAATGTCCCTACAAATATATATGGGAGCTCATTTATTTGAAATACTTCTCTTTTGGTTGGTATCGGCTTGAGTAGGAAAAGGAAAATTGATATTTTATAGAATAGATAACAAATACCATAGCCTACTTTTAAACTTCATTCCATATATTCCGCCCATTGTTAATCTCGCTCTCTTCCCATCTATCTTCTGAGGTTTTGTCCTAAGGTAATACAGCACACTCTTAGCATTATTAAATTAGATTTTTCTTTGCTACCATTCCTAAGTGATCTAGAAATCCATGTCAAGCAAAGACTTGTGGAGGGATTGATCTTGAATTTGAATGATGTGTGCTTAGGCTGATGGGACAAAGCTGGTCATCTACACACAGCAAGTCTGAAAAACCATTCAGCACCCAAACTGCAATGGCTTTTGTCTTTCACTCAGCCTCAAAGACCTACTTTATAGGGGTAAATACATAGTATATGTTACTCAAAAATTTATAGATTTACAAATACTGTATCCCTTGTAAAGTATCATGGGTATACAGTTCTTTAAATAAGTAGAAGAGCTATATGAGCAAAGATTTTTATAAAAGTGTTATGTGTTATGTGTTTTGTATTATCATAAGGATCAATGGTAGACTGAACAAACAAATGCACACCAAACAACTTAAAATGCATGCAAAAATGAAGTCATAGATAATAGAGTTCAGTGATACTTGAGGAAGTCAACCAAAATCAGTGATTTGGTGATTGGAAAATAAACTTTTCATAGTTTGAAAATTGGACCAGATTGCTATTTTGATATACTTCTTACTTTGCAAAAACAGCAGAAAACAACCAGGACTGAATTTTAAAAGCAAAATAACAATGTCAGACATAGAGTCGTGAAGTTCTTACAGCTCAGTAACTCCTTTGTTTTGAGTTCCACTCAGCATTATCTAATTTTGTTTTGCATAATCTCTCTCAGGGTCTAGTTATCCTCAAATTATTATGAAGTTCATCAACCTGTTAATGAAGCTAAACAAAGTAAGCAGACAAAAAAATCATCAAGGATACAGATAATTCACTAAAGAGAGACAGTTAAGTTTTCAGAACATGGAATGTGATTAGGTTGAGGTTATATCCATCAGGTGTTTGAGATTTGATCCAGATGTTAGTAGTAAAGGAAGCAGACTTCTATTTGGCACATACTACCACTCACCCTAGCTAAAGGAATTTGGAAATATCAACAGTGGCCATTCAAGGCACTGATGATCCTAGCCTTTAAGAAAAGTGGTTTGGATCTTAAGTGCCCAATTTTCAGAGTCCAATTGACAAGGAGTTGACCAGTAAATACCTCTTGAAGCAGATCTGAAACAACTTATATAATTTCATGTTTGCTGGATAACCCAATAATGGTTTGGAGCCATTGATGACTCTCTCAAGAGGTGAAGAAAAAATGGCCAAAAAAGACTTTTCTATAATTTTCTAATTGTTCTGTGGTTCTTGTCCCCTTGTTTTTTCCTGTCAGTGGTCAGAGCACGACCTCCATAATCAGTAGATAGGACCACCTCACCTGTTTTGCCAAGGTACGTGAACACTTACTGGCTTTTCCCTTGATTGTCCCATGGCCGTGATGGTGGCAAAATACTGGATAACGTGCTTGGTGTTCACAGTCTTTCCTGCACCAGATTCTCCTCTACAACAGGAAATTCAATGGCATAGTCAACTGGCTCTGATTATAAATGCAATGAAAGTCAAGTAATTTCAACCATGTAGTCTAAGGCAAGAAGGGAAAATTTTATGGAAAAGTGGAACTTATGAGGGAATTTGAAGGAAATGCAGACATTTCATTAGTTGGGAGAAGGGAGAGGACAGCTCAGGCTGTGAAAACAGCATTAACAAAAATCTAGAAATATCAAAGACATTTATAACAACAGGAAGACTGTACCTCATTGGCCTGTTAACAAAAAGCTAAAGAGTATTTCTGCTAATTAGAGATAGGTCTTCTCATTACCAGCTGTTCAAAAAATTTTCATATATTGCAGCCACCTCATGTCTAGGTCTAACCACCTCCCTCAGAAGCGGGCCTACCACACAGTTCACCAGGCAGCTGGGCTTCAGACTTCCCTTTTACCTTTAGGAACCAGCTAACTTTGTAATATGGGGAGAACACAATGGCAAACTTACAGCCTCATCACCCAAAGTGTCAAAGGATCAAGGCCCTCCTTTCCCCATATGGAACTCCAGAAAGTAGCCTATCCTCTCTGCAAAGGACTGAACTCTAACTGCCCTTTCAGCTCTAAGATTCTGAGATGCTGTTTTTATTATTATTATTTGCATGACTGAAGCAAATGGAGAGCTCAGTACACGGAGTACATCATCATTGCACAGGAAGAACAGGGACTTGAGCATTTCACAGCTGCTTGAGTCTCAGCCTATCCCCTCAGCCACTATGCTAACAGTTTACCAGGCCAGATGCCCTTTCTGACCAAACTAACATACACATTGTATCATTGCAGTTTCTTTCCTTCTTCATCACCCCTCTTTCTTATCCATCCAAGCCTTACCATCTTTTAGTTCCTACTACTGAATGTACCTCCGCCTGCCCCAATTTGGCTGCTACAATAACATATCATCTGTTCCATGGTCATCCCCATTGGATTTTCAGTCTCTCTGCCTAATTAGCCAGTCCAGAGACCTTTGAAAATTAGCTGAGCAGGAAAATTTTCTGTATCAAAAAGATGATTAAAACCAGCTTGTGCACTGTGGTTTCTAAAAGATCCCCTGAAATGATGGAGGCAGCCTGGCTGGCACCATATCTGGAACAATTCCCTGAGTACTTTATTCTTTCCCAGAACATAGTCTGTATTTAAAGAGCAAACAATTCATAGACAGAAAATTTGTGTTTTATTCCTAGTGAAATGTAGGTGTCTGTTTCCATTGAAACTCTCACTGCTGGCCAAAATGAAAAAGCAAGGCAAACACTTACGTGAAGACTACAGACTGATTCTCTTGATCTACAAAAGAGAAGAAAATGTCAGAGCCTCCTTCTGCCAGAGCCTCCATGTATTGGCATAAACTTATTCCAAATTTCCTTGGTTGCAATTTGAAGTCAGATAATAAGGAAAGGGATTTGCTCTGTATATAGTTAGGGGGAAAAAACCATTTAAATTGTATAGAGTAAAATAGATTTTTTTTTGACCATGTCTATGCCAGTCATAAAAACATGAATTCTAGGCCTATTTTCTTGCTCCAAATACAAATAGCAACTGACTAAATGGTTGACATTTTCACCATTTTAAGCCTTTTAAGAAGCATGGTGTAATAATAGCTACAGAAAAACTTCTTTATGTCAGAAACTCTAGCAGGCATTTCGTATAATCAAAGTGGCCATCTACAGGGGGTTCACTCTGGGCCTACCACCGGGCCGACCATTTCAATGCATTATCTCACTTAATTTGATGTGTGAGCTAATCGTCCTCATAACCCTAGGAGGTAGGCCCTATTTTACCCACGTTTTATCCAGAAGGAAAAAGAGGCTTCAAGTGATTAGGTAACTGTAAAGGCCATGCTCTGCTTACAATGCCTACGTGCCTCTAAGTGACACAGAAAAAGTAGATCAGATATTTTTATCTTCCATTTTGTAGGGCAGTCACTTACTGTGAAGCATATCCTGAAAGGCGTTATTGGCCACACCAAAGATGTGAGGGGGGCCCTCTGATCGCCTCTTCCCTTTGTAGGCGGCCACCACTTCTTTCTGATACACTGGCAGGCATTTATAAGGGTTTATGCTCACACACAAGAGGCCCGAATAGGTCTGAAGGAAGTTCAGAAAAGATTTCAGAAAACAGGTTAGAAATACTTCCAGGATTATCTGCTCTTTCACTGTCCGGTACCATTTGCTCAAATATTTATTTATAAAAGAACTGGAAGGGGAGAGCTTTTGGATTTTTGCAGAGAAGGGAGTTCTAACAGGAAGAGACAGAACCAGATTAGAGTAACCACAGGACCTGGGATTACCTCTTCCCTTGGCACAAACACCTTTCAGATGGAAAAGATGCTAACTAATAGCAGGCCTGCAGATTCTGCAGGCAATTGAGGCCAGAAGGGAATCTTCCTCAGTAAGATTAGGAACCGGAAGTTTAAGGCCCTGTGGGGAAACAGATCCTGTGAGTCACTCAGTTACTGTAATGGTTGCATTGTGGACCCAAAAGATAGGTCGGTGTCCTAATCCCCAGAACCTATGAATATGACCTTATTTGGAAAAAGTATTTTAACAGATGTAATTAAATTAAGGATCTCAAGACAGTATCTGGATGGGCCTTAAATCCAGTGGAAACACACAGAGGAGAAGGTGATGTGAAAGGGTAGGCAGAGAGGAGTAATCCAGCCACAAGGAATGCCAATAGCCACCAGAAACTGAAAGAGGCAAGGAATGATTCCCCGCCAGAGGCTCCATAGGGGTGTAACTCTGCTGATTCAATTTTGGACTCTGGCCCCTAGAACCGTGACAGAATAAATTTCTGTTCTGTTAAGCCTCCCAGTTTGTGGTAATTTTGTTACAGCATCCCAGGGACACATACAGTCACACAGTAAATCAGAGAGCCAAGGAGCAAGCTGGCTGGCTGTGCGTCAAGACTTCCACAGTAATGGGTCCCAAATGCCATCATCTTAGCCTAATCTTGTCAGTGCTGCTTCTGCTGAATAGGTTTTGAGTAAATAAAAATCTCAGCAACCCACTATCTCCAATTTAATGATGATGGAAAAAATTCCTTTAGGCAGGGCACAAACGAGGTAGTAGGCACTGAACTACTGACTTTACCTATATTCTTTTACTAAATTCTCCAAGTGGAGAGACAGGCATTATTCCACTCTACCGTCAAAGTGACTTCAGGAAGATAAGAAACCTAACACCTGGTAAGTGACTGAGCTGGCATTGGGACACTGGTCTATT
This sequence comes from Tonatia bakeri, assembly GCA_004024845.1. NCBI lineage: Eukaryota > Metazoa > Chordata > Mammalia > Chiroptera > Phyllostomidae > Tonatia > Tonatia bakeri. The sequence goes on along the minus strand of PVIA01000282.1, from coordinate 383,512 downwards.
AGGTTCCAAGCCTCATGCCTTTACTTTAGCAAGACAACTTCTGGGAAGGGATATTAATGCTGACAAAATATAACTGGGAAATGCTAAGATTAGGACCCTTCCTGTGGGTATTCCTCAAAGGTTATCTCCATGTGAGTAAGCTTAAATTTGATGATGTGTTTTTCACCCGAGAGAGGGCTGGGGCATTGCCGATACGAAGTTGCAGCAGTAAAGCCTAGACACGAACATAGATCATCCAACGGTCATAGCGCTTCCTCAGGGTGTGCAGCACGGAGGCTTCGTTGAGGTGAGTCAGCGCTGCCATGTCCTCAGTCATTTCAAACTGTGGAGGATTCGTCTGCTGAACTTCTTCCTCCTCAACACTCAGACTCTGCAGAGAGAAAAATTTAAGATTTACTTCTCTCTTTTATCTATGCATATTTATCTTGCAGTATCATAAAGAATTTTCTGAGTCAAGAAGATGCCTCATTAGAGGATGGGGCTGGGAGAAGTTACACCAACCTTAATGGAAGAAATGGAAGAGGTGCTCCTCTTGCCCATGTGTTTTTCTTGCCCAAAGATAAAGTTTAAAAAAAATATTTTTGTTGAATCAAAATTTCCTAAATTGCAGTGTCCTAATCCCATAGCTCCTCACTGGCTCAGACCACCTCTGAGAGTGCCCACATTATAGTAAGTATGATTTGACCCCTCAAGATATCTCAACATATCCTGGAGGTTTAGAAGAAGAAAACAAGGAGGCAGACTCATCCTTTCAGACTTAGCTCAAGACGTATTCTCATCCTCAAACCTTCCCCAACTACCTCAGTTTGTTTTTGTAAAGTCTTTTACCATGTACATAACCTGTACTATCTTGATATTATGAACTCATCTATCTTCTATCTATCTATCTATCTATCTATCTATCTATCTATCTATCTATCATCTATCTAACTTTTTTTAGTATTTATTTTATGCTGGATTTACTCCTGGGCCATAATTTTTGTTTCTTCAGTTATTTGCTGGGGTTATCTTTTTCTTCTGTGCAACCTCCTCTTCTGGTTTAGGAACAACCTGCTCTTTCTCAGTAGGACCATCTCAGTGCGGCAGGGAGAGCTCATGTGGGGTGCATCCAACCATGTGCTCTGTAGGCTCTATGCTGCATCCTGGGAGCTTTGTTCACCTGGATGTGCTCAATGGTCAGAGAATCTACATCTAAACTCTTAAGTTCAGTATTACTGTCTGCATTTTTAAGTTTGTCCAGCAAAAATTCAGCATTCTTTTTGGGATCACTGACCCTGAGGCCAGCCCCACCATTTGGCCTGGGCACATCTACTAACTCTACTATTATAATGACAAAATAGCATACATGCCTTCTGTGAAGTAACATCCTTCAGGTACTTGGTGGCTTTTTGAATATGCATATTCTTGATGGCCTGGGCAGTTTCACAAGTGTCCTTAAATACAACGATTTGAACCTCTTGATTTGCATGATTTTTTGGGGTTTTCTGGGTCAAGTGAATAGCAAATTATTTTCATAGATCACCTCTGGCTGCTTTCAGGGAGAGTTAACTCGTATATATTTTAATAATTGACTATGTTAGACTATTTCCCAGATAGTTTATAAGCACTTTAAGAATGCAGTTTAATGTCTTCTTCTATAGTTGTTAAAGGACATATCACAATGCTAGGGACATGGTAGGTATTAAATAAATATTGATCACTTCATTAGTATGGGTATATCGCCACTATTGAACAATTGCATAGAGTTGCTCTCAGAAGTTTCCTAACACCATTCCCTACAGTCCTTTTCCTTGATTAATAAATGCTGGCATCAGCTGATTCCAAGTTGGTAATAATTTCTTATTCAAAGGTTCTCAAACTCTGTGTTCTTAATCCAGTTTCCATCCACAGTCTTCATCGACATTGTTCCAACAGTAATCCCCCATTTTCTTTAGTCTCTTCAATCTTTGTATTATCAGGACTCCTTCTCTTCTGCATAACACAACGAATGTTCTTGCATAAGTATGCAAATTGGCTTTATTGCTTATGTTAATGTTACAAAGAACAACAGTGATTGGAAGTGGAGTCGCTTCTAATAACAGAAAAAGGAAGCCTGGAGCCAGGGATATGCAGAGTGGGGCTTTGGGAATGGGACCTCCCTTTTTTTAAAAATATATTTTATTGATTATGCTATTACAGTTGTCCCATTTCCCCCTTCACTCCCCTCCACCCTGTACACTCTCTCCCACCCACATTCCCCTTCTTTAGTTCATGTCCATGTGTTATAAGTTCTTTAGCTTCTACATTTCCCATACTATTCTTGCCCTTCCCCTGTTTATTTTCTACCTACCATCTATGCTACTTATTCTCCATACCTTTCCCCCCTCTCTCCTCCTCCCACTCCCATGTTGCTAACCCTTCATGTGATCTCCATTTCTGTGGTTCCATTCCTGTTCTAGTTGTTTGCTTAGTTTCTTTTGGTTTTGTTTTAGGTGTGGTTGTTAATTATTGTGAGTTTGCAGTCATTTTACCATACATGTTTTTTTTATCTTTTCTTAGATAAGTCCCTTTAACATTTCATAAAATAAGGGCTTGGTGATGATGAACTCCTTTAACTTGACCTTATCTGAGAAGCACTTTATCTGCCCTTCCATTCTAAATAAAAGCTTTGCTGGATAGAGCAATCTTGGATGTAGGTCCTTGCCTTTCATGACTTGGAATACTTCTTTCCATCCCCTTCTTGCCTGTAAGGTCTCTCTTGAGAAATCAGCTGACAGTCCAATGGGAACTCCTTTGTAGGTTACTGTCCCCTTATCTCTTGCTGCTTCTAGGATTCTCTCCTTCATTTTTACCTTGGCTAATGTAATTATGATGTGCCTTGGTGTGTTCTTTCTTGGGTCCAACTTCTTTGGGACTCTCTGAGCTTCCTGGACTTCCTGGAAGTCTATTTCCTTAGAGTGGGGAAGTTCTCCTTTATTATTTGTTCAAATAAGTTTTCCACTTGTTGCTCTTGCTCTTCTCCTTCTGGTACCCCTATAATTCAGATGTTGGAATGTTTAAAGATGTCCTAGAGGTTCCTAAGCTTCTCCTCAATTTTTTGAATTCTTATTTCTCCATTCTTTCCTGTTTGGTTGTTTCTTTCTTCCTTCTGGTCCACTCTATTGTTTTGAGTCCCAATTTCCTCCCCATCACTATTGGTTCCCTGTGCATTTTCCTTCATTTCTCTTATCATAGCCTGCATTTGTTCATCTAATTTGTGACCAAAATCAACCAATTCTGTGAGCTTCCTGATCACCAGTGCTTTGAACTGTGCATCTGATATGTTGGCTATCTCTCCGTCCCTTAAAAAGATGAGTTCTGGGGCTTTGATTTGTTCTTCTGTTTGAGCCATCTCTCTTTCTTTTTCTTTCTTTTCTTTTCTTTTCTTCTTCTTTTTTTTTTTTTTTTTTTGGTCTGGTCATGCCTGTTACAGTAAGGGGAGGAGCCTTAGGTGTTCACCAGGGTGGGGCACCCCAGTCATTGGGTTGTGACATTGTATGTGGGGGCAGGGTTGAGAGTGATCAATGGCAGTTGCTCCATTCTCCGTGGGACCTCAGTTCCTTCTGCTGCTTCCCCCAAGCAAATTGGGCCCCTCTGGTGTCAGTTCCTGTGTGGGTGGGCTTGTGCACACTGTGGGACCCTCTAAGGACCTCTCCTGTGAGGTTAGGTGTCTCTCTGTGTGCCTCAACTCCCACAGGCATCCTCAATCAGTGTCCCAAGGCTCTATCTCTCAGTGCTGTGATCCTGGGTTGTGTGCACTGCCTTGCTTTAAAGTCGCAGCCTCACTGGGTCTGCCGATTGCTACCCCTCGGCTGGGGTCTGCCAGCTGCTGCTTGCGCACTCAGGGTCCATATGCTGTGGTATTGGGCACCCCAGATGCCTTATGTGCCCCCAGATGCTTTACACCCCATGTCCCAACTCTCTCTGTTCTCCACACCTCGACCCTGTGCCTGGCTGCTCATCTCAACCCCTCCTACCGGTCTGGACGAATGGGTCTAATTCAACTTCTTGGCTTTCTGACTTCCATTCAGATCAATTTTCTGTCAGTTCTGGATATTATTCTATTTCTAAATTGTTGTTGTCCCTATCTTGGTTGTATGAGGAGGTGTGGTGCGTCCACCTATGCCTCCATCTTGGCCAGAAGTCCCAGGACCTCCTTTTTACGATGGAAAAACAGGACCAAAAAACCATCTTTAGACTCCTCTTTCTATGTCACTAATGTGTTGCTTTCATGCTCTTAGTCCTAAGACTTCTTTTGAAAATCATAGTTATAAATGAACCACATTATATTTATAAATCACCTTAAATACTGTTGACAAGACAATAGTTTTGGAGACTGTGCTCAGAAGAGGCAAACCTCTCACCTGGATGCCTAATGTAACTGAGTTGAGAGGGTTGGGACTGTTACAGCCTTAATATATATTCTCTCTATGACCCCATACAGTCTAGCTATGCCCCAACACTTGCCCTAACCTTCTCTTTCAGAGGGAAGAAGCGACCTCCTAATTTTGAAATGCAAGGCTTTCTCCAAGCCCTTAATCTCTTTCCCTCGAATTTGACATTACTGACAACTTCCACATTGCTAGCTTCTCTGACACTGCTATTCTTACTCAAATCATACCTCTCTTTCTTGGTCCTATAAACACAATTTGCTTAATTGTCCCTTAGGTCACTATTCACTCCAGGGGCACCTTAAAAAACAAACAAACTTGAAACATTGATGACAGAAGTGAAAAAAGCTGTGAGTTCCAGAGTCAATGATCTTTGCCACCAGCAATCGGTTTACTCAGTGTTAGTCATTAAATCTCTGATAGTAAGTGGAGAAGCTCTAAGATGAATGAGGTTTCCCAAGGTTCTTCATGGCATCTCCTACCACAGGTTCTTAATTAAACTATTAGAGAAAATATCGATTATTTGGTTAAATTGTGAACCTAGTTATTCCTGAGATTTAAAAAATGATTCCTTTACCTTGCCATCTGTTGTTTCAACAATTATTTTGCCATCATCTCCCCTCCCTTTAACCTTGGCCTCAACATAAGTGCTCTTGCTGTCATGAATCCAGCATGTCTTCTTTTCTGTGGAGAAAAAAATATATGGGTTATATACAATATATGTCAGACACTTTCATACTGATAGGTATGACCTTGCTTCTTTTAATTCTGCTCGTTGACTTGAAATTGTCAATATAGGTAATTGCAAAATTCAATAGAATCACAAAAGATCATCCTGAATATACCCACAGAATGACACTGTGGGAATAAGAAACATTTTGGCAAGCAGAGGCTGGGAACATCATACTCCATTTTGCTATCGGAAGGTTGCCTGCCTCAATCTCACCCACTCCTCCCAACCCCAGCACTTACCTCCTGCTCACAACCCCAGATTCTGGGTGGTTGTCCTGGTGCTCTGACCCTTCCCAGCTCCCCTCCAAAGAACCTCGCTTAGATATGGTTACAACTTAGTGAAAATGTAGGTTAGTGGTTATGTCTGCCCTTCAGGATGTCTTTAGACCTTAATATTAATTTTGGAATGAAAGCCTTCCAACAGAAGTACATGGTAAAATTAGGGGGAGAGGGTTAAGGAGAGGAAACATGGGTTACTTTTGTCATGCAGCACAGCTGGTTCATGTCACTTTTCCATGAAGAGAAATACATTATTTTTCTCTCTTCAGCCTCCTCATGCCTATGACCCACCCCTAAGCAAAGCAGACCTCCACAAAGTGATAAACCAATAAAAGGTTTCTGGTAAAATGCTCCAGAACTCTTATAAATACCTGAGACATCTTCTCAGGTTCTTTCCCACCTTAAGCAGATAGCCAGGGAAGATAAATAAGAAACAGACTTCTAAAGCAAAGTGAGTTTTAGCAGAAGCTCACAGAAGTCCCTTGTTATAGCTTCTTGAGTAGATAGGGGAAAGGGGAAAGGAAAACTTTTGGCTAGAAGAGGGAAAATTTGAAACCATGGCACAGGTGAAACCCTGCTGCAGTCAACTTTGTCACCACTACCACCCCTGACACGAACCACCAAAGCAAGGGAGGCCTCAGGCTGCAGGACAGGGCTCTCATCACGGACAAAACTGGGGGCAGAATGTATAAGAAAGAGGTGAAATGGGACAGCACTCAGCCCTTCTTCCACCATGCTTGTCTCTGAAAAGAATTTTTTGCTCACTACTTTCTTGCCATCACCGTCTACAACTCTGCTCCCTCCCATTTCCCTGATTGCAACCAATTCACCACTAAAACTGCTGGGCCAGAGGATTTTTATATTGCCATTTGACTGATTTTGTGCTTGCTTCTACTTGCATTTGCATTGTAAATACTGGGTTTGCATTGTATTTATTCTTTTGGTTTCTTTTTTTTTTCCCAAAAATGGATTTTGCTTTATGTTATTTCTATGAAAATGGCTTGTTTATGAAAAGCACCCATTTTGCATACCTTTTGTGTGTTTAAGGTAAATACACTGTATTTTAAACCAAATGTTATCACTTGAAAGAAACATGAATATCACCTGGCAGAGATTCCCTCCTTCCTTTTTTCTTTTTAGAAAAAGAACCAAAGAAAAGAGATTAAGAGAGTTGTCCAGAATTGCATAAATAATTGGTGGCAGTCATTAGAATACTGACTCTAGAAATTAGATCACCTACCTCCTAAATCAGAGCTCTTGCATTATTATAACCTGCTTCCTCTATCTCCTGTGCTTAGCTTTGTTTCCTCCATTGTTTCTCCCAAGTATTGGCTTAATCACTTGCCTCTTAATTAGCAATTTTTTATCACCTCTGGAAACAGTGGGAGAGAAAAACTTTCTGAGATCCTTACTTATCTGAGGCCCAGTCCCTGATAAGGATATTTTTGAAGATGAAATAAATGAACTCAGTCAACTTAATACTTTGCATTCATAAAAAATTACAGAGAAGGCAATGGAAACAGCAATGGATTTGAGTCAGGACACCTAGATTTTAGTCCTGGTTTTCCAAGTAACAAGATATAAAGAACAGTCTCATTTCTATGGGCTCTAGTTCAATCATCTGTAAACTCAGGAGGTTTGTCTCTATGATTGTGCATTTTTAGATGATTAAATATCCTTCCCAATATAATAGTAGCATGAGTTACTGGAGAAAACTTGAAAGTAGAGAAATGAATGAAGAAATTTTTTCAAAAATCACCCATTATGTACAGTAACTCAAAAAAAAAAAAAAAAACAACCCACTATTATCTATGTGAAGCATTTCTTTCAAGTCTTTTTTCCAGGACATGGATCAAAATTGGAGTAATACTATATTCAGTTTTGTAGTTATTTTAAGTAGATTATTTACCTGTCCTTATATAAAAATCACTTACATTTTGCTTTGAGATGGCGTTTTGTCCTTATCTCTAAAAGCATACTTCCTCCCTGGCTCCCAGCAATTCTAATTTTCTTTCCTGGATATCTCCCTATTGCATTGTGTTTGCTGTCCCCATGTGTTGCCTCACTTGGCCCTCATGGAGGAAGGTTGGTAGAGTAAGTATTACACAGCTTGACAGATGAGAAAACCAAGGCTCAGTAAGAAGTGATTTGCTCTACTTACACAGCTAGAGGACATCAAGGACAGGGAATTTGAATCCAAGACTACTTGCCTAATACTCTTATCACATGATTTCACTTGACTTGAGTTCAAAAAAACCACCTATATTGTCTGCTAGCCCAGCGGTATGAAAAGCTTTTGCTGACTATTGTCTTTTTGCTGTTAGTACATTTCTATGAGGAAAAATAATTTGGACAAAAATTAATTAAAAATTATGTGCTCGTTATATTTTAAGTAATTATTTAGAGTGCCGACTGAGTCTACTAAATGTATCATTGAATTATCTCTAGTGCTTTGGCTCAATTTTGATTTTCTCCCTGACATCACAATGGTCTTGTCCTTTGTTATTTAACTACCTGCCATAAGCTTTCGCATGACCAGTCCTGACCTCAGGGACAGTTCTGTTATTATATTTGATTTGTTGGATTATAATTAGCTACTCTAAAATGCAATCACAGTAATGAAATTCGATGAGTGGAAACTGGGAACTGATCCAGAGTTGGTCTATGATGGAAATATAATGTTCTACATAACTGGCTTGAATTCTAATTGGTCATATTAAAGCCTAATGTTGACTAAATAGGAGTACTAGAACAAGTCTCAGTCAGTATTTATGTCATGCAGTTTTGGAATTAAGATATGTAGGTGGCTTGATGCTAGATTACACTATGAATCTGACTCCAGATCCCCAATTAGCTGAAATTTAGAAGATGGCCATGCAGCCCACACATGGAAAGGGAGAGAGGAAAATATTTATTTAGAGATTTTCATGTAGCACTTAGCCTTTATCTTGAAGCTAAATCCTCATTAACCTTTGTTTTTGCCTGTAACTACCAAGAAATTATTAATCACGGTAAGTTAGTCTCCCAATTATCTTTTGTTTAGTGTTTGGCTGAGTGACTCTACTGACCTAGAAAATGTTCAGAGGGCAAAGTTCCAACATTAGTAAGTTCTGAAGATAGCCAGAGACAGCCTCTATTTTTCCTGCCTCCCCAGAGTCTTTTCCTTTCTTCTTCACAGTGAACAAGCCCAATCTACTGTCCAAGTGTCAGTCCCATCACTCTACAATAGCATTCACTGACAACTAAGAGGTTTCTGAGAATGGCTTTATCTGGGGTCCCTCCTGCAGATATCAGCATTATAATTGTGTTTCCTGGAAGATAAAGCATTTTTTAGGGGCAAGTAAGCAGCCTGCACCTGGGCCACCTCCCAGCACTCCTCTTTTCTACAAACCTCCATCCCTTCCCTGGGTGCACTGAGCTCCTCGGTTGCTCAGTCAGGGGTTCATAGATGTGGGTTACACCTCAAGCAAGTGAGTTAGGCTCAAGAACTGATGCATCCTCTCAACAATTAACTATCTCAATTGCTACCTGGAAGCAGTAAAATAAAGTGAAGCCAGCAGCCACCATGAATCTTACCATCGAAGCCCTTGGCCTGCAGCAGAAGCAGCTCTGCCTCACTTGTTCTGAGGAAGGTCGCAGCCTCTCCAAGCTCTGACACGTCCATCCTTCTTAAAGTGATCCACCCCAATGCTAGGCCTAACGGGAGCTGAAAGTGTTCACTCTGCAGAAGACAGGTATAGGGGGAAAAAGTGGAAACGAGGCATCAGGCACTAAAATGAGAAACCATTCACTACAGATAGACCAAAAGGGACGAAGTCTTCTTTTTAACTGCTTCGATTCCTCCTCTCTCTGTCATGTCTCAGGTTTATGACAAAAATTGGACTTGAGAACACCAGACCTAGCAAAGCCAATTCATCCATGAGGTACAGTGCCTGTGGCCCATTATACCTTTAGGGACCCCAAAAAGTATTTTAATTTCTTTTAAAATCAGAAAAAAATATAAATATTATATATACATATAAAATAATGAATCTAGCCTGGGTTATATTAGTCTTCATCACCAACCCAGCTGTAAAATTCAAGTTTTTGTGTGTTTTTTTTGCATGTGGAAGAAAAGGGTTCACAAAGATAAAAGTGCCTAGAGTCCACGAAAGACATAATGCAGCCCTGAACTGCAGACTTCTGACCTTAGCAAGTGAGAGACTGGGCCAGATGGAGAAACGTCACATGGAGGCACTCGGTCCCCTGCTAAGCGTGGAGGAAAGGCTTGCAGGTGTCTAGATGCATCAGGGTAGATGGAGCATTGTAGCCAGATGGTGGTGACAGAGGGGAGAAGTTATTTTGAGAGCTGCTCAGCACCAGAGAGTAAAGGAATGAAAAGGTATCTCAGCAGAGATGAGTGTCTGGGAGCAGACGGAATATAAAGCCCCTGGAAGACAGACATTCAGGAAGTTGGCCTAGGGCCGCCGTGGGGACGCACGTGCTGGAGGCAGGTTGTGTGGGGAAAGAAGTGAGCGGGTGTGAGTAGAGGAGTTCCTGTGTTCAAACATTTCCAGTTTGGGGGGCACTGGGCTGCTGGGCAAATCATCAGGGCTAAAGTCATTGATTGTTCGTTCACTCTATACCGAATGCTTTACTTATTTTATCATTAATCTTCACACTTTCCATTTGGTAGCATGGAGGAGAAGCAATGGCATCTGGGCCACCACACTCCAAAATGAGAGATTATTCTTTCTAACTGACAAAAAAACAAAAATCTTAGGCTTTGCCCTCTCTGCTCCAGCTTGCCCGGCAAATATTATTAGCGCCACTTTACAGATGGAAAGGTAGAGAAGGACTTGCTAAATTTGCTTAGCTCTAGCGCCCCACTCAAGCATTCAATAGTGCCATGGCCTACCCCTCCAAAATGGTCTGTAATCACTTTCTATCTCACACATGGGTGATAATTAACACCCCTAATAAAGTAATGCCTTTCACTACACTTAATCTACTGTTTTCTTGTGGTGACTTGGGTGTATCCAGTGATACCATTCTCTGGAATCTAAGGAATGTGGTTTAAAGCAATGACTAGTGGTCCAAGCTAAGAGTTAGTTTTATCTCTGCCAGGAAATAGGCATGTGGCTTATAGGAAATGACTTGTCCCCTTGAGGTTCAATTTCCTCACCTGCACAATGCAAGAACTAGTCATAATCTATGGGGGCATTTCCCAAGGTAGACAGGCGAGCAGGTACTCAAGAAAAGCACATGCACAAATGCCCAGATATGGCATGGAGGGTAGCAATTTCCAGGGGAAGAAGATAAAATTGATCATTTCTGCAGATGAGCATTTAGAATAATAATAATAAACACTTGAATAGATTGAATGGAGCAAGATGAAAAAAGGTCTGAAAGTTAGGCAGAGCAATGTAAAAACAGACTGCAGGGAACATTGTAGACTCTGGGCAGAGACCCGAGGATAGCAGTATTTTAGGAAAGTGGCTCTGGAAGCGTATTTGTGGTGGATTGAAATAGGGAGAAGCCGTAGTCAGGGAGACAAGTTGTGAGTCCATATTTGTGAGAGAACTGAACTGTATCTTCCTCCTCTCACTCTGTGCAGCTTCTTGGTGGCCCGCACTCAGTAGACAGAAGGGTTCAGGAAACAGATTTTTGATATAGAAGATACTCATAAATGTGTGTGTATGTGTACAAATTTCCTGGATGAATACATGAATACCTAAGGAATGGGTATCTAGGAAGCAGGAACAGGATATGGGTGGGAGAAGGGGAAAGTTACCTTTCACTTTATACCATTGCGATCTGTTTCAGTGTGTGGGCATGTGTATGTACTTCCACAGATTTTTAAAAGTAGTTCTTAATATAACTTTCAAGGAAAAAACAATCACATCGAAGTACAGTGCACACAGCTGTGTAAATCCCTTTGCTAGTCTGGACCACTTAGCATATTTAAGGGAATACAGGAAGCAGTATGTGTAGAAAGCAACACTAGATAGGAGGAAACTGGATGTGCCAGGAGCACAGAGGACCTGCCAACTGTTCAGAGGAGGTAACTGAAGCCAATAAAATGACCCACCTGAGCAAACAAAGGATCAGAATCCTCCTTCTTCCTCAGCCTCCTCCTGCATTCATCCATTAACCCAATGCCCCTACCATCCTCTGGGTCCCTTTAGTTTCAAGTTGTACATATGGCTTTGGAATTTTACAGAATAACACATTTGTCACAGCACAGTCATATCAACACCTTAAAATAGAAAATGAAAGAGTCCAAACTCCCAAAGAAGTATACAAAATTAACCTTGCCAACAAAATAAACAGGAGGTATATTTTAATCATGATAGAAAAATATAGATGAATACTGAATTAAAGGTAGTTCTTTTAGTTTTAGGGTTAGAGTTAATCTATACATTGAGAGGAGATTAAATTTGAGATTGGTACTTTGGCATTTTTGTCAAAAGATTCTGAGACCTATTGAAAACTTTTATCTGCTAGCAAATATATTGAAGAGGCAGAAGAGAGAAGGAAGCCGGGCTGGAGAGCTAGCAGAGAGGAGGGCATAAGGCACAGGGATGTCTGCACATTGCTGTCTCTTCCTCACGTCTGGGCCCAGTGGTCCCTTTGAACATCCAGGAGCTTGATTTGTCACTTTGTACAGGGATGATTAGGGTCTGAGAGTCAGACAGCTCTGCTCATAAGTGTGGTGAGCGTATTATTTATTAACCCAACCTACACATATTTTTTCATACAGAAACATTTTTGAGAGTAAAAGAGGATGCTATTCATAACTAAACCTGGACAACAGACATAATCTGATACCACCCCAAGCAAATAGAGACATGTGGACACCTCGGGCATAAAAGAATTGATGACTTGGAATGATAATTTATAAGTCAGCAATAAAGGTACACCTGTGGGTAACTGTAAAGTTCAGATTACTTGTCTCCATCACTCACAGGGTACTTAGACAACATTACTATCAGAAAGCTGAACTCAGAGAGAGGTTTAAATACTGACAGGTATTGTCATTCTGTTCGAGTCACAGCCAAATGGCTCCTCCTGCTCTGTTCTAGCATTCACTTTTTCAGACTAAGGTCTGTATAAGCCACCTCTCCCATTTGCACTGAGATGATGCAATTTCCAGAATTAAATATATCTTAGTTACCTAGATAGCAAGGCAAAGATGAAGAGTGGAAAGGCCTTATGTTGAAGGGACAGTTGAGATGTGAGTTTTTCACCTTGACCTGGAAATGATCATGTTGGTACAAATCTAGCTGCCCTTGATAAAAAATAAATTAGCATCTGCCATTTAAGAGGGGACATCAGCCTAGGTGACCGACTACCATGGGAGCTGGGGTCTGAATCATTTCCCAGGACTTGGGACTTCCAATACTCAAACCAGGTAAGTCCCAGGCAGGCTGGGAGAAGTTGGTTATCTTACTTTTAAGTCTAAAGCATTGAGTTATTTTAAGAATAAAATCTCTAGTTTAAAAATTAGCTATTTTTATGCTGATTGTATTTTTGTGCTTGTCTCTCCCTCCAGGTATTTTGTGAAAAGCTTTTTGAAAATGTCCATCTGTTCTCTGATTAAGTATATATTTATTGCCCAACAGTAATTGCCCAGATGGGCTGGGGGGTTGTATACAAAGATGGGCATTATACTCTTTACCCTTTTAGATTGATAGGTTGGAACTGGGCTGAGTATGGGAGCAGGGTGGGAATTGTTTCTGTCTTAAAATATGGATATGCATTAGGCAAATTTGTAGAGAAAAATCTTCCCATTCTGGGGAGGGGCAGTGGTGGTCATGAGGCAGAGATCAGCATAAAGGGCCCAGGGGGAAGAGCAGAGCCAGCAGAAGAGGTGAGTTTGTGCAGCCATGACTCCAGCCCACCACTCAACTAAAACCTTAGTTTAGACTTCGTTATATTTTTCATGACATGAGGACCCTTTTCATCACATTGTTCTTTCACAGGCTCCTTCACTCTGTCATCTCTTCTGCTTGCCATTTCATCAGAAGGGTTCCTTTTTGACCCTCTTCTTCCCCTGGCATAAAACCCTGAGAGTCATCTCCCATTTCTCCTTCTCTCTCATGCCCACATTCAACTGATCACCAAGTTCTATTGATTCTATAATTAACAGATTCTTACCACTTCTAGCAGATGTGGTTTGGAGTGCCTGCTGAGCCCACACACTTCTCTGAGCAGTGCCTGCCATCCACGGGCATGAACCACAGGCTGTCGTGTTTCTAAGGTGACACTGTTGGCCTAGCCCTGCTGATTACAGCAGGTGTGGGTACCTGATCCAATCAGGGACAATCAGGCTGTGTTTCCCTGGCATACAGATTTAGGACTTAGGGCACCTCAGCCTGGGATTTTTGCTTGAATGAAGTCATGCACACCTGGAGACTGAGGCTGTTATTGTCCCAGGGTGCCACGGTCCAGTAATCAGTAGACACATCAGCAGAGGGGAAGAAGCAGCAATGTGGGAAAGAGAGACTGCTTGCTTATGTTCCCAAAAGCTTTTCTGGTTACAGTACCTCTTGAGACCTAGATTCAACTCCTGCCTTCAGTTTCCATAATATCTTTCAATAACCTTCCAAGAATTCTCATTTCCACCTCAACTTTAAATTATCTTGAGTGAGTTTCTGGTTTTGCCTACACAATATTGTTAACGAAGACATTATATCTCAGTCTTTGTCCTAATATAGGTTCTTGATTTCTCTCCCAGGATGATGTGAAGACTATGCAAATAATAGTCAGCATAGTGTCTGGTGCATAATAAAATTTCAATCAATGTTAACTACTTTATTGCTATTCACCAAGCATTTGTTTAGTCTTCAAACACTGTGCTAAATATGCAGGATGGTTGCTTTGCTTTCTAAATTGCTTAGTGACTAAATTGTACAAAACCATGATAGAGGATACTACCTTGGGAAGAAGGGAGGGAGATTTGCAAAGTGAAAGCTGTAGTTGGACAGACAGAAGTGAGACGACAGTGCCGTCTACTTAGGCAGTGTCTCTACCCTGGGAGGTCACGCTGACTCTAGTCCTCTTGCTGCCGGCCACGGTGAGTCTGTCTTCAGGAAATCTTGTCTCTTTCAACCAGGGCCAGGCAATAAATTTCTAGAGGGAGGGGACACAGAGACTGCCTTCTTTGAAATCTATATTGCCATGGCATTGTAGTGCCTTGACTGTAAGGAGAAACCAAATCGAGGCCTATTAAGTAAATTGTTAAAAGAGTTAAATTATTTTCACATTAGCAACCCCAACAGGTTTTCGAGATGGTTTCATCATAATTGATTAGATTCACTTGAGTTCTTCATCAAGTTGGGTTATTATGCGTGTTTACTTTCGTAGTCTTCCACTGCTGGGAAACCATGATGCGAGTAACAAGAGCAAATATGAATATTCCTCCGAGTAAACAAATACTAAGAAGCTCTTGACAAAGCCTCTTCCGTTATTAAAATTGGAGACAAAGTGTCTGAAAATGAGAATGGATTTATCCAGATGTCAACAGAGGGAAGAATTATCAAGCACATAAGTGATTCCCAACATACTGAAACATGTGTCTCAAGGCAGTAAGTGAAATACATCTAGTTACAAGGCCCAGCGAACACCATGGATCTGGGGAAATGCCACAAGATGCTCTTAATTACAGGCACTACTGGGCAGACAGATGAGGCTGAATTCTCCTAATATTCATGCTGCTGGGATAATGTCACATGCCTCAACTCAGCAAGGTTTACTCAGTACAAAATTGCTAATAGCTTAGTCTTTGTGCACAAATCTACCACCCTTTAACCAGCTACAAATCTGCATTTTTAGTTACTTATATGCACTTTATCTTACCATAAAAGCAGGGACTTTAAGCAGGTTTACCTCCCTAAAGAGAAATGTTAAAATGTTTAATTTAATTGAATTGCAAGTCAAAGTGTTAACAAATGATTGATTTTTGAAGCACTCACTTCAAGGGCGATTATGGTGATGCCTGCAAGCCTAGAGGCCATCCAGATCACACCCCTGGATCCTGTCCCTGATTCCTCTGCGACTCCCTCCTTCCTCTGGTTCCCCTCTGCCAGTTTCCCATCGCTCTTCTATCCTGCCCAGGACTAGGTATCCTATTCCTTCCCATCTCCCAGTCTCTGGTCGAAATTCCAATTCTCTCAGATGCTTGCTATTTATCCAGAAAAGAACTTTTGAATAAATTCTATCATGTGTTCACTTTTCTGTATATCCTCATAGGCTCTGTGGGTGAAAAGAGCAAGAAGACCTCATGAAGTACCCAGTTCAGAGGGGCTGGGCTACAGAGATGTGTATCAGCTGTTACAACTGATAGTGGGAAAGGCTGGGATAGAGCCAAACACAGGATGGATGGTACAGGTCATGGAGGTGTGACCCGCTCAACTATAAATGAATTTTTAAAATAACAGTCTGCAGGATGGAAGCCCAAACGTCCCTGAAATGATACCTGAATAGTCAGTACCAACACTGTTTTATAAGAGCAAAGAATAGTTGCCATTTCTGAGGGCTTATTGTACACCAGTGCTTTACATATAATAACTTTTTTAACCTCACAGCAGCTCTATGAGGACATATATAATAACCCACAGACACTGAGACTTGGAGAGGCAGGAAGTCGTGTCTCTGGTTTGGATTCCAGATATAAGTTATCTCAATTCTTATTTCTCCCTTCACCTTTGTACCAGTTATGTACCAAGCTCTGCTGACTCCTTCTCCAGATATTGCTCAGAACCATCCACATCTTTGCAATCCCTTGCCAGCCCCTGATCAAGGTCATCACCATTTCGCTCCTGGCTTATTGCCTTACTTTGTTAATTAGTCTCTTGACAGCAGACAATCCAAAGTCAGGCACAATATACAAAAACAATCATATTACTATTTTATTTAAAAGCCTTTGCACTTTTTACTTAAGACAAAGTCCATCATGTTAACAGGGCCTACAGAACTCTTCCCTCTCTGACCTGCCTGATATCCCCACTCCACCTCCCTTACTCTCTCACCTCCAGGCATGATCTGGTTAGTGCACCTGTCTGCACCAAGAGCATTCTCTAACCTCTGGGTGTTAACACATAACATGACCTCCACCTGGAACATTCAGCCTTGTCAGTCACCCCTGGATGATTCCTAATCATGCTTTGGGTCTGTGTTGAACAAAATTTCTATCAAAGTTGATCTCCAGGTTGTGTCTCTCTTAGATGAGTTCTTAGATACCTTTTCTAGTTGTATCACGGTAATCTTCATTCTATATCTTTATTATTTGTCTATCTTCCTACTAAGCATAAGCAACCTTAGGGCAGGGACTAGGTCTGCTACATTCAAAGCAGACTCCAATCCTTTGCAGAGAGTAGGGAATGAACCAACAAATTAGGCCCATCAACATGCCTCCTGAGTTCATGCTCCTCAGCATCGATGCTGTACTGCTTCCTGGCTGAGCTCCAGTGTAGGATAGATCATGTTCTTGGTTAGAAAAGGTTCTGAACAAGATGCAACATGTCCTTAAAGACAGTATGTCCTTGCTTAAGAAAGCATCATCACCTCATTCTCTAAGTTGGATGAGAAATGACAATCTAGGTGTATGGTTCAAAAGGAGTATGATGAGGATAAAAATCAATGGTTTGATTGTACTAAGAAAACTGAGCTTTCAGAGAAAATTTTAAATAAGTAGATTATTTTCTAATAAAGCTATTTCTTCAGAAACTTAAATTGCATTTTCCCAGGATTTTTGAATCCAAGGAATTTAAGAACTGAAAGTTCTTTAATATCAGCTATCTCAGTGCCCCATAACTTATAGATGAGTGTCAAAAGGACCAGATGAGTGTCAAAACAAATGCATGTCCCAAGTTCTCCAGCCAATGACAGCAGAGCCAGGATGAAAGTATGAACACTGTTGAGCAGAGCATAGGAAAAAATACTCTTGACAGATCTGTGAAGAGGAACTGAAGAAAACTAAGAGTAGCAGCTATATCACTGGGCTTCAGAGTTGAAGGCAAATATACTGTCACATAAGCTACAAGTTAACATCATAGTCAGAAAGTAAATATTAGATGCAATGGAACACCGTCATGGTCTAGTGAAATAATGTGCCTAAGCGTGAGCAACCCACGGTCTGCAGAATAGCTTAAGACCTAATTTGGAATTTCTGGTGCTATTTATTCAGCACAAATAATTTGTATTAAATATACCTAGTGATTCTAAAAGGTGATGTGTAATACAAAGCCTAGGTATTATTTGTATTATTCTCATTGTTTTTGTATTTTTCTGATTGATATGAACTTAACCCAGGAAAATGGTATGAATTTTAACTATGCACAATTATAATCATGATAGATACTCAAAGATATGCCTATCTAAAATAAAACTGGAGTATTATGTATTCTTGTTCAATTAATTTCACCAAATACATTTTGAACAATAAATAAGTGCCAAGAATTGGCAAGTACTTGGGATACCAGAATAATTAACACACAACTTCTACTCTCAAGATTTGAGTCTAGTAGGAAACGAGCCTTGTCAACAAATCGTTTTCAGTTAAGTGCAATAACGGACATATATTATCCAAGAAATTATAAAATAAAATGGTTAAAATTCTTACCTCAGAGCAATTCCATTTTATAAATACATTGTTTTTTTGTTGTTGTTAAAATATTTCATTTCATATAATATATAACCTCCAACGGAAAAAAAATTTAGTAAAAACAGCAAATTGTCTTTGTACCTGTCATTTAACATAATGGTGGAAAAGGGAGAGAAAAAACCTACCTTGGAAAGAGCAAAAGAAATGAACAGACCAGTGCTGAATCAAGACTTTATATGCTTTTCTCAAGGTCAATGGTGACAACCTCAGTCCATTTTGCCATTGTTTCTAAATTTGTCTACTGGTTTTTGAGAAACTGAACCCATGGATCTGGGATTGGCACCCAAAATGTCTCTGAGGCAAGGGTGTGAGATGCCAGAAAATGATTCCATTTCTATAACCCAAATCCACAGACTAATTTAACTCGTTCTCTAAATGCTTGCTGCATAAGAAGATTAGATGATATTAATAAAAGAAGCAGTAGTGCCCGTCTGGTGGCATTATTTTTGGAGTCTTGGGCTCTAATGCTATCTCTCTCAGTGATTTTGGACAATTAAGCTAATGGTCTCAACATTTTCCACATCACCAAGAAAATAGATAATAATAATTGTCTACTATTTATTTAGGCCGTTCTTGGAATACTAAAAAACAACACATAGAATGGGTTTTATTGTGTTCCAAGAACTGTTCTAAGCACTTTACATATTTAAATTTATTTGAGCCTCATAAGAACCCCATAAGATAAGACCTTTATTATTTCATTTTACAAGTGAGGAAACAGTCCGTGATGTTAAGCTAGAAATTTTTGGAGACAAGATTTGAGCCTAGACTGTTGGGTCTGAAAATCTATTTTTATAACTATTACAATATACAATTATTAGCTCAAAATTCCGATAATAGTCTTTAATTTCTTCCCCCCAAGGTATCCTTTTTATCCAAGGAAATGTATTGCAATTTTCTTCTTCTAACAGCCAGGAAATTTTCTTTTGCTGCAGACCAAGTGAAGCAAACAGCTAACCAATTACTGTAAAAGGGGGAACATCCAGTCAGAGCCTTTAGCTTTGAATCATTTTTCCAGGACTTGAAAGCCTTTGCAAAACCTGAAAATGTCTCCCTGGAGCAAAGGACTCTCTAAACTATGTTTAAAGTAACTTGGGAAATGATACAAAAAAAGTGGAACTCATGTGGGTTGTAGAAAACAGCGCAAGCAGTTTTCAGTACTGATGGGCAGTTCTGTATAAGTCTCCTCTCAATTAATTCACCATTCCCCATCAAGGGAAAAAAAAGAAGCGAGAGCCACCTATACTGAAGCCCATTACAGCAGTCTCGTGGGCAGAAATGGGCTAGTAATGAATGCTGAAGCAAGTACTGCATAATTATAGCTAATCAGTTATGCTAAAATGAGCCAATATGGCAGCCTAATTGAGATGATGATCCTTGTTTCTTCTTACAGGAATGCAGTTTAATCAGAATGGGTAAACTGACAGTCAGCAGTAACCTCACAGAATCCCAGGCAATATGAAATGAAGCAAGATAAATATCACCCTGGCTGGCTTTCAGTTCATAGGAAATGGACATTAAAACTGCCCATTTGGCCTTTGGGAAACTGGAGGTCATTTTTCACACGTGCTTAGAGCTTGAGCAAGACTGTGGTGCTGTATTTGAACTTTTAAAAAAGGATCAGTCCAGATAAAGCAGACAAAACTGTTTAATTTGCATTTCAAGGAGCTCTGAGGATTCAAAATGTCCAAATGTAGAGAAAACTAACCAGACTGGGTTTTCAGAGGGGTCTAATTTGAAATAAATAAGAGACAGCTGTTAAAAGTAATACACCTCTTTCCATTTTGGGTGGTCAGGAGGAGAAGCATGTACCAGCAAACTCTGAGAGCAGGTGGTGGGGAGAAAGAGAAGGTGCATATGGTGGGGAGGGGTATGTGTTGTGGCTCTACTAAAAAAAAATCCCAAGAAAAAGCAGGATCAGAGAGTTGCTGGTGTGGCTTAGTTGACAAATCTACAATGTAGATAGGCATGGCAGCCCTGGAGAGTCAAATTTGGTTTATGATATCTTATTATAACCCCAGTACAGTGAGTCCTCACTTAAGATCATAGATAGATTATCTGATTTTTAACAAAACCAATTTTACCATAAGCTAATTGATGTAAACAAGAGATAAGTTCCCATGGCATCTCATCAACATTACAACAAAATGACAAACAAAAGGACATGATTCGAGGATTTGCTGTAGTTGATCCAAAAGTCACTTCTCAGCTCTTACAGTAATAATTGATGAAGATGGGATGTTTTGCAGCATAGACTACACAGTCATTAATAGGCCATTTGAGAGCCACAGAATTCACATGATGTTACACTGAAACACAATTTATAACAAATTATTCTTTTCTCTTCTAACCTGGGTAGAAGAATCCATGTCATAAAATATATTTGGATATGATAGAGGATGGAGGGAGAGGCAGAGAGGGTCCTTCATACAAGCTTGCTGCAGATTTACAAGCAGGAAAACACCCAAATTCATTTCCAGTGTGCTTATTTTCTTCCTTCCCCAATTCTGTGTAAATTGCAGATGAGCACATTTGTGAAAGGACTTGATGTATGGATACAAAGTGATGGTTTTATGTTTGTTAGAAAATAAGATCATAAACTTATGAGAAATAATAAGAAATTATTTTATGAAAATTATTTTCAATAATTAATTATTAAAAATGTATTATAGTATTTAAATGAGAATGAATTGTGAAACAGTATGTTTAAAAATATATGCAGTTAAAAATAGTCCCAAAGTGGTAATCTCTGGGTGAGGGGATTATAGGTTCTTTAAAAATTATTTTATATGATACCCAGTATTTCTTGGTGTAAATTAGGATCAATATTGGGTATGTAAAATATATATGCAGATATATATATATATATATATCACATATATACATATACACATACAATTAAAGATCCAAATAAGTCAAACTTGTCCTTTTGTGTAACCCGTGTCAGATCTTGCATCTCCTTATCCTTCCACTCACATTGGCCCTCTTGCTTTCAGCTTTGATACACGTATTTCCACCATGCTTATATGGTCATGTAGACATGCAAACACATGACATGTTGCTATTGGTTGTTAAAAAAATTGGATCAATATACATAGATCTCCATGTCTTGCCTTTCTCACCCAATTGAACACCTGCCAGACCAACTGCTAGAAGTCTAATTTATCATTGCAAGAGTTGTGTGATATTCTACAGAGTAGATATGCCATAATTTATTCAGCCATTCCTCTATTAAAGTTTCTAGTTTTTTTTAACACTATGAAAAATGTAACTGGCATCTTTAAACATGTATTATTACTCATAGTTTTATTTCTATGGGAAAGTATCCCAGGAGGGGAATGTCAGAGAAAATGTATTTAAAAGTTTAATAGAAATTGCCAGATTATTTTCCAAAAAGGCAGTAACACTTAACGATTTCACCAGCCATGTATAAAAGTATTCTTTTTCTCGCACTACTGAAAGCAATTGGCATTCTCATTCTTTTCAGTTTTTGACAATCTGATAAGTATGAAGTGATATCTCAGTGTAACTTTGGTTTCCCTATTAAAAATTTGAGCATCTTTTCAAATGCTTATCATTTGAATTGATTTTTGTCTGAGTTGTTTATTCTGCCTATTTTTATGAGGTATTTGTTTTTTTCCTTTAAGTTTGCAATTTGGATTTTTTAAAGCCGGCATGAGAAACTTATTTTTAGAAAAGCAACATCCAGAGAGTGCCACAGGCAGCCCTCAAATGTCTGAAGTACTATATATAAAAATAGTAATTGCTCATAATGACAACATTGAAGCACTGGATGGTACCAAGCTACATTCTGAATCTAAGAAGTCATATTATGCCCACTATAATTTTAATATTCTTATATATCAAAGTTCTAATATGCTGATATTCCCTAAACCAGATAACCAGATATTTAATCATGTAACCTTTGGTGATAACATGACTTGGCAATAGCGAAGTCTTGTGGCAACACATAAACTTACTCAGACTCACCTGGTAGAGCTCCACACAGACATTTTAAAATTCCAGTTTCTTGGTCAAGTGGTATACTACTTAAACTTGTTAAATGTATTTAGACTTCTCTATTTATACAATCTAAGGTAAATGCCCAACTGAATTAGTAAAAACAATTTGGATTAGGATGTAACCTTGTCCTTTGTGTCATCTGTATTAATTTAAATTTTCCATATCAATTTTACCTTAAATTTGTTTATAGTAACATTTGTCTTATATTTTGGTATAGCTAAATATATCTATCTTTTCTTTTTATAACTTCTAATTTTTATCTAGCTTTGGAGGATTATAAATGGTTATATTTAGTCAGTATTTTTTGGTAGTCCCAGTACTGGTTGCCAAGGGGAACAACAATAACAAAACTGCCCTTTGCAAATGAACAAGTTGGGAACAGAAAACTACAAAATAACAATGACAGATAAGACAGAAGTTTATTTCTGTCTTGAAGTCTAGAAGAAATTAATCCAGGGCTTGTCTGTATACCCCAATGCAGAGGATCAGGTTTCTTCTTCCTTGATGATCTTCTGGGCATGGCCTCCATTCCCCAGGTCAACTCACGACTGAAAATTCCACTAGAGATCCAGCCATGTTGTCCATTTCCAGCTGAGAAGAAAGAGGAAGGGCGGCGGGTAAGGGCCATGTCCTCTACTTTTCCCAGAAGTTGTCCAGTTTCCATTTATATCACATTAAGATGATATTAACAGGAACTTAAATACACTTAATTACAAAAGATGCTTATATTTCCCGGGTGACTAGTAAAGAGAGACCATAAAACAGTCTTGATTTCAGGTGACCTTGTGCTCAGCTGAAAATTGGAGGTTTCAATGAGTTGGAAGATGGGTAAAAGCTCACCACAAGAGTTTCAAAACAAGAATTAGGTGAGATACTTTGAGACTAATGATTTGGGGGAAAAAATGTACCTCTTATGAACTTCATATTACTCTAAGTAAATAGGTATACAAGCAAGTGAGGAATGAGTAAGTGAATTAATAAGCTCACTTCTAATAGTTTTTTTACTAAAACTATTTACTAAATAGAGCTCATTTACTATCCCTAACCTCACCCTTCTAAGAATGACACTTGCTGGCCATCATTTTCTTCTCTAGCCAAGTGGGCACAGATGTTGTAGCCAATGACGCCTACTTATGTGGAAAATTTCTATCAACCAGAAGTGACCCAGCACCACTGCATAAAGAGACTGCTTTTCCTATCCATTGCTCAGTTCCATATAGGATTGCTCATCCTATATGCCTGATGCTCTACAATTTTGAAACTTTCTTCATAGGCCCGATAAAAGGATTAAAAAAAAGAATCTACTGGGGGAAAAAAAATTGTCAGCTACAGGGTTCATGTTCCTGGGTGTTTTTTAATGATTCAGAGGGGTAACTTCTGTTTAGATGCTCTTATGTCTAAGCCATTTTTAATAACATTGCGCATTGCAAAAGAATGTAATAAAATTTATATTTAAGAAGCAGAGATAGACAAAAAGCAGATGCTATGGTTTATAATGTGGGTTTGTTATTCTGGCTGCCTTTTGAACCTAAAACATGACTTTTAAAACACATTTTACCAATGCTTATTGTACATTAAGAATGCAAACTTTCTGAGCAAATCGGGTTGCCAATTTTAAAATAAAATATCTGTTTATTAAAAAATGGTCAGCAATTAGAATTAAGGATACATGATAGGCAGACATGTGTCTTTTAATTTATTTTTTGATTGTGTCTAACAGCAATAAAAAGGAGAAGGAGGAGAGGAAGGAGAAGGAAATATCTGGTGCTGAGCTGTTCATTTACAATCCACTATTTCTGAAAACGCCTTGGTCTGTCACTCACCAGGGTGACTTTTTCCCTCATGATTGACACTGAACTCAAATGCATGAAGTGGGCCAATAAAGCTAGACTCTTATGCAGTGATGCTTTAATAAACAAACTCTCCATGCAACACTTTATTAATCAATTCATGTCACCACCAAATATATTAAAATTATAAATCATGCAAATCAGAGCTGCCTGATTTTGCAGCTGTGAGATATAGACTTCTTTGTCGAGCTTCGTAGTCCTCACTAAGGGGAAGATGGTAAAACTGTGGAGTCTGAAGTCTGTTTTCCCTGTTCTGCTTTCTTTTTCCATCTCTGTTCTCTACTTGTGAGGTTAATGCTCTCTGACCTTTTTACTCATTTCCAGTCGGTTCAGCTCATGATCTGTTTATTAGGCAGCAGGGCACGGGCTCTGTGCCAGACACAGGGTGAAAGCCTATGCAGAGGCAGGTCCCTGCCCTCCGGGAGCTCACATTCTAGAGCAGAGCCCTGTGTTGAGACCCATTACCAATTATTTGAGACAGAACAACAATAACTGTAATGCTTGCATTTCCCAGTGATTTTTATTTAAGACTCTCTTTTCCTCCCTCATCCTCTAACATATTCTGACATCTATTTAAAATTAGAACAGATTTTTAAATATCCATACATTAACACATTATTTGCACTCACATATGTTTCTCCAGTAAAAGGGCCTAGCTGCCACCTGGTTGTAAACTGCAGCCCATCTGGTTCAGGCCACAGGCCCTGAACCTTGGTTTTAGGAATACTCATCACATATGTGGCTAAGGACAGAGGGGAGGACTGGATTTATCTGATGCACTTATTTCAGTAAAAAAGAATTTGAATGCAGATCAAATACAGTGGGCCAAACCTCGTCTATATTTATCTGTAACTAATTCATCTTAAAGAGCTCTTAACTATATTCTTACATTCTAATACTCTTATTTCTAACTGTGGACTTTAAAGTGTCCTGCTAGCACTGGTTCTTAAAAGTTAGTGTCTAATGAAGATTACTGTGTGCCAGCCCGAGTTTCTCATTCAACAGGTCTGAATGGGACCTGAGAACCTGCATTTCTAGCCAGCTCCCAGTTGATACTGATGCTGTTGGTCTGGGGACCTCACTTTGAGAACTATTGTGCCAGACCAGCGATATTCAACTTTTTTTTTATCAGAAGGCACACATAAACTAATTACTAAAATTCTGTGGCACAACAAAAAATATGTTTGGCCTATTTGACAAAAATACAGTTGTAATTTCAATTCGTTCACACCGGACAGCTATTGCTGTGTTGGCTGTTGTTGTGTCATTCTTTTCTGTGACGATCTGAGCGAAAAGGGCCCAGCGTCCATGATTAAGTAGTCAGGTATTGCATGTTTCAAAAATTCTTGCAGCACGCTGGTTGAAAATTGTTGTGCTAGACTAAAGGAACTCCCTACAATAATAAGCAAAGGGGGAGATTCTGTTAAGCCACTAGGGGCTGGGCTGTCCCTTACACCTGCCTACCCATCCAGCCCTAAAGATGAGCCTCAACCACCCTTCCTCTAGTGACTTGGCACAGGCACACACCTGCACCCTCCCATGTATCAAGGCAGGCAAAGCTTCTTCCCCAAGTGCGCCGACACCCACACAGGTCTACCTGGGCACATCCTTCACCACCTCTCACTGCAGAGGACTCTCAGCTGCAGAGAGCCTATGATTTATGAGATGATTTCTGTTATTCTAGATACTTCTCATTATTATTTTTTCAAATTATCACCCATCGTACCCTCAGATAATGTCTGGAATGCATTTCCATGACTCCTGTTTTGTGCTGACCATGTCTCAGAGCTTCTCAGCATCTGCACTAGTCAGGCCTATTTGGAGTCAGACAAATAAGCCACCAAGAAAAAACTTTCCTTGGCTTATCAGAAGAGCACAGAGTTAGGTGGTGGGCTCTGAAGTCTGACTGAGTGTGAATTCCCACTCCATTCTTACCCAGCCAGGGGACACTGAGGAAGTTCTTCCTTCTTTCTGTGCCTTAGTTTTCTCATGCACATTATCCCTACATCATCAGGTATTCATTTTAAATAAAATAATGTCTCTGCATATCTGGAAAAGAGAAGATATTCAATAAATGACAACACTTACTATTACCATAAAAGAACTATAATTATATTTGGGCACAACTGAATAGAATTTATTTTATTTCTCACTAAGAATGGCTATATTCTGGCAAGATTAATAGGCAGGCATAAAGTATAATAGATTTGTTTGGATCTTAAACATCTTGCAACAGTCTTCTTGGTAAAACAGGCTGAATTCACAGATACATGGAAATCAAGGATGATGGCCATGTCCTTCTACACTCAGTCACTGCCATGGCTTTCGAACATTATGGCATGGAGTTATGTTCTTAAGGCACAATGACCCAATTTAGGGGTATAGGATGTATCTTATATCTTAGTTCAACTCAAAAGTGTTAAACTCCCAC
The DNA here is from genome assembly GCA_004024845.1 of Tonatia bakeri. Taxonomy (NCBI): domain Eukaryota; kingdom Metazoa; phylum Chordata; class Mammalia; order Chiroptera; family Phyllostomidae; genus Tonatia; species Tonatia bakeri. The sequence goes on along the minus strand of PVIA01000282.1, from coordinate 357,142 downwards.
TGAATTTAGTAAGATTTAAGTTTCTACAAAACTTGCGGTGCTGGGTACAGTTAGTGTCTCCTGTTTATAGGTGGGGAATTGAGGCTCAGGGAGGAGAGATGACCGCACAAGGTCACAGTGCTAATACCCGCAATACCAGCACTCAGAGTCAGGCAGTCTGACACCAGAGGCCACACTCAGCCCTTCTGGCTCTTGTCTCTGCATTGGTCCCGCAGACAACTACTCAGTAAGTAATTCAGCTTTATGCAGGTTTGATGTCATTAAAAATAGAGAAGGTGACATGGCATATTATGTCCCACCAGGTACAGAGAAAAACCTGGTATAGTAGAAAATTTTAGCACCATGACCCCTGGTGTCTGAGCAAAAGGGAGTGAGAGGTTGGTGGTATTGGACTGGGTACAGAGCACACAGAATAAAACACATGGAATGTTTTACCATCTGTCTGGATTTTTCAAAAGTAGGCTGACTCCATTTATAAAGTCATATCATGATTACTCAGAAATTACATCATAGCCTATTTTTATTCTGTCGTATAGTAATTTGTGTGCTGCTGATTAAGACTAGCAAGGATAAAACTGTAGACTCCCACTGTCCGGGCATTCAGCATTCCATCGGACAAATTAGACACATGTTGAGTGCCCACTCACTGCTCAGTCTTTGTGCTAAGCTTTTGGGAAAACTATAAAAATATTAGACATGGTTACTGTCCTAAAAGAACATATGATCTTCTTGGTAAGATGAGATAAGCACAATTAAAATGACTATAGAAAGTCAGTATGATCAAAATAGAGAATCAGATAAAAGGGCAGCAGTCAGGAAGATGATGCTGTGTTGGCAACATGGGAAACCTGTAAGTCACAGGTGGCAAACATAAGGGGTATGAAATCGGCCTTCCACCTTGTTTTATCCTGCCCTGCACCTTGTTTGTACCAGGCAGCAGCTCTGAGCTCCTGGACCCTAGTTAAGGAGTAGTTACATGTATATAGTCCTAAAATTACGTTCGGCCCTTTGAAGGCAACTGTGAGGCTGGTGTGGCCCCTGGTGAAAATGAGTTTGACACCCCTGTTAAATAAAGAGATGGAAGCATGCAAACTGGGCTGAGCCATTCTGTCTGCAACAGGGCAATACTCTTAAAATTTAGGTTGAGGGAAGATTGTGGATGGCCATCCAGACCAAAGCTCCAAATTACTTATAGGAATACCTATATGTCCAAGCTAGAATTCACAATGGCTGGCATCCAATTAAAACTCAGCAGGCATTCAAAGAGAAAAATATATAGTTTAAGATGAGAAGAAAAATCAATCAATCAAAACTGACTTAGAAATGGCATGGGAGATAGAATTATTATAACAGTATGTTCAAGAAACCAGAGGAAAAAAAGATTGAATATAATAAGGAGAGCATGGAATAGCTGATCTGGTTCAAGGAATGTTAACCTGAACATGAGCAAAATCATATGGTTCAGTGAAGCAGTGACAATTATCACTCTAGGCTATTGGAGTGATAGTATTCAATGGCTTCTGTCAGAGCCATTGAAGACTTTTCAGCAAAATTTGACAAAAATAGTGGTATTTTAGGAAGACTGAGTAGGTATGGGATTCAGGATGAATTGATGGGAAGACCAAGAGAAAAATTTCAGGGAGGACTGAAATAATGTAATAATATAACAGGAAAATGAGATTTTGGCCCAAAGAATGGCAATATAAAGAAGTAAGAAACATTTTTTCTTTTAAATTTGCATTTTGTTACTAGGAGCATCTACTGTTGTATTCTTAGTAACAAAATGTAAATTATAAAGAAAAAATAAACTCATAGCTAAACTGGGTGTCTCAGAACAATGATGAGAAGGCATTATTTTTGATATTTCATGGAGGGTTGGGATTTTTGTTTTAGCAATAAGAAACAATAATTTATATTTTGTGTCATATATGTATCATAATGTATCATAATGGTGTTTGGTTTTAAGTATTGACTAAACTTAATACTTAATATGTATCATAAAGTATCATAATGGTGTTTGGTTTTAAGTATTGACTATAAGTTGATTAATTGAGTGGGGTCAATCCTTGTGACCAGTCAAGTTATGAAGAAAGAGGCTTGGATTTAAGTAGAAGAAATTATATGAGCAAAGACACCAAGAAGGAAAGAACCAGCTTAGAAATGGAACATGAGGAATCAGCACCTAAAATCAGTGTTGGCCAACAGAAAGAGAATGCAAGCCCCATGTGTAATTTTTGAGTTTCTGGCAGCCATATTAGAAAGGGTAAGGAGAAGCAGGTAAAGTTAATTTTGCTAATTAAATACACAGATAATATACTTTATTTAAGCCAAAATATCTGAAATATATGATCTAAAATTATTGAGAAATTTTATATATTTTTCATATAAAGACACACACATTAATCTGGTGTATATTTTATCCTTAAAACACATCTCAATTTGAATCACATTTCACATGTTCAGTAGCCACACGTGCGTGGCTAGTAGCCGTTGTATTCAACGATGGAGCCAATGAACATTGGTGGCCAGCATTGCTTCCTTCTCCAATTTTCTTTCCCTACCTCTAACACTTTTGAGCATCTATTAAGTGCAAGATATTTTCCCTGCCCGAAGCACCATGCACAGTTAGACACATTAAATAGAATAGAGAACCATAACAAGTTTTTTTTTGGGGGGAAGTGGTGTCTAGCTATTACTTGTAAAAATAAAGGAGGAAATGGGTGGAGCAAGGCTACAGGTGATTGTAATCCAGAGTCAAGGTAATAACAAACGTGAATAGTGGACAGGATGAGGATAAGAGCATAGGCAATTGGTTCCAGTTTCTACTCTAATTTTGCAGCCTTGGGATCATTACTTAAGTTCTTAAGTATTGAATTTCTAAGTGTAAGATAACATGTGAAACATACTTGGAATATATAAAATGTTGTAAAATCAAATAATAATATTAGTACTCTCACTTGTAGGGCATTTTATTTACAAAGTTAAGTAAGTCTTGGAGAGAATGTTAGGGAAGTAATTATCGTCATTTTATTGAAAAAGTGTGATGTTGGGATGTGTCCCAGGGCCTGATTGGCTTCTGGGTATTAGCCAGTCTGCTCTCCTGATCCCAGCACCCTTTGGTGTCCCCACCTGCCCAGAGAAGTTCAGTAATTTGCCTAAAATAACATGCTGATGCCAGGATTTGTTCCTAGATGCTCTATTTCCCTGTCCCCAGCCCCTTCTCATTCTCCCACATTCCTTCCCCAAGCACGTGAACTTGGGATACGGCCAAGGAAACAAAAGAGACCCCATCACATAGAAGGAATTCAGGGTGCCATAGGGGCAAAGAGGGAAAACTGAAAAAATAACTAACATTTGAGAGGAGAGTCCCCCCTTACCTTAGAGTAAGCAATTTCAGAGAGCAGTCAAAAAAGAAGGGAAACTTATTTAAGAGATAAATTTATATTTTAGATGAATTGTTCTTCTTAGTTTCAAATTATATCTTTTGTGACTGTACTTTAATTTAGTTCAGATATAGAGAAACAATAAATTGAAGGGCCTTTTTTCCCCTTTTCATAAATTCTGAGCAGAAGGATAGGCAAAATGGGTAAGACCAAGTTTGACCTGGACAACAGACTGCCCTAGAGAAGGTCCCATCAGCAAGCAGGAAAAAGAAGATCAGGCAGATGTGTGTGCTAGAATTTCAGTGAAGTTGGGCACATAGGGAGAGTTAAGAAAAACAATGCCGAATTTATGTTCAGAGGACCTGATCTCACATCATTGTTATTTGCTAGTTTCTTCAAATATGCTCACCTGACCATATTTGATGACCAAAAAGAGAATGTATAAAAAGAGTGTGGTTTGTCAAAGGTCAAGTCTACACAGGTAGTGGCGGTGATGATGACCCAGGTGGCAGGTGCGCAGGAGTCCACACAGCTCGAGGCAGGCAGGCAGACTATGGGAGAGTCAGGTTGTAGAAGACCTGGGAACTAGGCAAGATCGTAATCATGGAGGAATCGGGGCTCTGCAGAGAAAACCAGGACACATATGGCAGGTCAAGGATCTACTTGTTAGAACTTGGTTGTAAGTTAGGGTTTAATTAAAAGGCAAGCCTAGGTAATGGAATTTGGACATCCAGTTAGAGCTGGATCATCAGCAAGTTTGACAAGGTAAAACCACTCCCCTGCCTCCCCTGCAGCGTTTTTGTAAACCCTCAACAAAGGATATGTTTTTTTTTTATTGCTTTTATTTTTTTTTTAAAGATTTTATTTATTTTTATAGAGGGAAGGGAGAGGAAGAGAGAGAGAAACATCAATGTGCGGTTGCTGGGGGACATGGCCTGCAACCTAGGCATGTGCCCTGACTGGGAATCGAACCTGCGATGCCTGGTTCGCAGCCCGCGCTCAATTCACTGAGCTACACCAGCCAGGGCTATAATTGCTTTTATATAGAGATGGAGCAACACCGATGTACGAGAGAAACATTGATTGGTTGCCTCCCATCAGTGCCCCCACTGGGGATCAAGCCCACAACCTAGGATGTGCCCTGACCTGGAATCAAAACCACAGCCTTTTGGTGTGTGGGATGACACTCCGACCAACTGAGCCACGTGGCCAGGGTCCTGCAGGGGTTTTAAAGTGATGCTGACCAAAGGTAGGACTGACTAAGTTGGTTGGGTGGGGATGAATGTACAGATAGAGACTATGCTTTCCTGGATTTGGTGGTAAACAGAGATACCTGGGAAAGATCCAAGCGGATTTTTACTATAAGTATTACAAAATAAAAAATTTACTCTGAAAAAAAAAAAGCTCGTAAATTGGAAGAGTTTCTTGAAAGATTCCTGCTTTCCATTCATGGGTCACTACCAGAGCATTTCTTGTTGTTAATCTAAGGAGTCCCATGAAATAGATGATCCTTCTCCAGCTGCTGCACAAATGATCATGTTGCTCAGTAACAGAATACTAATGAGATGCCTGGGTCCTTTAAGAAAGCTGAAGGATTGTGATCATCAAATGCACATCAGAAGATCCAATTGCATATGATAAAACATGTCAGCCATACTAATTCATTTAACTTGCAAAGAGGAGATTAGTCCTTTCTACTTGGTAATACATTATCTTCCAATCGGTTTATCCTTAGAAGGATGCCTGATAGAAGCTCTATCAAACCAATGATATCTAAAACTAAAATCATTCGCGGTGTCCCATAAATTGAAAAAAAGTGAAGTATTTTATTATTAAACTGGAAACTGGTTTAATTTCCCCTCTTAATTTTTACCAAAAATCATGTGGTAAGAAATATTGATTATGAATTGTCCTCTTTACAGGTTGTTTCTAAGTTTAAAGAGAATGATAAAAAGGAATCATTAGCCAAAGTGAAAGGAAAACTTCACCATTTTCTTTTTGAGAGGCAACTTTTGATAATGTGCTTCTGGAATTTGAGGCACTTAGGCATTCCTACTTATGAAAACATAACATAATATGGCTCCTCACAATATCCTACATCAACTGGGTTCTATTTCCTAAAAAAATAGGTGTGTTAGAAGATAACAAGCTTTGGTATTGTAAAAACAGCACATTTCAAAGCGTGTTGCCCAGGTAAGTGCTGTTAGCATCCCCAGGGAACATGTTAGAAATGTGAATCTTAGCCTCATTCCAGACCTACTGAATCAGAAACTGAGGCTAGGCCCCAACAGTGGGTATTTTAAAAAGTCTTCCAGGTGATTTTGGATGTACATTCAAATTTGAGAACTACTGTCTAAGGTACTAACAATGTGAGAGCCTAGTAGAAATATGCTGATATTTTTTATAACTAAGGTAAGCTTATTGTGAAAAAAATATTAATGACTTAGACTTCTTATTACAGTCTTATAATTAATAAGGCAGGTAGGCAGAAAACCTCCAAATCTGATATAAGTATCCACTAGCCAAAATGTTCTCCTTCCCAATTCAAAATAGTTGGTAAGGGGTGTGTGTGTGTGTGTGTGTGTGTGTGTGTTTAATTTGGGTAATAACAGTTCCTTTGTTGTCTTTGTTGCCTCAACCAAGAGCATTAAAAGATGCTTTGGTAAGACAGGAAGAAGGAGGGAAAGGGCTGGTGACACATGTGTCTATCCCCTTTTATTATTAAAACAGAAGCTTTTCAAGGAAAAAACACTCACTTGGCATATCTCTAAGGTTCACTGGTCAGACCCATGGCTCAGGACAGGCTCTCGCATCAAGGGAAGCAGGTATAGAATTTTGTTTCTCCAACTGTGGAGTTTGAACGAGAACTCACACGGGCAAGGGGGGTTGACATGGGTGAGGGGCCAGGCAGTCTATAGGACTGTAAATAAGAGAGGTCAGGTAAGGTGGCCACTGCTGATGTATTTACAAGAAGGATCTTTCAGCTGCAGTGACAAAAGGGCAGGTGAAGTATGTCAAGGCAAGATCCCAAGTCCCATGTCCCCAAGTTTCCAATGAGGGCTCTTCCCTTACACCCAAAGAAGGAACCTGTCGAGATTGTACTCTTGGGGTACCTCAGCAATTACCCTTGCCCCTTCTGGGAGGAGCAACTAATCTGCCCAGTGAAACTTGGAGAGCCTGACACCCATGGCTACATCATCTGGAGGCAGGTCAGTTTGGAGACACACAGCGCGGGTCTGCTCTCTCCCTTGGACCTGTCTGTTCTCATGTGAAGCATATTCTCCTGCTACTTCTCTTGTGTGGGGAACAGTGGGCAGCCCGCCTCAGAGTGGGGACTGACTCCTTCCTCCCTGATGACTAATTGGGAAAATTTAAAGTGGAATAAGAGGAAGGCTGGCTTCTCAATTCCCAAAATTCAGCTTTTCCATTATTAAGCTAAATCTGTATTTTCCCTCTGGCTTGGTGTTCTTGTTTGTTTTTCATAACCCAGAGAAAAGAGAGGGTGAACGGCAACTCCTCCAAACTTCTAACATAGAGTAAAATCACAGGGAGATCTTTGTCTGCAACCTATAATATATGAGGAATAAGTGAGCAATATTCAATAAAATAAAAGTATTAGAGATCAGAAATCATTTCTGGAGGTAGAAAGGTATATGAGTGGGATAGTCAGGATTCCACAGGAAAGCAGAACCACGAGTATCATGGAATAAAAGATTTATTGTAGGAATAAGTAACACAATTGTGAAAGATGGTCCTCCTCAAAGGGGAAGCTAAGGCTTCAGAGACAACCTGCTAGCCAATCTGCTGAAGCACTGAAGCCAGCTGGGAGCTTGAGAGAGAAGATGGGTGGCTGCTAGAAGGAGACTGGGTAGGAAGGCTGGTGATTCAATGGAAAGCACTGCCCCAGGTGAGCCTGGGGTGCTGTGGGTCCCCAGGACTGGTGAGTGGGAAGAAGGACTGCCCTCAGAGCAGGAGAGTGAAGATAACCTGGAGATATCCCCTGGTCTGTCTGAATCTTTTTCTCACCACATCTAATCATGAAAACCTTCAGAAAGTAAGGACAGCTGCTTTTCCTCTGCCTTCCCAATCTCAGGCAGTTTCTCTTTTGACTAACTTGAATCTTAAACCTTAAAAAGGGGTCTTGGGGAATACAATTTCAGCCATACTCAACTTCCAAATAAAGACAAGAGCAAAACCATGCTTCCATTTAAAATGATTCATCTGTACCTATACAACTAAAATATCCTCACCCTCTTCCAGAGGATGTATGGTTCCCTACGTCACCTCGGTCACAGGTGACATCCTTCCCTCTCTGGGCTGAAGCACACTACACCTTTGATATTCTGTAGCCTAAATATTAGGCAATAAGGCTAACCACTATTAACACATCTTAGATAACAGAGGAAGATGGAAGGAAAACAAAGAAAAAGAACTGAAATTTAATGGCTACATAGATTCATTTCAAATTTGAGGTGAAATACTCATTACTACTGCAGTTTCTGTTTTTATAATGGATATGTGGTCACTGCTGGTATTTCTAACTTCCTTCTAGCGCTCTCTATTCCATATCCCTTTGCCCTGAGGAAACACTTCAGCTGGTCAGTTTCTTGCCTGCTGGGGTGATACAAACTGTCTTTCCTCAAAGGTCTGGGTCATGAGCAGTTCATGGAGTTTCCCATTAACCATTATCACAGGCACAGAAGTACTAAGTCACACCTGAGGCTCTCTGCTCTTTTGACCTTCTCCTGCCCCCTCCATTGCATACTTTGCAGGGTCATTCATCTCAGTCAGTCCAGCAACAACACCTTCTTTCCCTGATGCTTCACTAGCATTCAGAGCTCAAAGTAGCCAGGTGCCAGTCTCAATTTCCAGTTACTAGAATATTAGTTGTACCCCTTGTTGAGAGAATTTTACATTGGGAACCAGAAACTCAAATCCTGTAGTGCCCAAGTTTGCAGGAACAGGAAGCTCAAATTCTGTGGGATCAATGGGACTAGAGGAACCCGAGCTTCTTACACCCCTTGCAGAGAAAACATTTAATAAATTACTTAAATTCTTTTAAACTAAAAATAGAAACTTATTTAATCTCATAAGTCATTTCTAAAAATATACCCTACATCATTCATACTTCATGGTGAAATGATAATATCATACCCTTCAAGATTGGGAAGGAAATAAAAATGTGCATTCAATGCAACATTTGGTTGGAGGTCTTAAAAATAAAGACACAGAGTACAATAAAGTGGCAAATGAATGATAAGGACTGGAAAGAAAGAAAACTATCTTTTCTTGCAACTAATATGATATATATAAAAATTTGTAAGAGATGAATAAATTATGAGTTTAGCAAGTTGGCTGGATCCAAGGTTAATATACAAAAATCAATAGCATTTTAATAGGTACAAATTCAGAAAATAATATAATCTCATGATGAGTGAAAGAAGAAGATACAAATGAATACATATTTGGCAACTTTACTTTAAAGTTTAAAACCAGGTAAAACTAAACTGTAGCTGTTAGCACTATAGTACTTATCTTTGATGAAGAGGGAAGGATAGGAGTTATGAGAAGTGGCATGAGGTGAACTTTCAACTTGGCTGTGGGTTCACTACTGTTTTGCTTGGTTACACATATCATGGAATAACAGTACTCTGTGCACATTTCTACATATGCATGTTCTTCACAATTAAAGAATTTAAAAATAAATTGAGAAATTATATAGTAACAAATAGGAAAATAATAAACACATCCAAGAGCTGATTGTCTGAAATGCATTAATGGATGAACTTATAGCTGATGTAAAACATAAGAAAAAGTGAAAAGATCAAGTACATAAAACCAAAAAATATAATTATGGATGTAGAGAAAATTAAAAGCATATCAGGGCATTTCTTTGATCAAATTTAAGCAAAATAATTTAAGACATGGAATTAAAACAAATATTATTTTTAAGGTTTTATTTATTTACTTTTAGAGAGAGGGGAAGAGAAGGAGACAGAGAGAGAAACACCATTGTGTGGTTGCCTCTCATGTGCCCCCTACTGGGGATCTGGCCCACAATCCAGGCATGTGCCCTGACTGGGAACTGAACAAGTGACCTTTTGGTTTGCAGGATGGTACTCAACCCGCTGAACCACAGCAGCCAGGGTCAATTGTTATTTTTAAGAAAAATTTAAATTATTAAAAAAACTCAAATAGAGAGAAAAAAGTCTGAACAAATTAACATGGAAATAATACAGAAAGCCATCATGGCACTAACTCCTTCCTCTCCAAAAAAAGCACACCACAATTAAGTGGTCCATTCTATTAACCTTTGAGAAATATAAAACTCCATTCTTTAAAAAAATATATAAGCATGAAAAAGTGAGTAAAACATTCTTCTTTTATTAAGCTGGAATGACACCAAACCCTGACAAGAATGCACATATGAACACACAAACTAAAACTTCTCACTTATTACTGTTATCACAAAAATTCGAAATAAAATGTTACTAGACAGAATCTATTAACATATTTAAATTTTCTATGACTAAGTTCTATTTATTTGAGAAATTTAAGCATCACTAAAATTAAGGAATATATTAATATATTTTATCACACATTGACCAAATTTTTCAGCTCTCTTCCAGGCTACGTGGTAGGACTTCTCTTTCCTCTGGTCTCACAGTTCCATGTGGCCACGTGATTCGTTTTGGTCAATAAAGTGAGAGCCAAAGGAATGTGTGTCACTCCCGGGGAGAAGGTTTAGAAGTCTGTGGCTGATTTGTCATGCAACATTTTCCTCTAAATGCTCCTGAGTCTGGGAGTAAGAAGACGCAGTGCCTCTAAGACATGCAGCATGAGCAAGAAATAAACCATGTTGTTTTAAGTAAGAATTTGAGGTTATTGATTACTGCAGCATAGACTACCATATACTGACTAGTATATGAAAGAGGACCACCCCCTCTCCAAACTGGAATTATCTTCTAGAGGGCAGGCCTCTTGTAGTACAGACTTCCCCCCACCAGGTGATACGGACTGATACACACTGATACAGATTTTACCCGTCTGTATCAGTGTACCAGCTGGTGTTGTGAGAAGCTGCATTTGGCTTCAGTGAATTGTTTTTTGAAGAATCTTTCAACATCTATGCCCATTTCATGATGGGTGATTTACGGGCTCACCTGCCTAACCACACTGAGTGTTCAGCAGTTTTTGACCAAAAATGGCTTGACCCCCGTGGCCCATCCTTTCTATTCACCCAATCTCACCCCAAGTGGATTTTTTTGTTGTTGTTTGTTTCCCTGGATGAAAAAAGTCTTCAAAGGGAAACATTTTGTTGATGTGGAAGAGGTGAAACAAAAAACAGCAGCAATAAAAGGCATCAAAATTGACGAGTTCAAACTATTTTGAGCAGTGGAAAAAATGTCTCAATATGTGTATTGCATCAAATGGAGAGTACTTTGAAGGTGACTGATGTTTAAACCTGTAAGAATAAATACACTTTTTATAAATAAATTCTGTTTTGGAAGTTCCTCCTTGTATATTAATAAATAAAAAATCATGTTGTCTTTCATAGATGCCAAAAAGATAAACATTTTGGTACAATCAGTCCATTTCCAATCTTGATAAAAATTCTTAGTAGAAATTTTTAACATATTAAAACATATACTTCTTAACTCAAAACTTAGCACAAGAACTAGAAGTATTTCCATTAGAGCCAGGAATTAACAAGCAAGTCCTTTATTAATATGCTCTGTAAAAATTAACCTGAAGCAGAGAGATACATGGTTTAAAACTTGGAAATGAAGATGTAAAATTTGTTTTGCTTATAGATGATATAAATGGTTATTAATTATTATAGTAGTTTTTAGGTGGTTCTCTTGGATTCTTTCAGGAAAACTCAGTAATGCTTTGGGTACAAAATGTAAAACTGCTTACAGAAATCAACAGCTTCTATTTAATCAGAAAATATAATAAATAGACAAAAAAGTTAAAATTTAACAATATACAAAAACTATATACAAGTATTATCAAGGGTTATAAAAGACTTGAACCCATAGAAAGGCATTTCATGTTTTAGGAAAAATGATTTAAACCCTGGTAGGTGTGGCTCAGTGGACTGAGCGCCGGACTATGAATGGAGAGGTTGCTGGTTTGATTTCCAGTCAGGGCACATGTGTGGGTTGCAGGCCAGGTCCCCAGTTACAGGCCTATGAAAGGCAACCACACATCGATGCTTTTCATCCTCTCTTTTTCTCTCCCTCCCCCTCCCTCTAAAACTAAATAAATAAAATCTTTAAAAAAGAGAAAAGATGATTTAACATTATGGAGATGTCAATTGTCTCTAAAGTAATCTATAAATCTAACATACAAGCAAAAGTGTCAACCATTTTTTAAAACTAGATAATTCTAAAATACTATGAAAAAAATAAAGAAACATGTATAAATTGGAGACAACTATACTGGAACAATAAAAAATAAGTAAAATGACAAAAAAGAACAAATCTTAAAAAATGAGGAGAGATTGGTACTATAAAACTTTAAAACATCAAGCTACAATAAAGTTACAAAAATAAGTGTAAAACAAAAAATTATGCATAGAAAAAATACACCATAAACAAAGTCAAAAGTCAGTCAATTAAATGGAAAAAATATTTGCAACTTTTATTATAGGTAACGGAAATATTTCTTACTAAAGACTGCCTGCAATCCAATAACATGGACACCCAAGAGAAAATTGGAAAGAAACTAAATAGTTCACAGAAAAGCAAACAGAAATATGTAATTTCTATATATATGACAGCCATGAAAATGTTTAACACCATAATGGTTAAGTTTCAGTATAGTACGATGATGAAGGTGCGGGCAAACACTGCTGGGGGGATATTTTTTAATGTAATTTAGACCAACTAATTCTACTTCAAATGACATCATCTGTATAAAGATAATAACTGCAGTCTTTACTATAGCAAAAGATGAAAAAATAATGTATTCATTAATGACTTGAATAAACAATGATGTGTCTGTTAGTGAAATATGAAATTGTGAAAAGTAATCAAGAAGCTCTGTGTGTACTACTTATTATGTTGGAACATTTTCCTAGGTATTGTCTGGAGGGAACGGAAAGGTATAGAATATGTATAGAATGCTTTTGTAGAACCCACCAAGAATGTGTATGTGCACCCACATCTTTGGAGATAATGGCCATCTCTTTATGGCTACACAAACTGGTAACAAGTCGATTCAGTGGAGGGAAACTAGGTGGCTAAGAGAGAGGGATAAAAGAAAGTAATTATCACCATGTACTTTTTTCTTTTCTGCACTTTTACACCTTGCATTTATGTAGTATATTTATTATAATTAAGTACTAATATTGATATATTAACTAGAGTCCACAATTTACATTAAGGTTCATTCTTTGAGTTCCATGGATTTTGACAAAGGAATGTTATGTACCCACCATTACAATATCACACAAAATAGTTTCACTGCCCTAAAAATCTCCCAGGCTCCACCTATTTATCTGTCCTCCTTGCTATACCCTCCCCACCATCCATCAAAGTTTTTACTCTTGCTACAGTTTTGACTTTTCAAGAATGTCATGTAAATGGAACCACAGAGTATGTAAGCTTCACAGACTGGCTTCTTTCAGTTAGCAATATGCATGTAAGTTTCCTCCATTTCTTTTCATGGCTTGATAGCTCATTTGTTTTTATTGCCAAATAATATCCTATTGCATGGATTAAGTTTACTACGTCACACTTGGTTGCGATTTACAATTTTTATACATTGTTGGATTCAATTTGCTTATTTTTGTTGCAGACTTTTATAGCTAGGTTCATGAGATAATGGTCTCCAGAGAGTTTTTTCGTGTATTTTGGAAAATGTCTTTGGCTTATTTCAAAAGGCCAAACACGAGGGGGAGTTTTTTCTGATCTTCACTATGAGAACCTAACAGGGGTCCCAGAAGTACAACTCAGGGAAGTGTGTAAGTATGAGGGCTCTAGGATTTTATCAATCTCAAACTAATTCACACAGTACAACCTCTAGCAATTCATCCAAGTTACCATTTAAGTGTTCCTACCATCCCTGTGCTTCAGGTAAATTAATCTATATTCTCTATATTTATCTGTTTTTACAGTTTTTGAGGTGGGGGTTAATCCTGTAACTCCACTTCCCTGGTGGAGCTAAGGAAAGTCATTGTTCTTTCAGTTTGTTCAGCTTTTTTCTTGTTGTGAGGGTGGGAGAGACAACTCCAAGCTTTTTACAGGTTGGAAGGTCTACACTTTTCTTAAATTTCAATTTTTGCACCATGAGCTTATATAATCTATTCCTTACCCCCATCCCTTCCCCAAAGAATTTCACTCATAGTTGTTAAAATTAAGAGTACTATTGCCCACAGAATGGGAGAGATTTAAAAGAGACATACATACATTTGACTAACGTGTAATCATCAATGAACTAACCTTACAAATAAACACATCCCCTAGAAATATTAGTAGATTGACCAGAAGTTGAAGTCCCACCCAAGAACCATAATGAATGAGATATTTTACATCAGTCTACAACATCAATTCCTGAGTCTCTTACTCAGATTAGTAGCTCAAACATAGCAGCAATTTGAGTCATGGTTTCAGTTAGTCTAATCTCAAAGGTATTTGCATGAAATGTCACTCAATGGTTCAGGGTGACCTTGCTTATTCTCTTACAAAGCCAGGCTCAAAATCTATCACCATGTTATCTGCCCTTTTGATTCTATGCACATTTCCAGTATTGTAACCCTTCCTTGACATTACAGCTAAAAGCTTATATTTTCATTATCTCTGTAAGGACAATGTACAAATTTTTACTTTAAAATACATGACCCTAAACATTTCTGGACATTTTAAAAAGAGGCTAATAGAAAAAAGACATTTCTAAATAGAATATTAACATAGAATAGAAAAACTCTAACTTATATAAAGTGGAAAATCAGTTAGGCTATTACAAATATGTGGCTTAAGTAGCCAAGTGTTTTCTAAAGCTTTATTGATTGTTAGTGTCCATCTATCTGTTGAAAGAGCTGGAATATAACAGGATCCAAGTGTTAGACATTTGTTATTAAAATTTAGCTAAGTTTTCTCAACTATGTCTTTTTCTCTTAATCTCTTCCAGGAAATTAAAGAAATAGCATTGTACAAATTCGTAATGAATTTTGTAGATATATTCATCAGTTAGAAAAGGCTCCATTCCCACTGCCCCCCGACACCACCCTGCTCCATCCCCAGTAGCTGTTATCCTGCTCTCCATCTATCAGTTCTCCTGTTATGGCATCCAAGACAAGGCTGATTTAAAACATGTAAAATACTTCTATGAAAGAAAAAATGTTTAGTTAATACTGCTTAGAACAGCTACTTAAAGAAAAAAATTAAGTAGAAGAGCAACCTAGACTAGCTTCAGTCAATAAAGCTCTTACCCTATGGGTACACAAGAACAATGAAGATCTGAATTGAAGATTTAACTCATAGTACTGATTTCATCACCTTACACTACTCTTGAAAATGCAGAATCTTTACTGTTAAATTTACTTTCCACAACTGTCCACAGGTTCGTTAAGAAGAAATGAGAAAACAAGGGCAAAGGAATTAAGATGTATATCCTATTTCCCTTTCAAAAGAGAAAGTTACTGAGAAACTACTGAGAATATATTAAAAAATATTACTATGAAGTATGTATTATCTTCATTTTGCAGATAATTGAAGTAGAGCCAGAAATTAAAGTTAGATGTGGTTATAAAACTTATGTTTTAAACCATTAAAGTAACATTTATTTTATAAATTTAGAATGCAAATAAACAAAATCAAACATAATCTTTGCTCAGGGGCGTGGACAAAACTGGGATTCAACAGAAAGTAACCTCACATAGTGATCTAATCATAAATTTCTTAGGTGGCAAGTAGTCATGCCCCAGGCATGTAACTTCACTAAAGGCTTAATTCCCTTATATCCACTCCTGCAATCACTACACTGCTGTCCATGTCCATGGGTCCCTTTTCCTTTTTGCTCCATTCCCACTGCCCCCCGACACCACCCTGCTCCATCCCCAGTAGCTGTTATCCTGCTCTCCATCTATCAGTCTGTATGTTCCTTGTTAGGCCAGTTTGGTCATTAGACTCCACATATGAGTGAGAGCATATGGTGTTTGTTTTTCTCTGACTGGCTTATTTCACTTAGCATAATGTTCTCCAGGTCCACCCATGCTGTTGCATATAAATGTCCCATACTTGTTACTGTTTTTTTGTGTAGAAGATATACCTATATATCTTTAAAATGTGCAGATACATGAATCTGATTGATTGTTAGTGTCCATCTATCTGTTGAAAGAGCTGGAATATAACAGGATCCAAGTGTTTATAAACAGTTTGGTTTCCTGCTTTTTTCCACTTAACACACCAGGAACCTTTCCATGTATTATGTATTTCAGTACCTTTTCAAAAAGGCTGCATGTTATTCTATTAAATGACTATACCCTGATTAACCAATCTCCTCTTACTGTGTATATAAATTATTTCTAATTTTGTTGCATAAGTGTTGGAATAATACTGTACCTATGTCTTAGTACACACACATGTTCCCTTAAGATGAGCTCTTACAAGAAAAAAAATTGCCTATAATCCATGTTTATTTTTTAATCACATACCAGTCT
Source organism: Tonatia bakeri (assembly GCA_004024845.1). Lineage (NCBI taxonomy): Eukaryota > Metazoa > Chordata > Mammalia > Chiroptera > Phyllostomidae > Tonatia > Tonatia bakeri. The sequence continues at coordinate 341,092 of PVIA01000282.1, read as the reverse complement.
GAGTTCAAATCATGGAGACTCTTTTCTGAAAATTCAATATAAAGTTTAAGTATCTTTTTGAAATATAAGGAGCCCCGGTCACTTCTTAAAGATGCTTTCAGCTTTAACATGCTCTAATTAACTGTATTTTATACGAATTAGTTGGTAGTAGTCAAGACTAGTCTTCGTGGGTAAATGAAAACCCTGCCTAATTGAACATGAACAGTGTTGTTTTTTCCTAGGGCTAATCATAAGCCTTTCTATTTGAAGTTCAAGATAAAAACAAGGCTACTCTAATACATATTGTATCTTTTGGCTCTTTGAGATAAGTGAGATGAAATATAACACTTGGAATAACAGTGTAGATAATGTAGTAGAGACAGAATCATGTTCACTATTAAATCCCTGCCAAAGGCTCAGCTACTTAGTGGAAAATTAGTTTTTAATAACATAATGAAACTGTAACCTAACCTACTCTATTGACTGAAAACATCACTCTCTTAAGTAACACTGGTTGGACTCTATATAAAAAGCCCTTTGCTGTGAATACTGGGATTATCTACTTTTTTTTTCTTTGAGATACCAAGAGCAGATAAACATTGGATCCTTATGGAATTAGATATTTAGTTGGGAGGAAAGATACTTCTCACATTTAATGACCTTTATGAAGGACTATATTGTAGCTCAATGTGCAAAAAATTGGGTCTGAGAATTATGGCACCTCATTTATGGCGGTAAAATTAAATTTTCTCTAGTATATTTCTGAAATGTTTAGATGAACAAAGGCATAAACAAAATAGGCTTTACAATCTTGGAGTAACAGGAAAAAATTAGCTACAAAATGCTGAACAAAGTAAGACTGTGTAAGACTTCAAGGTGATCTGCAGTTTCAAAAGAACCTATGACTTTAAAAAAATTACACAGGCATACAATTTCAAATACTCATCAGATTCAATACCCACATTACAAAAATTAAATAAGTCATCTATGTTTCAAAGGCATATGTTTTTCATTTTGTTTAAAAAAATATTGCAAATGTAAGCTCAATGAATGCTGAAAATATACAATTAGTTTCTTAATTCAAATGACTTGTCATTATGGGTAATAGGCATTTAATACTTATTAGTGATTACTGAGAGAACCAAGGCAAGTGACCAAAACAAAGAATTTATGCTCTAACTGAATAATTCTCAAATTAGGGAGTTTGGAAAGGAAAATAATATCCAAAGGGCCCAGTGGCTTGGAAAAAAAATTCAATATGCTTAACATACCTGTTACTTACTTCCTTAAATTATAGAAAGCAAATCTCAAGTTCTTAGCTTATGAAAACATGAAGTCTGTCCAGAAAGTATTCAGCCACGCGCTAAGACACATTTGTTGAAGAGACAAGAGACAGAAAACACTATACACAGGACAATGACACCTGAGTCACCTTGGGACCTCACACTGTTCTCTCAATTGCCATCAACTGCCCTATCTCATCGACAGTCTGAAATCTCTTCCCTTTAAAGGTGACTAGTTTTGGAAAAAGCCAGTAGTTGCAGGGCACCAAATCTGGACTGTAGGGAGCTGAGTCACCTGAGTGATCTGATGGTCCACTGAAAAACTGCACCACGTGTGATGCATGAGTGAGCATATCATTGTGAGGAACCTGCCAATCACCAGTTGCCCATAGCTGCAGCCTTCTGAATCATTTGAATAGTTTCTGTGGAGTTTCATGTAAAATTTGATGCAGATTCATTGCTTGACTCAGTCATTTTGAATGCAACAAGCACAGTACACATGTTCACTCAATGGCATCTACTGACCCCATGACTAGTACAGTGAAGTCATCACTGTTCACTCATTTGCATTCTGGCCCACTCTCCTTGGCTGCCAGGTTATATTGATGTTGTGCAAACCATTCTCATTATATTAGCAATGTCTGGACTTTTTCCAGACAGACCTCGTATAACACTAAGTATTTATGTTAATTTTGTCAATGATGTCACTAACAAATGATGCAATTTAGACTGCTATTCAGAGTAAAATGTCCAATTTTCTCCCATTAAAGTAAAAAAATAAATAAACATTTGGCAACTATCACAGTGACAACTGATTCAAGCAAGAATTATCAATGGATGCTAAAACTAGTGGGTGAAAGCTGAAAGAAGTTACTTGCAATGTCTCCCCACAAGTTACTTGTTATTTCTAAAGGGAAAAACAGTAATGTTATACTGAAGATACTACTTTTGTATTTATTATTGCATGCAAGTAGATAACTACATTATGATGTTGCAAACAAAGGTATTTCCATATACTTGTTTAAATAAAAAATTGTAACATTGTTTTGGGGGTTAGTGTCAATTATAGATTAAAGAATAAAGAGGGTAAATGGATAAAGAGAGGATAATTACAAGGTTTCTATATTTTATATTAAATAGTACAATATTAACTCCAAGTGGACTGTGAAAGTCAAGGACTTATTTGTGAAAATAAATTAAAAAATGTAAGACCCAAGTATATGTTGTCTACAAGTTCATGAAATTTATATATGACACAGGTTAAAAGTAAATTGACAGAAAAAGATACACCAGGCCAACAGAAAACCTTAAAAAGGCTAGAGTGGCTACATTAATATAAAATAGAACTCAAGACAAAAAAAAAAAAAAAAGGAAACACATTTCTTAATGATAAAAAAGTCAATTAATTGCTAAGATATAATATCCAAAAGCAACGCTCCAATGTTTTTGTAAACAGTTGTTTTGGAAGGCTCTGATTCGAGACAGCCATGCCCATTTATGCAGGTGATGTCTATGATTGCTTTCATGCTGCGATGGCAGTGCTGAGTAGCTGTGTGCGAGAGACACCACATGTCTCACAAAACCTAGAAAAGTTACTACCTGGCCCTTTACAGAAAATGCTTAAAAAGACTCCTAAAAAGAAATTAAGTTACAAACAGGACACATGTTTGGTCCAACAATTGGTAAGTCAAAAGCAAAGTTGTAAATACAATGCATATCTATTTAAAAAGAAAAAGAATATAAGGTTATGAATTTTAGGGAAAATACCTCGATTAGAAGTATAGTACCTATAATATAAGTAAATAAGCCTCAGGCAAAAGTTGAAATTCAAACATATTTTCTTTTAATTAACAGTCCTAACTAAAAACAGAATGTTGTTACAGCCTTAACATAAATAACTAGTTTTTACAACACAGAAGTAAAACTAAAAGGCCATTAATCTGACGACTTCCCCCCAAAACACAGCATTAAGTTTTAATGATTTTTTTTACCCTGACATTAAATGGACAGTTTAGTATAAACTCCAATCAGTCAAATTTTAACGTAAGTCTACATTTTATATTTATGTGGCAAATGTAAGTAGTAAAAGGAACTGTGTTAATGTACACTTGAGTACAAATTCTTCACAGTAAAATTTTAGAGATTTAAAAAAATCTAATGTAATGATGCATTTACTTAGTTTTATTTTCTCCATCAGTAAATGGGCATACATACAGACAGATTAAATTTGTAAAACTCAGTGAAGATGGCTCAAACTTGCTTAGTTTTTTTTTAAAGAAAAAATACATGCACACTTTGGGTGTTTTTGTTTTGTTTTCAAATCTGAGACATGCAAGAGACACACGGAACCAAAAAGCAAAAGAAGAAAAAGAAAATACCTCCCCAAAACCAAATCTCAAGTACCCAACATACTTAGATAAAGAAAAATAATAGAAAGAATACAGAAGATGCTAACAGAGACAGAAAGACTAGGAAATACAGGAATAGTGAAGAATGATGATGGTAAGTGCTCATCTTTAAAACTGAGGCACACTTTTCCTTTTTAGACAGAAAATATTAGGAATAACAGGTTAAACCTGTATTAACAAAAGACTGCTAAAAATATATGGAGCCTCTGTCTACATAAGTCTTGAAGAATAGGCCAACTGAATGGTTTAAATAAATGCAAACGTGCAAGAATGGACTAGTTCTGCATTGTCTAGTATGATGGCGATTAAAATTAAAATTACCTCACACCTGTCAGAATGGCTATCATTAATAAAAATCAACAAACAACAAGTGCTGGCAAGCTTGTGGAGAAAAGGGAACCCTAGTGCACTGTTGGTGGGAATGCTGACCGGTGCAGCTACTGTGGAGAACAGTATGAGATTTCCTCAAAAGACTAAAGATGGAACTGCCTTTTGATCCAGTGATCCCACTGCTGGGACTATACCCTTAGAATTGTGAAACTCCAATTCAAATAGCCTTACTACTATAGTCAAGTGCTGGAAACAGCTCAAGTGTCCATCAGTAGATGAGTGGATTAAAAAACTATGGTACATTTACACAATGGGATACTACAAATCAGAAAGGATGAAGCCCTACTTTTGTGACAGTGTGGATGGAACTGGAGAGCATTATGCTAAGTGAAACAATCCAGGCAGTGAAAGACAAATACCACATGATCTCACCTATAAGTGGAACCTAATCCACAAAACAAACAAGCAAGCAAAATATAACCAGAGACACTGAAATTTAAAACAAACTGACAGTAACCAGAGGGGAGTTGGGAGGGGATAATGAGGGGAAGGGTTTTCAGGAACAACTATGAAGGACACATGGACAAGACCAAGGAGGGTGGAAGCAAGGGAGGGAGGGAGGTTTGGCTGGGGTTGGGGGGGAGTAGTGGGGAGAAAATGCAGACAACTATAATTGAACAACAATAAAATAATTAAAAAAAAACCAGAACTCATTCCTTATAGAACAAGCAGCAATTTAAAATGTTATTTGCACAATGCTCTTTTTAAAAATTTGAGTACCTGAACAAAATTCATACAGCTATATAAAACTATTACAGTTTGATATTAGTTAATATAATTAGTGAATTACAAAATATATTTTTGTTTAATTTCTAAACATAAATTCAGATATACTCTAGCTGAAAAACAGAAAAGTAAATCTAAGTTCCCCTAAGGCAAATGGAGATATAAATAGTGGAAAAAAACACCAAGTATACTTAATAGTTGTAAAAACATAGCGATAAAATCAATGGAAACATTGATATAAAACCTCTTCTTAAACACTACTCACATTTGATTCAAATGAGGATTACTGAAAACTTCCCTTGTATTAAAGAGAAACATAAAGAATATGTAACCTATGCTTTAAAATTAAATGGCCACTTTTAAAAACTATTTAAATGAAAGACAGTACATTAAATAAAATTCACATTAGAATTAACAACAAATAAATTTCTGAATAGGTATTAAGGATAATCTAAGGTATCTGATGTAAATCATAACAAATTCAGAATGAACTGAAATTATATGGATGGGCCAACATACAACATTTTAAAGAAAAAACCTAAAGCTATCTCATAGATAATTCTACAAGGTATTTGTTTTGTATGTGACAAACAGCGTAGTAATTTCACACAGGCTATTTTCTAATTTTTATACATTATTTCTTGTATATTCATTGCATTGTTTTTTTTCAAATTTAGAACTTACATCATTTATCTTATTGCACTTTAAGTGCAGTAATAAAATTATTTTAAATTCAATGATATTTTCTTTAGTGCTACTTTAGAGAAAAACTTGTGTGGCTATCTCATGACTTTTCTTTTTACTAATCCTATTTTCAATTTACTAACCTTTACGATTGTTACAAGTTGGATTTTAAAATCTAAGTAATCACGAATGAGACTAATTAAACAGAATAAAGTGGGAAGCAACTAAGGAAAAGGAAAAAACCTTATAAAAAACAATAATAGAGGTTGAGAATAATATTCTAATATAAGAACCAAAGAAAACTTTAAGCAATAAAAGACAAAAATAGGAAGTAAAACTTTAAGACCAAATAAAACCACATATCAGATCAGGTTCTTTACTAAATTAATAATTTTTTGTTATTTGTTTGAAGCCAGAAATTACCTTCCCCACCCGACCTCCACCAATAGATAGAGAATGTCTATAGGCTGAGATTCACAGTTTCTGGATTTATTTTTCCACCACTTAAACTGTGGATCATTGCTATCATATGAGAGTGTTTGTTCAACTCTTCTTGCTGAAGTTTCACTTGTGACTCTTTCTCTTCCAAACGACCTTCTAATTGGGACTTTTGAACTTCTAGGGAGGAAGCCTAAGAGAGGGGGAAGAGGAAAATAGACAACTTTGCATTTTTCTCTTCATAGATATTTTAAGATACCTTTATTTTTCATTTGTAAAACAACCCTTTCAAACAACACATTATAAATATGTATAACTTAGTTAACAAAATCATACAGTTAGTTTAAGGTAAATAATCACTAAATAATACAATATTAATTGGGAAGACACATTCTATTTGTCTTTTTAAGTCAATGGTAACTATTGACATTTTGCTAATTGTAAATTAAATTTTAGATTCTAATTACTATTTAGAATTACTATTAAAATAACCACATTAAGGCAGATCCAGGAAATCTGTAATGTATCATGGAATGTTATGCCTCTTCTGTCACTTATGTTCTGTAGTTGTTCAAACTATCTTTTAATCCTGGTCTGTTCTCATCTTTCTGGTAGTAGATGGACCAGAAAGCACTATTGATAGCTACCACACCAAGCAACTATGACATGTAGAAAGAGCAGTGGACTTAGATTTAGACTAAATCTACTATTCCACTTAACAATGAGACTGCCCCTGAGCCAATAACTTAACCCAAGACTAAGTTTCTAGGATGAAAATAATTATTGTCAGTCAAGATGGAGGCGTAGGTAAGCATGGCTCACCTCCTTGCACAACTACATCAGAATTGCAACTAAAATATAGAGCACCCATCACTCAGAACCATCAGAAATTGAGCTGAAAGGAAGTCCGACAACTATGGAATTAAAGAAACCACATCCATCCAGACTGGTAGAAGGGGGGAAGTCACAGAATGGGCTGATCCAATGTCCACAAGTGGTGGGTAAACATTCAAAAGGGATACCTCGGGGATGACTTTATGTGACATAAAGATTGGGGACACTTCTCTGTATTCCTTGCCCACTTAGCACTAATTGCTGGCTAACAGTATATATTTAATAAATGTTTGATTATCTTAGGAAATACAGGTTTTCACATTGTGAGGAGTACCCGTAACAATTGCTAAACCATTTTGAGATTCTAATATCTTCAATACGAAACTATACTAGTGAAACAGAATAATAATTTATCCAAATTCACCTTTTATACAAAATAAGACTTTTTCATTTTATTGCAAATATGAACTCAACAGATTCTTACCTTGATGCTCAATTCTTTTCTTATATGTTCTGTTCTAGTTAATTCTTTTCTAAGAACATCAATTGTTTCTTCTTTATCTTCTCTTTCTTTTTGTAAGACTTTAATCTTTTCTTCTTGTACTTTTGTTTTTTGCTGCAAATCTGAAAACAAATAAACAGTCAGCTATGTGTTCAGGTGTCTTACACTAACTTACCCTGAAAAGTTTTAGTAGCTGTTCCGTCATAAGAACAAAAGAAAAGCAACTAAGGAAACAAAGATACACCTTGCTGGAATTAAATTTTACAGTATTATGAATAATTTTACAGTATTATGAATAAACTATATACTGTTTTTTACAGTATTATGAATAATACTGTAAAAAACATCAGTATCAGTATATGAATAAAAAAACACCATGTAACTCTTCCACTGTACTAGAAAAATGTCAGTCTCCATGTCTTTCCCTTTTCCTGTGTTCTAAAGATAATACATAGTAATGAGGGGAAGGATAATCCTCAGCTTAAGGGTTAAAAGAGAAAGGGAGAGAGAAAACTATGAAAAATTATATAGGTAGATGATGTCTGTGCTCTAAGGCAAGTGAGTTAGAACAAAAATGTTTCTTGCAGATCAATTCAGACTAGCATTAAGAAGCTAATAACTAAAAGTTACCTAGCACTGCCACCTGCTGTTATGTTCCTTTAAAACGTTTTATTTTAAAAAGGGCAATAATTTCCCATAACTCCCAATTTTTAAACTCAATTTAATTAAATTGCTTTGTGAAATGTTATGGCAAGAAAAGGAGGGCTGTGTAGGATGTAATTTAAGGTTTTAGAAAATGAGAGAATTGTGGAAACTAATGAAAAACCAAAGTAAAAACCACTCGTGTCTTGATTTTCTTCGAACAGAATACATGTTAACATATTAAAAATTTGTTAAATAAAAAGCTACTTACTTGCCAGTTTACATTCTCTGTCTACTAGTTGGTTCTGCACTTCTTTCCTCTGTTCTTCTCTCTCTATTAACTGGGCAACAGTTCTGAAGTTATTTTAAAAAACAGAAGAAAACATCAATGAACCATAACATTTCTCAAGTATTTTAAGAGAAAATTTCTAAGAATAGTAATCACCCTTAAATTCTGCCAAATATGTTTTATATTTAAAATAAGTTAAAAATTCTAATATATCTGTAGAACACAATGTTCTGTATAAAGGGAATCATTATTTTTGACAATTTCAAAATAGCCCTGGCTGGTGTGGCTCAGTGAATTGAGTGCCAGCCTGTAAACCAAAGAAAGGGTCGCTGGTTTGATTCCCAATCTAGGGCACATGCCTGGGTTGTGAGCCAGGTCCCCAGAAGGGGGTGCCCAAGAGGCAACCATACATTGATGTTTCTCTCTTTCTTCCTCCCTCCTTTCCCTTCTCTCTAAAAAATAAATAAGTAAAATATTTTTTAAAAAACAAAATTCCAAAATAATTAAAGAACTATAAACTTTACTTTTCATTTTGTTGCTTGAGTGACTCATTCAACTTTTTCAGTGTCTCAATTTGTTTGCTTAGGGAATCACATGTGACTTGTAACTCTTTATTCTTCTTTTCAACAGTTTCATTCCTGAAAAGACAAGGAGATGGGGGATAATTTTATGGAAGAAAACATATAACACAGAAAAGAAACTCAATGTTTTCTTTACTTTTTCTTCTAACCAAACTGCATACATGGTAGGTAAAAGGAGGAATGTTATGAACAAGCAGGGCAAAAATACAGAGAGATTAACTCTAAAAGACAGTAAAGACATGTTTTGGCTGACAGGTGATAAAATGAGTACAAAATGGAAATGTGTGTGGGCATTAACCTCATGTTTATGAATACAGAGATTTATTTTACAGATAATATACATTACATAATTTCCTATAAAATACATAGAGTTATCTTTATAGTTAGATCAATAAACTGAAACAACTTCTGTAAAATTTTGTCATCCTTAGCCTCTTGGGCATAATATATGTTTAATTAAAAATGTCAAATGAATGAATAAAGTAGTAGAGGATTTTAAATTTCTCTTGCCTCTTTAAAACTCTGAATCTAATAGTCCTACTTATTTTACCTGCAAGGTAAACACAGATAGAAGTACTACTTTAATACCCAACTATCTTAAGTGTGAAAAGTTGACGTAAGTGGAGCCATTTTTAAATAGAGCTAGGCAGCCACTCCAAAGGAACTGCCTTGCATGTCTTACCCTCAAACCTTTCCAATGTTTGAACTGGGCAAAATAATGTTGGGACTGAGCCAAACTAACACTGTATTTCAAAAAAAACTGTCTGCAATCCTAAGAGTAAAGCAGACATCTTGGCTACCAAATTGAAAATTAAAGACATTCTTCAGAATTAGCACCACCATGCATAGCTGAACAATAACTTAGTTTATTTGTACCTATAGAAATTCCTTTCTTTTATTTATGTAATTATTTCTCTTCCCATTCTCATAAAAACCCCTACCCTTCACTCCCTAATTTGTACACTATTTGAGTTTCTACCTGAATCAATGCTTCCCAAATACCTATTGTTTTGTAACCTCAAACACTTGCTGCTCTCACTTTGGCCTTTTCTTTTTAAGGTAACTGAGGCATAAAATGTCCTTTTCACTTTACTAAAGCACTAAGATAAACAAACTGACGGTACAGTAGCCATATTTGGCCAGCAGAAGCATTTTATCTGTCCCACATGAAATTTTTAAAATCTAAATTTAAATTCCATAATATTACATCTGAGTTTTCCCCAGCCAGCTTCCATTACTTGTTACCCACATGGCCCCTCAAGGCAGGAGTTTTACTTCTTGGCTCTTCAATCACTATCTGGAACTTAGCAGGTCTTAAAAACCACTATTTCTCTTGGACCACCTGCTTTCTTTTACACCCTGACTTAACACTAATAGTTCACTTTATCAGGGCTCCCTCAATCTGATTTTATATAGAGTTGTTGGGAGAAAATAACCTGTTTAGAAGTCACCTTGTCATAACATATTTTCCAGATGTTATACATTTTCTGCCCTTCATTTTTATTGATGTGGAAATATGCACATGGATCCTGCCAAAGTTAACCATTTTCTACAACTATTAACAGCATAGAAGAGTAGAAATTTTTCAAACCTTAACCAATCTTAAAATATAAATTAAAATAAGGAACAAGTTAACCAGAGTGTTTGTATTTTTATTGTTTGGTAGAAAATACATGATTGTCCCTGGTCTTCCTTATAATTCAGAAGTTTTAAAACTGGCCTAAAAGATACAAAGTTTGCTTTACAAGAAAGGAAAAAAAAAACCAATCTTATACTTTGCTAGTGAGTATATAAATTAGTATAGCCTTTTTGGTGGAAAACTTGAAAATCAAAAACTCAAAAGCACATAGCCTTTACAGCAATTTGCCTTTAAGAATTTATTGTACAGACCTAGTCACATATAAGTAAACTGTATCCAGTGGCATTAAGGATAAATACTGACTAAAAATTTAGAGATCAGTTAAACACTAATACCCAAACTTCCATCCTACTAGGCTAAATGACATGAAAGTGTTAATATTCAACCACTTTCAATTGGTAGAAATGACCAAGTCATATGGTTAAACCTAATACACACTGTTGACAACTTAGGATCATTCAGTTATTGCTTATGGAGTGCCTAACTATGTACCAGGCACTGTTCCAGGGCTTCGGGATTTGTCAGGGAACAAAATAGACAAACTTGTCCTTACAGTGCTAACATCCCAAATGACTGATAAGAAATGAAAAGTAGAGTCAGCTGGAAAGACACCTGTATCCTGTTTCCAACCTTAATACTGAGTTTGAGTAAGCAATACTTCATTTCGCTTTAACTAAGTTTCTTCATAACTACTTACCACCTTATGATATTATCAGTATGTATATAAATGCTTACAAAAAGATTTTAGGACCACAGAAAAGAAGTGCTATGCATTCATTATAGATTCTAATCTTAAATAGAAACATTTATTAATTTACCTCTGAAGAAGTTCCATGTAGGATTTTGTCAGTATTTCATGTTCTTCAGCCACAGACTGTAACTTCCTATTATGTTGAAAGAGATGCTCAATATCACTCTGGGCTCTTTCTGATTCAGCCTGCTGTGACTTTAGCAATACATTAAGCTCTTCGTTTTTTCTCTCAACTTCCCTCAACATACCAGCAAGTGTCCGTGCCTAAAAGAAAATGCAATAGAGGTTTTTCCACTACCATTATTTAATATGCTCAGTTTTTGCAATTTGAAAGACTTACAAACTAATAGGCTAGCACCTACTGGGTTACTGAAAGATTTATTAGTCATATATACTTATTACTTATCAAAGGTGGAAGTAAAGTCACACAATTTTCACATGGTATGAGAAGAGTTACAGAGAAGCACAGGGTAGATATATAGAGGAATGATCATTAAGCACGTGATGGAAGGAGAAGACCAGAGATGCTTCCTGGGAAATGGAGATTAACTAAAATCTGAAGAATTATTTCAGGAGTTAAGAGAGGAATCTATAACTCTTGAAAAAGAGGTGTTCTAAATGTGGAAGAGCTAGTGCAAGGTCAGGGAAAACTAAGACTGTCAAGCTTCAGAAATAGCAAAGTAATCTAATATGGCTGACTGCCGAGAATGCACAAAAATGCAAGGAGATATGGAATAAGTAGTAGTTAGAATCCTAGTATGCCAAAATAAGGAACTTAAATTATTTCTGAGCTGAAGGTAAGACACTAAAGGATGTTCAGCACAAGAGTGATAGTATTAGATTACTGCTTCTGAGATCACTCTGGAAGAAAAAGGAATGGTAGAATCAAATACAAAAGTAAGATGACTTTGTATGTAATAGAAGGTTGAGAAGAGACGAGACTGAAGGTAGGAAGCCTAGAGACTTTGCTATGATTTATTTGAGAAATGAAAAGGTTTTGACCTACAGCAAATAGTGACAAAAAAAGGCAAAAAAACAACAACCCCAAAACAAAAAACAAACAGAAAAAAAGTAATATTTAGGTAAAATCAACTGGACTTGGTAATGACTAACTGCAGAAGGTCAACTGTGTGATTTCCATGTTTCTTGTTTGAAAAACTTTAAGAACACTAGAAGGAATGAATACACAAGAAAGACTACTTTTTTATAAGGGAGGGTGATGACTTCATTATTGGTTATGATGACTTTGCAGTATTTGCTATATATTTAAATTGAGCTACACCAGGAGGCATTTGGTACTTAGGAAAAGGGCTCCTGTATATAAATTTGGGGACATTAACAATATGGTAATGACTGAAACCATGGACCACTTGAAAAAAGGGACAGGTGAATACTCAGAAGTAGAATTGCTTGGTCACACAGTTGTCCTACTTTCGGGTTTCTGAGGAATTTCCATGCTGTTTTGATAATGGCTGCACCAATTTATACTCCCACGAACAGTACATAAGGGTTTCCTTTTCTCCACATTCTTGATAACACCTGTTATTTATTGATTCTTTGAGGTGGTATCTCATTGTGGTTTTGATTTGCATTACTTTGCATGGTGACAGATGGTTACTAGACTTAGTGTGGTGATCACATCATAAAGTATAAAAATATAGAATCATTGTATTGTATAGCTTAAACTAACATACTATTGTATGCCAACTATACTTGTATTAAAAAAGGGGGGAAGGGCTTAGCACATAATACTTGGAAAACCCAATATTTACAGTTGAATGGAAAATAAAGAAGCTCAAAAAGGATATTAAAAAACCCCAAAACAAACAAACAAACAGAAGCAAACTCATAGATACAGAGAACAAACTGATGGTTGCCAGGTAGAAAAGGGGTTGAAAGGATGAATGAAAAAGGTGAAAGAGATTAAATACAAATAAAAATAGTCAAAGGAGAATAAAGTATAGCATAGGTAATACAGTAAATATTAGAACAGCTATGTATGGTGTCAGATGGGTACTAGATTTATCAGGGTCATCACTTTGTTGGATATATAAACATCTAATTACTATGTTATATACCTGAAACTAATATAACATCGTATGTCAACTGAATTTAAAAAAAATAATAATATCCATTAGGATAGAAAATCAGAAGATAATGGTGTAACTAAAGTTAAAGGGAAAAGGGTTTAAAGAAGGAGCGAGTAGTTGTGTGAAATGCTGAGGACAATTTACTTCAACCAGAGCAATAAAGATACAACAAATATTTTGCACATATTTTACTTCATTTAGTTTTCTACTAATTAGATGTGTCTTTATATTGCACACACCTCCGCTTCAGCTTGAGTTCTTTGACAGCGATATTGAGCAATCAACCTATCGGCCTGTGCGAGGGCCAGAGCTTTTGCTTCCAAGAGATCTTGTAGCCTGCTCTCCTTGCACTATAAAAAAACAAAAAGCAAAAAACCATTGCATTAATCTTCATCATTTACTGGAAAACATCCATTAAAGCTTAATTGTTACACATAGTTAAAATAAGCTTGTACTCACAGCTAATGTAGACAGTTTCATCTCATATACATCCATGATGTCAGATAGTCTCACATCATTAATCTGATCCTTCACCTAAGTTTTAATATAATTGAGTCAAAAATCAGAAAATTTTAACGACAAAATAAAAAAAATAAATGTCCAAAAGATGAGTGGATAAAACAACTATGGGACATTTACACAATGGAACTCTACTCAACTGTAAAAAATAAGAAAATTTTACTCTCTGCAACAGTATGGATGAACCTGGAGAACATTATGCTAAGTGAAATAAGCCAGTCAGAGAAAGACAAATACCATATGATTTCACTTATATGTGGAATCTAATGAACAAACTGAATAAACAAAACAGACAGACTCATAGAGAACAGATGACAGCTAGTGGTGGGGGGACTGTGGGGTGAAAGGTTAGAGGGTGGAAGGATTGAGCAAAAAGGTCATGGACAAGTGTGGTGACTGCTGGGGGGTGGAGGTGTAAGGGGACTAAATGGTAATGGAAACAATATAATAAAGATTAAAAAAATAAAATAAATGCCTACTAAAAAACTAAGTCATTAAAACTTAATGAGTAACAATTAAAAAATATGAATGTCTTAACAGGCAATTCACAAATATTTCACTAACCTTGTTACTGCGTAAGAATATCTGGGTAAAATTTGGAATACATGTGGGATTTTAAAATACAGGGTCTGGCAGATGTAAGGCCTGTGTAATAATATGGGTGTAATAATTCATAGTTTTAACTTGAATATTTCACCTAAAATGTCATATGGTATACTTCAGTGTGATACTGTTATGTTACTGAATTACATGCTTAGGATTTTGTAATAAAAAATTTTGTAATAAAAAAGGGGCCTTATCTGTACCAGACTCCATATATTTCTTAATCTGAGGATGTGGGGGAGGGTGGACTGGCTGGGGAACAGTAGAGGAAAAACACCAGTGGTGTTAAAATATAGGAATTTTATGGCTTATTTTTTCCCCTTATTTCCAAACTCTCCAGAATACTTTCACTTTTATATTAAAAGTTTTCAATGATCAAATCTACATCTGAAGTTATTTAAATAAATGTTATAATTGGAGCAGACATTCATTGTATTGTATAGCAAGTAGAATCTCATTTATAATTGCTATTTGTCACCCACCAGTGCTCCAGACTGAAGCTTCTCTATTAAGTCCTCAATGTTTGATACCGGAACTCTATCTTTCAAAAGTGGAGGAGTTGAACATTTTACCGATGCTGGAAAACTGTGATTTAATGATTGCAAAGACATTCTTCTGGGCAGATGTTCTGTTTCCTGTTGTCTGTAGGCATTGTTTGCTGCTATACTTTCTCCAAGTCTGAATGAGGATCAAAAACAATAAAAAATATTACATAAAAATATAGCAAAAGACAGAGTTAGTACAGAATTAGGCAATCTTTTAGAATGGATCTTTTTGGTAATGTCTCCAAATATTTTTGAAATTATCTTGGAGTCTATGATGAAATAGGATTTTGGGAATTACCTTAATAGTATAAATTTATTTGTAAAAATTAAGTGCATTATTGGTAATGGTAAAAATATTTTTACCATGGGCAACATCAACTGGCCTTTACCTACTATGTCCTTCACCCTTTTCCTTCCTCCCTCAGTGTATGATCTCACAAACCTGACTTCCATCCTGCCTCTTCCATTGATCCCCTCTCATTTCTGTCTCAGGGCCTTTGTATAAGTTGTTTATTTTCCCACCAGACCTGCATAGTGCTGACTTCTTATCATTAGGTCTCAATTCAAATTCAGAGGGGTCCCTCTACTCATAAAGATGTGCATGTTATAAACTTATTTAACTTGTCTCCCAAACAGAATGTAAACCTCATGACAGAAGGTCCCCTTGTCTAGTTCACTACAATGTCTAAAATGCCTAGAAGAGAACCTGGCACGTAGCTGACCCTCACAAAGTTTGCTAAATATTTAAATAAAATTAACACACACTAAAGAAACCTACCTATACACCCACCCACGCATCCATCCAGCATGTAATTTCACCTTATTAGACTGTCTAAGGTAATGTAAACAAAGGCATAAATAGATATAAATAGATACCTGAGAGAGTTTCCAAAGAGAAAATTATACAAGACAGGGATGACCAAGACATAGCAAGATGATGGGAAGGCGTCACATACAGAGACAGAAGAGGAGATGCCCACTCTCAGTGACACAGAAGCTTTCTGCTTGGACATGTGGGGATTTTGCTTCATGTCAGATTACCACAGCTGAAGCAAGCAGGCCACCACAAAGTGAGGCAGCTTTATAGACCATTTTTATCTGTAACTTGAGAAGCTCCCCATTTGTCCATTTATTTCTTAAAAATATTTATTACAAAACAAAAGGAATTCTGATTATGTGATCTCTAGGTCTTGTTTTCCATAGTACTTCTCCTCTTAATTTACAACTAAATTAATTTTAAAAATGAGTTTGCTAAGTCAGTTAACAGAAATAGCAGAAGTTAACAAACTTTTCTTTAAAGGACAAGACAGTAATAAGTATTTTAGGTTTGAGAGTGTACAGAGTCTCTGTTACAACTTCCCAACCCTGATGTCATATCAAAGTCAATACAGATAGTATGAAAATGAATGGATGTGGCCCTATGCCAATAAAACTTTATTTAAAAAAACAGGCTCCTCTCTATTGGCTACAATTTGCTGACCACTGGCATGTGGAAATATTTTACCTACTTACCACTGCTTTGATTTATTCAAACTACTTTTGCAAATGCATTTACATAAATCACTTAAAACTTTTAAAACTATATATAACTTTACTAAATATTTTATCAACCATTTTGCTTTCATATAGCTCTGAATATCAAAATTTTTTTCCAAAAATAACTGCAAATATTCTCTTAATGTTTGAAATTAATGAGTGTTGCAGATAATTTTGCCTGGGCATTATCTATTTCACTTCCTGATAAAAGTACAGAATTTTTCTCTGGGAATTCTCCTATCCCTTGCCTCCCACCCTCAGAACCCCCAACTTCCAAATTCCAGTCCACATAGTTCTCATAGATGAACCCTTAGCATTTGCCAAGGTCCCCTCCTTGTCAAACAACCCATATCTGGTCAATGATAGTAATGCTTGGACTTATTTAAACGGTTGGGAAGGAAAAGCTCTTTCTAGGGAGGAACTAAACTGGCAGGATGTAAGTTTAGTCCCGAATCTACTGCATTAAAAAGAGGTAGTGAGAGACAGAGACACAGTACCTGGATAACGCATTCAACCATCTGGATCAAGCTTTTCCCTGAGTATATACCTGGTCTTTTCAGTTAGAATCAAGTTTATTTAATTACTTGAAAAATTACAATGAAGTATTCAGTTCACTAATTTTCTAATCTATCCACACTGAGTCCTAATAAAGAAACACAGCAGGATATTCCAGCACTATGAGGCACACTACAAGTGATTACAACTCACACTAAAGCAGGAAAATCTGGCAGTGGAGCAGCTTCCAATAATATTCCCAGTCCAGACTGTACTTGTTCTCTATTATCTGATGTTAAAGCAAAAGCCAATGGCGTTATCAGGCGTGGATCCTAAGTAAATCAGAAACCAGAAAAAAAGAGACAGAAATAATAAACAATGTCAGGGTGTAAGGTGAGTAAAGAGAGCGAAGTCATAAAATAATTCTAAAGTGTTTCTATTTGATGTCTGAGTGTATTTATTAGTCTTTACCTTGTTAAAATTGTCTTAGCAGTCAATATTAACACTAGCTTAAAAAATCTGGCAATGGTTTAGAATGCACTTAGTTGTGCCTATGAAAATCATGCCTTAAAATTTTGATGAATTTAAAATATCATCCACAACTGACTAATGCAATTAAACAATGGTACTTAACGTATAACTCCTTGATGTCAATAAAAATTTTGCATTAGTACTGTAAGCCCCAAATCACTCATTCTAAAAAACATCTAAGAATTGACATAAAATTGAGAAAAACATTAGAGCATGAATCCTTTTATAACTAACGACATTTTACAATGTGAGTGTCTTGTAGGTCTCAAAGTATAATGTAATGCCACAGAACCATGAAAAAAGCTGGCCTTTATCTTCACAACCCTCATGACAACCCACTGTAAGTCCTCACATGAAGGGGGGTCATTATTTGCACTGTGTAGTCAGGAACCTAGAGCTCAGAGAGGAGAAAGAACTTGCTCAAGTCTGCAGTAACTAATAAAGAGGTGGATTCAATATCTGAACTCTGTCTCTTAAGCCTTATGCTGTCAAAGTGTGTAAGGGGCCCCAGCATTAGGTTTTAGTTTTGGCTTCTACTCTATCTATAGAGACATGAGAACCATCTTTGTTACCACAGTACCTTCATTAACACACATTAAATATCTATTATAAACCAGATTTTATGGATATCAAGATAAACATCTAGAGCTCTTTTGCAGCTATCATCAAAATTTGTGAGTTAGCTATTTTTTGCATACTGTCTCTAATCTTATTATTGACAATCAAGTCCTTTGCTTCCAAATGTCTCCCTATCCCCTTAATATCCTAACTCATCAACTCCAACTAGAAACAAAAGCCCCAAAACACATACCACTTCCCTCATCACCACAATGCCAATAAAAATAAGTGAAGGAAACTGAAGCAGGAGACAAAAAAGAAAAAGGCTGAGGAAACACCGCTCTCATGAACATTCTGTATATTAGAACCAGATGCTCTTTATGTTCAATTTCTATGAAACTGTGTAAAATAACTGTGTAGTAAGAATATTATAGCTACTTAAGACAATTAACAACTCTAAACTTTCTTCTGAATACCAATTCTAAGAAAATCATCCAAAAATTAAGAATTTTAAAACAAAAACATACACTGGGAATAAACTTCAATTATTTGAAGATTTTAAACTGACCTGAAGGATTTTGTAGAAGCTTACTTCCATACCAGGAACTAAATGTTTAAGTTTGTTCATCAAATCAAGAGTTTTCAAAATTACATCAGCAGCAAGTTTGCTTAAAAAAAAAAATCATATTTAAATTAGTTAACTCAAAAACTGCTTAGAGTTTATCTTTATCCACAATTCTAAAGAAAACGGAAAAAACCAACATCTTTTTTTTTTAACCTCAAGGAGATACAGTATTGTTTGTTTTGAGAAGTAAAAACATCACCGAGAAGTAAAAATATCATAGACACCAACATCCTATCAACCCAAGACCCAAAGAGAACAAACTAGTGTTAATAGTTGAGAGGGCACTTCCTTTTCTACTCTCAAATGCCACCAAATTTTAACTTTCTGCTTCAAATTACCAGCAGCACTGGTAACACAACCCAGTTGTTAGCTTTGGCACTGGAATATCAACAATAGAGGGCAACATGAGGCAATAAAAAAATACCTAACATTTACTGAATAACTATATTAAGCTGTATTCTCAGCCACGTATCTAAAAGGGTGTACAGAAAGTCAACAGATAATCCTTGTTAGTGGAGAAGGCAATTCCAACAATTATGATATGAAAATTAAAACAAATCATAGTATCTAGCATTTAGCAGGTCCTCAATAAATAACTGTTAGATGGACTTAATTCATGTAGGAGGAGAGGGATAAAATAAAGTAATGTTATTACTGTGCTACCTTTAACCATAAATCTTATCATGCTAAGGTAGAAAAATCATCTTTGTTATTATGAAATCTTTAGCAGTGACTGATTTCCTTATAATAAAAACAATCCCTGTTTTTTCACTTAAACATATAAAATTAAATGAACATACAAGTAATTACTAAGGCAATGTCAAAAAGGAGAAAAAAATGTTCAGGAGTATGAAAGACCCTTAGGTAATCACAATAAATTAAAACATGACAGAACAAACCTAAACAATGAAAAACAAATTACAGATGTTAATATCTTTCTTCAGAAGCATGTGACCTATGAATTGAATAAATTTTCTAAAAATTCATTACGAAAATGTTTTAATTCTCTGCTATACCTTGAGTTAATAGAACATACTCCAAGGATGAGCCTCCAAAAGGAATAAGAATCACCACCATTTTGCAATTTAGAGTTCATATACTTACCTCAATTCAGAATCGGCTACCTTGGTTCCAAACCCCAGATCAATCTTGCCATATGTAAACTGTTGTTCTATAAGCGTAGTACATTTGATAGTAGTCAGAATTTTTGCAATGTGCATCTTTAGTGTATCATCTCCACAGAGAGGTAAGTTTTGTTAAGGGACACATTCTCAAAAAACATATTCGTATGGCACTTTCTAGTATTTAGAATGATTGCATACAAATTATCTCCTCCCTGCAATTCAGTTATATTAACTCAATGACATACTAAGAAATTAGAGCTCAGAGCATTTAAGTGACTGGTAAGTGGCAAGAGATAAGAGTGACACCAAGTTTCTGACTGAAAGGTAAAACAACGTATCTGTTTCTCTACTAGATGTGCGTTTTTTGATAGCAGATACCACAATAGTTCAGAAAATATTTGTTGAACTAAAGGAAGTTATTTTCTCATAGTTTGTATATTGTTAAGTTATTTTGAGTATTATTTGAAAAGGGTCAAGTTTTGTGCCAATTCATGAGAGAAGGATTGAATATATTATAGATATCTCTAAGGTCAAGCAAAGTAATCATGCATCTACAGCAGTGGTTTTCAATTTTGGCTATATGCCAGAATCACCAAATAATCATAAACACTCCTCCCCTCTAGGGTTTCACATTACTCCAACTAAATTAGCACCTCTGGAAGTAAGATTCTCATGTCAGTATTTTTAAAATGTTCTTCTGGTGATTCTAATAAATAGCTGAGGTTGAGAATCACTGCTATAAAGGAAGAAGAAAATTAAGAAGCAACAGCTTATAAGAGGAGGTTAAAGAAATGTGGAGTTTGCTCTAAGACAAGACAAATTTGAATAAATTCTTGCTCTGAGATACAAAAAAACCTGATTAGGCAAATGTAAGTGATCTGGCTCAGATAGAGTGGTTCCTTGCTGATAATAACAAAAAGTTTTAATAAAGTATTAAAAAATTGAGATCTGGAATTTTTAAAGGCTTAGAATCAGCTGACCTTAAAAAAAAAAAAAAAAAAAAAAAGGCTGACAAGGAAAGACCTAAGAAAATCAGTATACAGAAGTTAAGCAGTTACATTAATTGCACTCAAGGGATTTTTTTTAAAATAAATTCATTTGTCTTGATAATATTTGTCCTTTTATTAGCAAGTATGATGCTACCTTTATTAAAAACATTTATGCTTTAAAGAAAAACACAGCTAAAAGTCAGTGAGCTAAAATAATGACACCCTTATCAACATTCACTTATTTTGATACACTCCAGCAAAGACAGCACCACACATCATCCAAGGGCAGCAATCAGCATCAGAAGAAAGTAACAGGGAAGTTATTTTAGAATATAGCTCCAATCTCAAATTGTGATAAAAATATCTAAATCAAGTTTAAAAAGCACTTCTAAAAATATTTTTTAGCCTAAAAGGTTTACACAGAAATAAGGTAAAAACAAACAAAAAAAAGTCTGAATAACGTTTATAGAAACTCTTTGAAAATTAGTTCTATAGTTTAAACTTCAGCCCAATCATTCTGAAGAGATACAAACATGAGAAGTTATAAAATTACAGCTAAAGACAAAAATGCAGGAAATACAATGCTGAAAAAAAAAGAGTGGTTTAGTTTCCATGTTTATAACAGTAAAGGATATTTAACAAAACTTCAATAGCTTTGACCATCCTTTCACATTTATTTCTTATTAAGGCCTCATCTAGATTTTGCTCTGTGAACTGAAGCTGATCAAGGATTGAAGGCAGCAGAAGGGTCACAAAACAGTCAGCTGAGGAACTGTTAGCAGTATCTATGACATCCTGGAATATAACCATCACCAATGATGAAAAACAAAACAAAAGGTGAAATATAGAATGCAGAAACAGTTGTCACAGAGCTGCTATATTCTTTTTAAATTTTTTATAATTATTTTAATAGTTCATTAACCTGTATATCCTTAAAATCTACCCTTTTATCCAGTTTTCAGGGATATAATGACTTTTTTTCTCAACTGAAACAGTAAGGTTTTGGGTTAATCAGCTACAAACAAGACATTTTTAAATGGACTATATTTGTTATTTAGAATTTGTTATAAATTAAGTCTGTATTAAAGACAAGTATTTTGAACTTGCTAAATGTAATCATAATAATTAAATAGACACTAGTCTTAATGTTTTACAACCACAAATAATTCCCATCAAGAATCTGAAGGCTTTCTCATTACGCTAAGTGAAATAAGCCAGGTGGTGAAAGACAAATACCATATGATCTCACCTTTAACAGGAACCTAAAGAACAAAACAAAGAAACAAGCAAAATATAACCAAAGACACTGAGATAGAGAACAGTCTGACAGTGTTCAGAGAAGAGAGGAGAGGGAATTTCAGGGAAATTTCAGGGGAAAAGGGGAAGGGTTTACAGGAGGAAGTATGAAGGACACATGGATAAAAACTAGGGGCGGGTGGAAATGGGAGGGAGGAGGGGAGGGCTGGGTGGGTGGGTTGGGATGGGAGTAAAGGATAGAAAATTGTAGTGCAACAACAATTAAAATTAAAAAAAAAAAGAATCTGAAGGCTTTCTAAATACTAAAACTGAGTAACAGTCAAGACCAACAGAAAACAGAAAACACAACTTGAGCATAATTCCTAACAAATATATGTAATCATTCACACACATTTGTGCACAGGATCCAGTAAAGAGAGGGAGACATTCCAGGAAAACAGTGAGGGTAGGCAGAATGGGTAAAAACAGGGAGAACAGTAGAGAACTAAAATGATCCTGATGGTAGAATTTGCTAGAATGTAATGGCTTCTACAGAAATAATTTTTGTCGGTATCCTAAGTGACGAGAAGTGCCTGGCATGTTCCATGCCATTTCACTGACTGAATCCCATGTTCCTCTGTTAATCCATAAAACAGGCTAATGGAGAGAGCAGACAGTATCTACTGAGAAAGACAGAATGTGATTACTTCAAAAAATAGTCACACAGCAGCAAAGCACACAAGTCAAAAGCCTTTACTTATTATACTGGAAAGTGTATATATACACACACATATATACACATATACACATATATGCACATACACATATACACAAACACAACACACTATTCAGTGAAAGCAAGGAAAACACTAATATTTGTGACTTTGTCAGAAAAAGATATTCAGTAGCTAAATGGTATGGTGACTAGCAATGGAGTTGTTTTCCTAAAGTGTATGAACAACTAATTGGAAGTTTATTACGAATATTTTTGAAAACTAACTGTTCATTTAGAATCATAAAAGTGGAAAAGTCAAATTGTCAAATATTACCTCAAATATTTCTTTGAGCAACTCCAATGCTAAAATAGAACAGTTTTCAGATCCATCCACGGGTTGGCTTGACCAACGAAGGAGAGCTATAGTAGGCTCTAAACATTTAGAACGGCTTCCCAGGACGGTGTTGCCAGGGGAAGACTGTTCAAATACCATCTGAGTGAGCACATGACGCAGCTGAGTCACTGAACAGAAGGCAAGAAGTAATTCTAAAACCTGTGCAATATAAAGTCTTCATTAAATGTCAATTTCACACAGAACAATCAAATTACAAAACTGAAAATGACATACATTTTTCAAGAAAATACAAGAAAACTTAAGAGCAGCTTCCAAGTTTCCTTTCGGCATTACTTTTCAAAATGAGTTAATAAGTTCCACAAAGTTACAAAGACATTTGCTCTTGGTGGTTACTCCAGATAAACAGGACTTTGAGAACCAAAGAAGAAAGGGCAACTTCAACTAATGTTTATAAACAGTACTTAATTTTTTAAGCATAAATGTTTTGCTTTTAAAATGGAAAAAATTAAAAATAAGATTAGTAATTAATCCTTGCTGTCATGCTAAGATTCAAGAATTGCTATAAAGCATATTCTAGGTTAATATTTAAAAGCGGCATTCCAAAGGGTTAAAACCTGAAGAATGGCTACTTCCACACTGTGTTTACTTAATGTCAATGTTAGGTCCCTTAGCGCCCCTCTACCATTTCATTTCTGCTTTCCTTCGTAATAGGGCCTTATATCATTACACAACATCACACATCAATCTGTTATGTTAAATTCTACCTTATTTCATACACTACTAATCTATTGTAAAGACTTTTTTTGTATCTTCTAGCCTATCACTTATTTTCCACCTTTGTTTCTTGTAAATGACTTGTAATTGGGATTTGTGCTTTAATCAACTTGAGAATATCTAATATGAACAGAATTCAGCCTATTAGCATTTACTATGAAACAAAAGATAAGCAATCTTTGATTTATTCTCTTTTAAATATAAATTATAGTACTTGTTTTTGAATAGGTAATACATTTTTTTAAAATTCCACAGTCAAAGGTAACAGCCTGACCTCTAGCTATACTCTCTGGGGGCAAGCAATGTTACTAGTTTTATATCTTACTAAAGATGTGTTATGCACACACAAGAAAATACTTTCTCAAGTAGACTTCCTCAGTAAGTGTAATATACAGAGAAATAAACAAATCAATCACTAGTGCAAATCTAGTTGGTCTTCTCAAAGTGAATATACCTGTATAACTAGCAAACAGATCAAGAAGGAAAATTCTTCCAGAACTCCAGAATCCACTGTGTTCCCTCCTAAGGCAATGTGGAACCACTCCTCCACATCAGATTTCTGACACCATGGATTAATTTTATCTTAGCAATTCCTGATAATTTTTTCAATCATCTTACTAGTTTATACTAAACAATCACATGGAAATTTACAGTTGGGCAAAAGTAGGTTTACAGTCATTCATATAGAAAATACAATAATTAATAAACCTACTTTTGCCCCACACTGTATATAAGCAGCATCTTATAGTGTATACTCTTATGTCTGGCTTCTTCAGCTTACTTAGCACTGTGTTAGTGAGAATTATTCATACTGATGCATGCTATTGCATTAGGAACCTATCCATGTGGCAGTGGCAAATATAGCCCAGCCCGATTTGGAAAACTGGCAGGGAGCGAGTCAGCACACAGGACCGAGCCCATGAATTGGTTTTCCCGTGGGGAATCAGGCCTGCATTGTACCTTTGAGGCTTGCTTTTTGTTAAAACTCCCTCACCCTGAATTGAGGAAGCAAATGTTTACTGCGTATCTTTAAAATAACTTCCTAAAGTCTGTGCTAAACCTCCCAAGGATGGAGTATAACCAGTTCAACCACTTTTCCCCTTGCATTTGCAAAACATCCTTTTCTTTGAAGTAATTAGCAACGTTCTTTCTTTTGTTATCTGTAAAAGGTAATCATCTAAAGCCAACTTGTGCATAGTAAATGAGGACCATCCTCGATGTAATATATCCAGAAAAGTAATAAAAGCCTGTCCAGGCAGGGGGCGAGGCTCTCTCTCACTTAGAGAGCGGCTGTGCTGTCCATTTTCTCCACAGGATTTCTATAGTCCATGTGAATTTGTTCGTTGCAGCCATAATACACGGACCCTGCTGGCTGGAGTCTGCATCATTATTGCATTTCACTCATGTTCTCTGTTGTATAGTACAGTCACATGCCACATGACATTTCAGTGACAGACCACATATACAGTGGTAGTCACATAAAATTATACTGGAGCGGAAAAATCTCTATCACTTAGTGTCATCTTAATTTCAGAGTGCAACATATTACTTATGTGTTTGTGGTGACAATGGTGTAAACAAACTTACTGCCTGCTAGTTGTATAAAAGTATAGCACATTATTTTCAGTACATACTACTTGACAACAAACGACTATGTTATTATGTATTTACTATAGTATACTTTTAATCATTATTTTAGAGTATACTCTTATTAAAAAAAAAACTTTGCTGTAAAATAGTATGCTGTTAATGCCAGTAGCACCTTCAAAGATCTTCTGTTTAATACCTCTGAACTATAACATTTCCTCTTGTGCTTGATTTAATCCTGTGTTTCATGCATTTTGGGTAGCCTAAGTGTTCAGTGTTTATGAAGTCTTCATTAATGTCCTAGACCTTCATATTCACTACTCTCTCAATCACTTACCCAGAGAACCTCATTCATGGAAGTGCCCTACATAATGCACCATTTTTTATCCTTTATTCTGTAATTTCACTGTACCTTTTCTATGTTTAGATGCATAAATACTATTGTGTTACAACTGCCTACAGTATCCAATGCAGTAACATGCTGTACAGTTTTGTGGCCCAGGACCAAGAGGCTATACCATATAGCCTAGGTGTATAGTAGGCTATACCACCTAGGTTTGTACAGATACATTTACATGTTCATACAATGACTCAAGTCTCAGAATGCTTCCCTGTGGTGCATGACTGTATTCCAGTGTACAAATATACTGCAGTTTATGTGCCCATTTCACAGCTGATGGCATCTGAGTTGTTTCTAATTCTTGGCTATTAGGAGCAGCACTGCTGTGTTTCGTATATGTCTTCTGGTAAACATATGTATTCAGTTCTTTGGGGTAAACACTTAAGAGTGGAAATGGTTTGGTCCTGGTGTATGCATGTGTCTACTGTTAGATAAAACAGATTTCATAAGTGGTTATATCAATTTTCAGCCCATGAGTATTGAGACACTTAGGAATTTTTTACATTCTCATCTGTGCTTGCTCTTATCCTTATTTTTAACTTTAATCATCTCGTGGACATGCAGTGGTACCGCATTACTATTTATATTTGCATTCCTTGAATATTAATAAATTGAATAACCATTTCATACTTATTGACCAATTCAAGTTTTGTTTAGGTTAGCTATTACATTCAATGTTTTTTCCGGTATATGCACAAGTTTTTAAATAATATATTTTAGATGAGAGTTCTTTGTTGGATATATGTATTATATATATCCCATGCTGTGAGTTGCCTTTTTATTCCTTTACTGGTTGGTAGTCTTTTCATGAAAAGAAACCCTTAATTTTAACATAGTCCCACTAATCAACTTTTTTCCTATATAGTTGTTTTGTTTCCTGTTTAAGAAAATCTTTGTCTGTTCCAAGGCTATAAAGAAATTCTGCTGGGTGTTTCTTCTAAGAGTTCACTGTTTTACCTTTCACCTATAGGTCTACAATCTTTCTAGGACTGATTTTCACATTTGGTGTGAGGTAAGGGTCAAAATTTAGTTTTCGTCCTATATGGATATTCAATCGACCCAGTGGTATTTGTTAAAATGATCATACTTTTAAGACTGCACTGTTCTCAACCAGAAGATCCACAGAATACAGGTTTGGTTTGCACTGTATTCTGTTCCACTAGGCTAGCTGTCTATACTTATGCTAATACTGCACTGTTTTAATTTTTGTAGCTTCATATTAAATCTTGATATCTGGTAGTATTATAAACCCTCCAACTTTGTTCATTTTTGCTTTCAGGATAGCCATGGTTAATTTTTGGACTTATGCATAACCACACAAATTTTATAATAAGCTCTGGCTGGTGAACTCAGTGGACTGAGTGCTGGCCTGTAAACTAAAAGGGTTGCCAGTTTGACTCCCAGTCAGGGCACATGCCTGGTGTGTGGGCGAGTTGGGGTTGTGTGAGAGGCAACTGATCAATGTTTCTCTCCCTCCTTTCTCTTCTCTTATATATTAAATAATTACATAAATAAAATCTTTAAAAACAAAATTTTATAATCAGCTGCCCAATTTCCACATACACCAAAATAAAGACAAAAACAAAAAACACTAAAATGTTCTAGAATTTTGATTGACCTAATATTGTAAACTCTTATAATCTATGACCTTTAGTATGCCCATATTTATTTAGGTTTTTTATTTCTCTCAATGTTTTGTAATTTCATAGTAGAGGTTTTGTACATGTTCTGTTGGATTTATCCCCTAAGCATTTGACATTTTAAAAAAATCTGTAAATGGAATCATTTAAAACACTTCATTTTCTATTTGTTTAACAATTTGTACATGTATTTTGGTGAACTTACGGACATGTCTTTCTTGGCTATATAGCTCGGAGTAGAACTGCTGTGTTATACGGTACACATACATTCAGCAGGCACCATGGAATAGTTTTCAAAAGGGACTGTACCAGTGTACCAGTACAGACGAGGGTTCTAGAGCATTGGTAATGTTTTTTTTTTCTGATCTAGACATTGGTTATACATCTGTGTTTGGTTTAAAAATTGAGGGAACTGTGTACTTAGACTTTCTCCACATAATAGTTTTTAAAAAGTTTAAAACAAAAGGTCACGTTTTTACATACCTTTGAAGAAGAATCAGGATCCTTTCCATTAAGAAGACCTAACACTTGCTTAAGACATGAAGAAAAGTGCTCATACCTGTATATGAAATAAAAATATACATCAAATGAATAATATTATAATAACTACATATGGTGCCAGTTGGGTCCTAAAATATCATGGAAAATACTTCATGAAGTAAATTATTGTCTAACCACTATGCTGATACATCAAAAATAATTTATGTACAAAAAATATATAAAATTTCATCTATTTATTTTAAGCTTCTAATATAGAACAGTTTTTGTAAAGTTTATACTTTAAACTTGAAACATATTCTATCACTATGATACACATAAATTGGCTGTCATTTATAAGACTGAAAAAAATGACTGATGTAGCAGTAAATAAGTTACTTAGTCTTTCTATACCTCAATAGATTTTTTTAAAGGCTGTAAAATTCAAAGAACACTAATATATATATTAATGAATTAGCTACTTATTTCTAAAGCATCTACAATTTCCACACATTAAATTAGGATATGCAGATATAGAGGCAAAGTGCAGGTCCCTGTGTTAAATAACTCTGAAAGGTACTAGTGATACTACTCTAATTATAATCTATGTGATTGGTACATCTAGATTTGGGAGAACAGTGTTCTGCCAGAGTACTCAAAGTCTAAGGATGGAGGCAAAAAAACAAAAAATAATACAATGTAATGTAAAATATGCTATAATGGAAATGTTTACATGCTAAGATACAAGATGAGTATCAAACCTAGACTTAGTGGAACAGGCCTGATCAAGTGAAGCTTCCCAGACTTGAGTATTAAAGATCAATGGAACAGAACAGAGAGCCCACAAAGCAACCCATTTTTAAAAAAGATTTTATTTATTTCTTTTAGAGAGAAGGGGAGGGAAGGAGAAAGAGAGGGAAAGAAACATCAGTATGTGGTTGTCTCTTGCACAACCCCTACTGGGGACATGGCCGGAAACCCAGGCATGTGCCCTGACTGGGAATCGAACTGGTGACCCTTTGGTTTGCAGGCCAGCGCTCAATCCACTGAGCCACACCAGACAGGGCCTCAGCCCATACTTTTATGGTCAATTAATATTTGACAAGGGAGATAAGAGCATACAATTGGGTAAAGATGGTCTCTTGAAAACTGAACAGGTACATGCAAAAAAAGGAAACTAGACCACCAACTTACATTATACACAAGGATAAACTCAAAATGGATAAAAGACTTAAATGTAAGCCACAAAACCATAAAAATCCTAGAAAAAAACATAGGCCGCCAAATCTCAAATGTCTCTCTTAGTGATAGTTTTGCCAATATGTCTCTTAGGACAAGGGAAATAAAGGAAAAAATTAACAAATGGGACTACATCAAACTAAAAAGCTTCTGCACAACAAAGGAAACCACCAACAAAATAAAAAGGAAACCCACTGTATGGAAGAACATACTTGCCAATGATATATTTTATAAGAGTTTAATTTCAAAAAGATATAAAGAACTTATACAATTCAACACTAGGAAGAAAAATAATCCAATTAAAAATGGGCAGAGGACCTGAACAGATAATTCTCCAAACAAAATATACAGTTGACCAAAAGACATATGGAAACATGTTCAACGTCACTAATCACCAGAGAGATGCAAATTAAAACCACAATGAGGGGACTTCCTGACAAGATAGTGACTCAGGTAGATATACTTTGCTTCCTTGCACAACCAAACGAAGGACGACAACCAACTTAAAAACAAAAACAAACCAGAAGTGACAGAAAAATCGAACTGTATGGAAGTCCAACAACCAAGGAATTAAAGAAAAAACATTCACCCAGACCAGTAGTAGGGGCAGCCAGGAAAAGAGGGTAAGTGGCAAGGTGGCAGACTGGGCAGTCTCACATTTGTGTGCGGACAAACTGGGAGGAACAATTGGGTAATGAGATAGACCACAAAACCCAGGATTCTAGAACAGGTACATAAAGCCTCAAAACCTCTGGTTGTAAAAACCTGAGGGGGTTGCAGTGGTGGGAGAAACTCCCACCCTCACAGGAGTTTGATGGAGAGACCCACAAGGCCTTAGTACGTACACAAGCCTACCCATCTGGGAATCAGCACCAGAAGGGCCCAATTTGCGTATGGGTAGCAGGGGAAGTGACTGAAAGGCAGTGGAGAGCTAAGCAAGCAGCACTGTTCTCTCTCTGATCCCTCCCCCACATACAGTGCCACAATGCTGTGATGTGGGTTGCGTCACCCTGGTGAATACCTAAGGCTCTGCCCCTTACTATGTAACGGGTGCTCCAAGACAAAAAATATGGCCCAAATGAAAGAACAGATCAAATCTCCAGAAAAAATACAACTAAGCAATGAAGACCTAGCCAACCTATCAGATGCAGAGTTCAAAACACTGGTATTCAAGGACGGTCATAGAAATGGCTGAGTACGGTCCCAAAACAGAGGAAGAAATGAAGGCTATGCAAAGTGAAATAAAGGAAAATATACAGGAATTAACAGAGATGGGAAGGAAACTGGACTGAAATCAATGATTTGGAATAGAAGGAAGAAACATTCAACTGTAAAGAATGAAGAAACAAGAATTTGAAAAAATGAGGAAAGATTTTGGAACCTCTGGGACAGCTTGAAATGTTCCAACATCTGAATCATAGGAGTGCCAGAAGAGCAAGAAATTGAAATCTTCTTTTAAAAAATAAGAAAGAGAACTTCCCCAATCTGGCAAAGGAAACAGACTTCCAGGAAGTCCAAGAAGTTCAGAGAGTCCCAAAGATGTTGGACCCGAGGAAGCACACAGCAAGGCATATCATAATTACATTATCCAAGACTAAAGATAAGGAGAGAATCTTAAAAGCAGAAAGAGAAAATGAGTCAGTTACTTACAAATGAGTTCCCCTAAGACTATCAGCTGATTTCTCAAAAGAAACCTTACAGACAAAAGGGGCTGGAAAGAAGTATTCCAAGTCATGAAATGCAAGGACCTATATCCAAAATTACTGTATCCAGCAAAGCTATCATTTAGAATGAAAAGGCAGATAAAATGCTTCCCAGACAAGGTCAAGTTAAAGGAGTTCATCATCACCAAGCCCTTATTACATGAAATGTTAAAGGGATTTACCCAAGAAAAAGAAGATAAAAAATATGAACAGTAAAATGACAACAAACTCACAACTATCAACAACTGAACCTTAAAAAAAAAGGAACTAAGCAAACAACTAGAGCAGGGATGGAGATCCATAGAAGGTTATCAGGCAGAAGAGGGAGAGGAGAGAATGGGGAAAAAGGTACAGGGAATAAGAAGCATAAATGGTAGGTAGAAAGTAGACAGGGGGAGGTGAAGAATAGTATGGGAAATGCAGAAGCCAAAAAACTTGTATGTATTACTCATGGACATAATCTAAAGGGGGGTGGAATGATGGTGGGAAGGGGGTGCAGGGCAGAGAGGGATAAAAGGAAGAAAAAATGGGACAACTATAATAACATAATCAATGAAATATACATAAAAAAGAAAAAGAAAACCAAATGACATATCACCTCATGTCTGCCAGAATGGCTACCATCACTAAATCAACAAATAGCAAGTGTTGGTAAGGATGTGGAGAAAAGGGAACCCTTGTGCACTGTTGGGAATGCAGACTGGTCCAGCCACTGTGGAAAACTGTATGGACTTTCCTCAAAAAATTAAAAAAACAAAATTGCCTTTTGACCCAGTGATCCCACTTCTGGGAATATATCCTAAGAATTCTGAAACACTAATCAGAAAGAATATATGTACCCCTATATTTATAGCAGCATTATTTATAATAGCCAAGATCTGGAAACAGTCCAAGTGCCCATCATAGATGAATGAAAAAAGCTGCTGTACATTATTTACACAGCCAATAAAAAGAACGAACTTTTGCCTTTTGCCACAGCAAAGATGGGCCTGGAGATTATGCTAAGTAAAATGCTCTAGTCAGAGAAAGATAAGTACTATATAATCTTACTTATATGTGGAATCTAATTAACAAAATAAAAGGACAAACACAATAGAAACAGAGGTATGGATATATGGAACAGTCTGACAGCTGTCTGAGGGGAGCGGAGCGGGGCAGGGGAGACTGAATGAAAGAAGGGGAAGTGATTAGCCCACTGTATAGTGATGGCTAGAGGAAAGGGGTTGGGGGCTGGGTGAAAGTGGGCAGGTTTGGGGGAAATGGGGACATCTGTAATAGTGTCAATAATAAAAATGAAGAAAAAATATTTTAAAAAATTAAACAAAAATAAAACATAAAATAAGAATAAATATGAGTCAGACATACACAAGAGATAGAGTATTCCAGACTTCCAGACGAAGCACTTCAGAGACAGCAGCACATGGATACATGAAATGGCATTTCTAGCAAGTTGGTGGTCCTATTTATTGTCTGAAATGATTATACAAAAGTATATAACAAAGAAAATGTGAAGAAATAAGGCTGATAAACTGCCAGGGACCAGATTTTAGAGGGTTATACTGAGATTTTGGATATTCACCTTGAAAACAATGGCAGATCACAGGTTTTCAAAGGGACATATAGTTGAAGAAAAAGGTGAAAGTTGGGCATATGTATAAATCAAGGGAGTCAACTGAATGGTAGGTACTAAAGAAATAAGAGAAATTGCTGATAGGAGAGAATGAAACTTGGTGCACAGAATAATAGGATATGTTTATAAACAAAACAGAAGGGCACTAAGTAAGAAGTGGAATAAACAGAGATAACCTTACTCAGGAGAACAGATTTGAGGAAATGCCAATTATATGGGATTCTGGGTTTTGTTTGTTTTTTTCTATGAAACAGAGATTAAGGGCATTTTCTGAGTGAAAAATGGCAAGAGGAAAGTAGTAAATATTTAAAGGAGTCGCTATAGAAAATGCGAAAGAAAGCTGACTGGAAATAAATATAAGAGCTGTTGCCCAGGTAAAGCTGGAGATCATGAGCATGTAGTATATAAATTCAGAATGCTTCATTTTTTCCAAGAGTTGATAAGAAACCCAGGCATTAAGTTAGACTTTGTAACAGATTCAGGAATGTTTTCTAAATGGTAGAGCAGATAAATAAGAGGACAACATAATTTTCTTTCAGAGGGAATTTGGGGTTCTAGGCTAGACAGAAGAGAAAATATATAATACAACTGAGAGATATATAAAAGTGATTAAGCAACCACTTACTAATGTTAAATCAGATTATCTTTCTGTCCTACTAGAGAGGTATATCCAAAACAGTTTTTTTGTTTACTCTAAAGCTGTTAAATAAGCACTATTGTATTTGGTGGTTAGAATGGGTATTAACATGAGAATATACTGGGAAGATTCTCAGAACAAAGAGTATTCCAGAAGACATTTATCTACTGAGGCTTAAGAAAAGATGAAATGCCACTGTGAATGTTGTTTGC
This sequence comes from Tonatia bakeri, assembly GCA_004024845.1. NCBI lineage: Eukaryota > Metazoa > Chordata > Mammalia > Chiroptera > Phyllostomidae > Tonatia > Tonatia bakeri. The sequence continues at coordinate 307,726 of PVIA01000282.1, read as the reverse complement.
TATTTCTAAGTACCAGTTGACCATATGAGTACTGGTCAACCTTGCCCTCATACTTAGCTTTTATTTTTTTTTAACTTCTATATTCTGTGTTCCTTAAAGATTAGGAGCTATGTTTTTGCATAATTTCTAGATCAGGAAAAGCATATTAAAAAAATAAGGAAAAGCAAATTAGGAAATTTGCTTTTAATGTTCATATAAGCAAATTAGGAAAAGCATATTATACCAAAAAAAAAGTTAAGTTGAAACTATCCTAATTACAGTGGCCATCAAAGGGTCAAATGCAGAGCTCCTGGCCCCTAGTAAAGGGGTAGTTACACTGATACAGCCCTAAAATTACATTTGGCCCTTTGAAGGTGACTGTGAGGCTGAGGTGGGCACTGGTGAAAATGAGTTTGACACCCTGTTCTAGATTCTATATTCCTTAAAGTTTACGGACTATATTTTCATATCCCTGCCTTTGCTAACACTGACTCTTCCCGCATGCTCAACCACAGTAAAGCTCAGTAAACATTTTCTTGTTTCTGAAGGATTTGTTAATTTAACTCTCTGAAGTAATTTCAACGATTTTCTAACTTAGGACCACAGAGAAGTTTGGACACTGGGAAACTTTAACTCAAGATGCAAAATGTACATGAGCTCCTTGGAAAATGGTCGCTAATTGAACTCAAAACATAAACACATGAAATGCTATTGTGATAGAATGGACATCTAAACATGTATTCTTACAGGTATTCTTATTTTTACCTTATAACACAACTGAGGCTTCCACTGAAGGAAACATCCATTTTTATATAACGTCCCCCCCCAAAAAAAAACCACAGAAAGACATACTGACAGGGATGTTCTTATAATAAAAATATTGTTTCAAAAATCATAATATTCAAGATTTAAAACTGGTTTTGAAACAGATTAATCAAGATGTGTACATTTTGGAGAATAACACAACCTTATTCATCTAAGACAAGGATTGAAACAGACACACAAACTCCCTTGTTACACTTTTACATTTCAGGCCAGGAAAACAAAAAAGAAGAATAAAGCACATCAAAATATTCTTAGTTAGGCTACTCTGAATCAGTAGAACTCAAGTTTATTATCTAAAAAGGCAGTTTTATTTATCAGAAAAGAATCTTGTTTATTTTTTTGTAAAGTCTTAAAATTTGTCAAAGAGAGCCATACCTGGTAAGATAGTCAGCAATTTTAGGATTCTTAAGGAGATCCATAAACAGATCAACTGAATACTTTCTGGTTAGTGTGCCATCACCATTTATAAGAATATTAAATATCAGCTGAAAAGTCTGATGAATGTTTCGGGCATGGAACAGCTTAAAAACAAATTAGGAAAAGCATATTATACAAAAAAAAAAAAAAAAAGTTAAGTGGAAACAATCCTAAAACTTCATAATTAGTCTCAATGACTTAAAGTATTAGAGAATATAAACTTCAGAATTATCTTTAAAAATAATAACAAAATAATATTTACCTTTTCTCCAACCTCTTCACTTAATGTCAAACTGGATAATATTGAAAGTGCAAACACAACTACAGTTAAACTGCTATGGGCCAAGAAGCTTATAAGAGTTCGATAAAAAGATTTCACATTATTCTGAGGAAGAAAAAAAATAGAATGAAAAATTGTGTTTTATATTTTCGTTTAGAAAGTACATCTTGCACAGGGTAGGTAAATGTTTATTAAACATCATTATCAACTTAAGAGATCATTTCAAGGAGAGGGTACTTTCATATATTGCTTACAATAGTATAGACAAGCACAATCTTAGTGAAGAGTAGTGTTTAGATTCAGGATTATGAGTAAAGGTTTAACTTCTCAAACACTTCCATGGCTCACAATAACCTCCACCTCCAAAATAACACTAGGTCAGAATAATCCAGCACATAAACGAATGAGATATTATTTAATTTAAAATTAAACGGGTAATGTGCAGGGTCCAGCCATAGAAACGCTACTGAGTGTGGATGGTAGGTTGTATGAATGTCTCGCATGAGATGGACAGTAATTTGAACATTTCACCTAAAATGTCATACGGTGTGCTTGAGAGTGATATTGTTATATTACAGAATTACATGCTTATGATTTTCTAACAAAAAATTTTTATGTAATAAACAAGGGGTGTTATTTGTACCAGACCCTGTATATTGCACAGCAGAGAACTATTCACAAAGCACCTTAAAGAATCAACAAACTCCCTTGATTTAATATATTTCTAATGGTGGGTCAGTTAACCTCATTAGTGTGCCTTTATTTATCACAAATACTGGTAGTTGATGCTAGACATTTATTCATGAATCTTTCTGGTGGGAGTTGCCACGATTTTGTGGAAATATAAGATCGAAGTAAATGGGACTGCTGGTGATATGCCTCCCTTCTATCAGCACAAAATAATTTAGCTTTTCTTGTGTTATTCAATACAACGAACAACAGAATGCTAACAGGAGGAAAACTTTTAGTATTCAATATCTGTATTAACCCTTAATATCTTAAACACAACATATATGAAGGCTAGAATACTTCAAGATATTTATATGTCAATCTGATTCTTCATTAACTTTGATGGGTCAGCTGGATGAGACAAAACGGATAAAATTTTCTTGAACTACACATCCCACCACAAAATAAGAAAGACAAAACTTCTTACCAAAGTCTTTATGTGTGTTTGAACAGAAAGATTGTGTCGACAAAGATTTGCCAATAATCCTAGACAAGGCATTGTTAACTCATCTTCAGAAGACTGACTGTTGTTTTAAGAAAAATAATAAAAAATAAAAGCATGAAGTTCATTTAAATTATTCAAAATATACACATATAAATTTCTCTTTCCATGTAAAAAAAAGAATCTGATTAACATGTAAAGACAGTCAAGCTTTGAATAGTTTTGTCCATTTATTTCATGTTTTAAAACTACATGATCCTGCCCTGGCTGGTGTAGCTCAGTGGATTGAGCGCGGGCTGTGAACCAGGCATCGCAGGTTTGATTCCCAGTCAGGGTACATGCCTAGGTTGCAGGCCATGTCCCCCAGCAACCGCACACCGATTTCTCTCTCTCTCTCTCTCCCCTTCCTCTCTAGAAATAAATAAATAAAATCTTTAAAAAAAAAGAAACTACATGATCCTCTTCATTGCAGCATGGAAATGTGGAAATAATTGTCAGAGTGATCATGTGCTAATTCATCACTATATTCTCATATCAAGAAGATTAAATATAAACATACAATTTTCAGTTTACGATAATTTTTTTTCTATTCAAATACATCAATTAAAGTTTTGTTGTGAAAAGTAAAGCTGTTTCACATCATTTGATCCTTAGAATCATCTAAGAGGAGCAGACAAGAATCAGTCACAGTTTAAAAAAGATGGGAAAAAACATCTAAAAAAAAGTGAACTATTACATGGTTTTAGTTTAAAAATAAACGAATAGATTATTTGGTTATATGTTTGGTTGCATACTTACATGTGATCTATCAGGAATGTAATTAATTCATCTATATTGGCACCAAAATGGAAAATTTTGATGTTATATGTTAACCTCTGCAGAAGTTGAATGCACTGAGAATAAAAAAATAATAAAGAATATAAACAAATAAAAATAGTTTGCATGCTCTCGAAGAATGAAATTTTATGCATATTCTGCGTATGTGAACATTTCAGGAGGCAGAATTTACAGTAAGAACTTTTCCATTTCTTAAAATGGTTCTCTCTCTCTCTCTTTTTTAAATACAAAGTGGTAAGACTACTAAGATCTTTAGGATTCATCTCCTAATTCACACATTCCTATATAACAATCTCAAAGAGAGCATCTTTTCATCAACCTGGCTTACTTAATCTTATAATTCCATCAATTCTAAGATATATATATATATTTTTTTCCCATTTACCATCTTTCAAATTACATGTCAGTTTAACTGGCATTGCTTTCCTTTCTTACAAGTGCATTTTACATTCAATAAAATATGAGTATAAGAGATTTGAGTCTATGCTAAAGAAGACCAAATCTATAGCTTCATTTTTACAGAATGTTTCCTTAATAAATTGAGACTAGATGCTAACTCAAATTACAATTTTAATGCAAATAAGTTATACCTCAAAATACTGACATCTAAGTTTATAAATCTGTCAAAGCAGTTATAATGTAGATCTGTTCACACTTCAGTAATAGTGCTAGATGTGAATAAGCTTCCTTTCTCTGAAGAAACTTTCAAACAGTACTACATGTATGATCAATCAGTTCTTAAATTTATTAATGGCAAAAAAAAAAAATGCCTAATCACGCAGTACCATGCTGGCATATACACTATGAGTTAGCAGTTTCTAACAGATACTATCAACTTTGATCTGAAAATAAGGAAGTACAAGTACTAAGTGAAAAGTACTGTGTGGGTATGCATACCTGCAAAAACACTGAATCATTATGGCAAGTGCTGCTCCGACATACCACTCCTGCCAGCACATTATTCAGGTTATATGTATTCTGAAGATAGTCTCTAGTTTCATTGTCTACAGCTGTAAATTAAAATAAAATGGCACAAAATATATCAATTTGACATGTGGTCTTCATGGATGAAAGAAATAATTTTAACTTCCATATTAAATTTGCCATTATATAAAAAAGCAAAATAGGATATGGCTATTTTATTTACAAATACTTTCCAATTCAGGTTAGTCGTAGAAATTGTATTACTGTGGATTACTGGGATTTTTAAAAAAATAACAAGCATGTATTAATTTCACAATCACACACAAAAATATCTTCCCTATGCCCCCAAATACAAATCAAGAAAAAAAGTAGCTATTAAATGAAAATTTAAAACCAAAGCTATGATTTTACCCTTAGCCCTAAGTTCAGTGAAGTCTATCAAAAAAGGATGACTTTTTTGATCATTAGCTATGATTTTTCTTAGTGCTGTATTTAGTATTGGCATTAGGTGAAGGTACTTTTTTAAAATTCAAAAGTAGGTCAGTATTTCCCAAGGTACATTCTTATCTGTAGACCACTGAAACTTTGATATGCTTCAGATTCTTAGATTCTATAATTTTTAAGAAAGGATGCACCCAACATCCCCTTTTCAAGGGATCCACAAAGCAAAATAGCTCTGTAAGGTCCTGTAATGAAGAAATCTTTTGAATGAGAATCATTCCCCCAAAGATTCTATAACTAAACCAGCCCCTTAAAAACTATTAAATTCATACATCTTTTAAAAAAGATGAAAAAGATAAATTACCTAATTGAGATAGCAAACCGATGATACTGAAGATCAGTGGTGCACTGATGTTTGGGTCTTCAAGTAGCTCTACAAGGCAACTCAAGCATTCACTTGGTAATATCTGATTTGATGTAAATAATCGTGTGAGCTTCTGTCCAGAGATTACCTACAAAATAGTAATTAAAATGTGTTAGTTAGAAATTGGCAGTTTTTAGCTCTTTTCCATTTCAATAAAAACTCAGTTCTTCCAAAGTGCCACTGCCTCTCCCTTTCCCAATTTAGAAAATTCATACATGCTGTTCCCTCTGCCTGGAAGACTAATTACCTATCCCTTCTTTCACTGGCTAACATAGTCATTAGGATTTCAGCTTTAATTTGTTTCCTCCAGGAAGCTTTTTTAATCTTCCACCAACTACATAATGTTACCTTTGCCTATTATGTTATCGTATAGTACATTATACTTTTATTTCATAAACTGGCAAACTTTTGGCAACCTAGCAATATATATCCTCCCTAGTGACCTAGCAATATTTATCTTCCCTACTACATTTAATACTCCATGAAGCAATCAAGTACAAATCAACACTCTACTACCGATATATTTTTTGAACAAATGAATTCCAGTACATTTATTCCACCTACTTTGAGGGAGACAATAGAAAGTGAGAAGTAGCTAAATTCAAGATTAGCTGCAAGGCTCAGCTGCAAGATTAAATACGTGATTATTTCTGCTTCCTCCCCAAAACAATAGCTGAGCCCCAAAATTAGAGATTATAAAAAGGGAAGTTAAAAAAATTTCTTTAGGCAGCCAGGTCAGGCATAGATGAATTTTATTTTTGGTTATTCCATATTTTACTCCTCTCTTGTAACCCTATAAAATACCCTCCCCCTTCCCACTTGAAAAGGTCAAGCTGGGATTGAAGGTCCAAAACAGCTGTCTGACAGCCATGTATTTTCAAAATGCTTTTTGAATGTTATTCATTAATAAGCATATCTTTTCTATGAAAATGGAAAACAATTACTTTAGAATGAGATTAAATCTGTTCTATATGTTTTTACTTTTAAAAGGGCAAGTCTAAGAAGGCTGTTTCAGCATCCCTCTAATTCACAGATAACAAACACAGGGCCTGATGGCTGAATGCGGCCCTCCACCTTGTTTTATCTGGCCTGGCACCTTGTTTCTACCTGGTGGCAGCACCGAGCTATCGCTTAACTGTTAGGGAGTAGTTACATTTATACAGTCCAAAAATTACATTCGGCCCTTTGAAGGCAACCTTGAGGCTGATATACCACCCCACAACCCATGAAAATGAGTTTGACACTCCTGCTCTAATCTTTTCTTTTTGTGTCCTTTTATTCTCTTACCCAAGTGTCAGTTTTTCTTCTAAAGCTTTGCTGAAAATGGAGCTTCAGAATAGCTTTTCCCAAGGATTATGTGGTTTAACATTTAAGTAAAAGTCTGTAACACTGAAAAATGGTCCAAAGGTGAAGTTAGATATTCATAGAAGATATTTTGTGGTAAGGAACCTTCTGAGCACTGCCCTTTTGCCTGCTCATAAAGATAGCCCTCTAGAAGTCTAAAACATTTTCTGCTCTAAATACTCTAATGTGTAATAATGATTTATTACAAGGTAAAATTTAAAAACTACTTTATAAATTTTCTTTGCTCATATACACTGAATGTTTTAAGCAAACAATTTATTTTAGTAATAACTAATATTTTAGCACTTACTTGGGGGTATTATATATGTTAATTCTTTTCATATTCATAGTAATTTGCATGGTAGGTGCTAACTGTATTGCAGGTGGGTAAACTGAGGCACGCACCAAGACAGAAACATAACTGGGATTCATTGTTCCTAAATCCATGTTCATAATCATTACATAAGTTTAGTGCTATGAAATACCAACAAGACTGAACAGAACCACAGGCATGGAAACATGAACAGACTGACAATGACTACAGGGGAGGCAGCGAGGAGGGGATTATGGTTGAAAGAAGGAGAAAGCACTAGATAGGGAACATGTATGAATGACACATGGGCATGGATAATAGTGTGGGAACTGACTGTGGGGGGGATGGGTGGAGGAGGGCAAAGGGGGGAAAATTTGGACAACTGTAACAGAATAACAATACAAATAGAAATGAAAAAAAAAACCACATCAAGATCGAGAACAATTCAGTTCTACCAATTAAAAAAGAATTCAAAGTTCAGGTTCTGCATGGGACTATAAAAAAAATTAGTAGTAGAAGTATAGCAGAATAGCAGGATGAATAATCAATCTTTCACAGAATAACCATTTCTCTGAATTCTCATATGTTGCTCTCATGAGGTATGTACAAAGATATTCACCATTAATATCATCATCAAGATGGTTAAAATTTAAAAATCTGTGGATGAATGACAGCAAATTTCATATATTGATGGTGGGAGGGAAAAATGGTATCATTTGTGAAAAACTGTGTAACAGTTTCAACTAAAACTGAACATAAACATTAAGACTTAACAATTCCACTTCCACATATAAAAGTATAAGAGAAATTAGTGCTTTTATCTGCAAAAAAGCATGAACATATTTATATGATATATTTATTCAAATTCTACCCAGAACTGGAAACAACTCAAATGCCCATCGACAGAATATAAACTGAATTTATACAATAGAATTTTACACAGAAATAAAAAATAAAGTGTGCAACATGAACGAATTTCAGAGTATACTGAAAGAAGCCAAATCCAAAAGTATGCATTGTATAAGTCCACGTATCTGAAATAAGCAGTGACAATTGAAAAAAACCTTATCTGAGGGCTAGAAATATACTATATTATGATACAGATGGTAGCTACTAGAGTGTACACGTTTTAAAAAAACTACCAAGCTCTTTAGTTAAGACTGCATGTTATGCACAGAATATATGTTATCTTTCTAAATGATATAACATTTTTCAGTAAACTCTTTGAAAGTTTGGAACAGTATCAAGTCTTTAAGCTTCAAATTTCCTTAAGTCTCCTTCAATTCATGATAACATGGTGCTCAGATTGAACACATACCTGTTTATTCTCAAAGACAGGTTATGTTTAAAATTAATATTTGAAATACTTAACTCCTTTATCTTAAGTAAAACTAATAATGCTGTTTATTTTGCGGCTTCTGGATCCACTAGCCCCCTGTTCTATCCTGACAGAGAAGTAAAGCATTACCATTTAAGAACTAACACCTTCATCATTTTTAGATTTCCAGAAATTTGTTGAGGTAATGCATGAAAAAAAATGTACTTAGGATATGGGCACCTGACATAGTAAGGAACACCAGTGAAGCCTGAGGTACATTGAAAGCACTCCAGTTTCACCAAAAACTGATGTTGCACCATTAACAACTGTTTTCTCTTTGCAGTATTTTGCTAATCTTTGGTAATTTAACGTTTTATCACAGGATTAATATAACAAATAGAATATATTTTAAAATTATGTTCAATTCTATGTTAATTAAAGCTGCAACAGAGAGCATTACAATGAGATTTGAACTTCACCGCTTTTTATTAAACTTAGGTCAATGTTAGTTGGAATTCCATGAATGCATAACAAATGACAGCAGGTTAAGAGCAAAAAAGTTGTAATATAGAATAAGTACTCTAGGCACAAATCAGTGGGAATAGAAAAAATGAAAACAATTCAGTATTTTAAGATTGAAAAACTGTGAACAATATATATTGGGAAAGAAAAAAGGTTATGATTACCCTATGTAAAATTGCTTCTTAATTCAGAGAAAGTTGAAATAAATTTTTCATATTAGTGTTCAACATGAATTTTTAAAAAAGCAGTAAGGAACAGGTTCAGGTTGTAAATGCCTAAGGGACAAGGGATAAAACAAGTTTTAATCATCACTCCTCATTACCTTCACTCCCGAGAATCGCTGTAGAGTCTGTCAGGGCTGTTACGATGGAAAAACCAAAATAAAAAGCAAGGAAAAAGATACAGGTTTGAACTTTCTCCTCTACCCCCACAAACACAGCCTAAATTTCCGAATTTCGTGCCAACGTTCCTCTGCCGAGGACTTTCAGCAGTCGCTCGCCCCTCCTGAACGCGGAGGGCCTAGGGACGGAAAAGGAGAGGGTGGGAATTCAAGGCTGACACTCGCCTGCCTGCTTTACCAATACAAAAACAGCTGAGGAAAGGGAGAGCTGACCTTTCTTCCCTAACCTGGGGACACTACACCCCGGCTGCAGTCCGCACTAAATATTACCACAGGGAAGCCCATCTCGTCCTCCAGCTGGAGCCCCTCACCTCCAAGTGCCGCAAGAGCTGGGTAGTGTTCGCCTCCGACTTAACAGCTTTATACTGACTGATGGTCAGGAGCAAAGACTTCAGGCAGGCGGTGGAGTCCATCGGAAATCGCAACAGGATAGCCAAGCGGCCACAACCACCCGGCCACGACGGTCTCCGGCTTTCGCCGCGCTTTTTTTGATTTTGGGCCCCACCCCTTCGCCGTCAGAAGCTTCCGGTTCCGGTCTAGCTCCGGAAGTCCCTACGACTGCTCTTAATGACAGGAGGGTGTGGGAGAGAAGAGGATGGAGGGGAGGGAGGTGCCGGCAGCTAGGTGGTAGAGCTCAAAGATTCCGTGAAGGGGATGAGGAGCTGTCCTTTTAGACCCCTTATCTGAAAGGCCGCCAGGTTTCAGCTTCGAAATCCCGTGAAGACGAGAAATCCCGCGAGAAATGCGACTGCGGCTCAGTGTGTGAAGGGGCGGTTAGGCGCAAAGGGTCGTTTCTCATCCGTGCGCTGTATTTTCGTATGATTCTTCGGCCTTCACGCTGGATGGCCGGTTTTTATCTGTACATCATCATCTACCCGAGAAATGGTTGCTTCCCCCTAGTCTAGACACGGTGAGGGATCTCTTGAGGAGAAACTTGGGTTCTAGATTTTGAGGCGTCCTGGGAGGTGTCTCTTTTTAAAATTTGTCATATGTCCACCCCTTCTATCCAGGAATGTTTGTTTCTCACAGTAAACCTATAGCCATGGGATTTTGTGTCAAGTTTGTTCTACCTTTACGATCGTCGTTGTCAAACTTACTTGAGAAAGCTACCAGCGAGTGACTCCTGGGCCAGTTAATTCCTCTGGGGGTGTTCTCATTAGCGTCAGTTTTTGTAAGTGAAGATATCTTGTTTTATCTGCCATGATGGTGTTACAAATCTCGGTGTCTGTGGAAATGACACTGTCGTTTGCGGCTTTGATCAGAGATAATATTATGCATGTATGTGTTATGAAATGAGTCGATTGGCTGTTTATGCAGATTTTTGTTTAATGTATACTACTGTTGAATAAAGCTTTAAAAACCAGGTTGAAGAAAACTGTAAGAATGGGGTACATATTATTTTAATTAAACCATTTGTCAGAAACCATGTTTTGTCAATTCAAAGAGTATTTTTTGCATCACTGCATTTTAAAGACAGTATTTTTATATTAGAAATAAATCTGAAAGGTTAAATAATTAGCCAATTGAGAAATACATGGATAATTACTGTATGCATTTATTCATAATGCAAGTAATTACTGAGGTGCAACACGGGCTAAATAGTTGCAAGTCAGGGGACAAAGGATGAAGTATCCCCTGTTGCAAAGGAGAGATCTAATACGGGAAACATCCTAAATAGTATCTATGTAATTTACATAAATCAGGCACAATTTGGTTATGGTAAAGAGTGCAGTCAGGCTGTCTGCTTACAAATTCTAGCTCTACCTTTTATTGTATGACCATAGTGCTCCTTCAGTCTTTTCTCAAGGTAAAATCTGGCTAATAGTAATAAATGTTTCATAAGATTGTTCATTCAATATGTAATTAAGCCTAAAATGGGGTACTGGTCTAGGCACTAGATTCAGTGAATAAAGTAAAAATCTTACAGTAAATAAAACAAAATTCTACCATTACATTCTGGTACAGGAAATGAAAACAATAAATAATAAAATAAGGAAAGTGAAGTGGAAAAAAATAGAACAACTATTTCTCTAATGTAAAGGTGATTGAGAAGGGAAACAGGAGGTCAGGATACAGAAAACAACATTTGAGGATATACTTCAAGGAGCCATCCTGTCTAGGGGAAAAGATTGGTAGATAGAATAGCAAGGGCACAGGACGTGGGAGCCTGACACCCTGTGTCGGGAATAGCGAGGAAACCACTCTACCTAGAGTACATAGATCAGTAGAGATGAGATCATGTAAGGTCCTGCAGACTGTTGCCTAGCATAAATATGTTCTCAGCAAGGGTTAATTACATCTAGTGTCCTTGGCAAATGCAGTGATAACAGTTTGGTAGTGTTAGACTTTTCACTTAATGATTAAGCACATCATCATCACCCCCATCCCCATTTGGAGCCCAAGGAAAGGGTCAAAGCTACCTGCTGTTCCATCTTTGAAATCTTGCATTGTAATTTAAGCAGTCACACAAATTTTGCATCACTTCCATAAAGTATTCATTTTTAAAACATCCTTATCTGAGGGAGAATATGTTTGTTGATGTTAGAGAAGAAGGGAGTGAGAGAAACATCGATTGCCCTGGTGGGTGCCCCAACCAGGAATGAAATTCACAGCCTGACTGGGAGGAATTCTCAATCTTTTTGGTGCACTGGATGATGCTCCAAGCAACTGAGCCACCTGGGAAGGGCCATAAAATATTCACTTCAACATAAAATAACCCAAAATTGACGTGGTAAGTGTAGTAGGGTATACCATGATGATAGCTGTGAGAAGCCCTAACATCTTTAGTCTGCAATAATTGCATATGCTACCTGGTATGGGAAACATAGAGCCATTTTTTAAGCCTCCCAAAGGGGGAAAAGGAGGGGATGAAGCTAGGTGCAGATGACTGAAGACCTTATTACTTGGACTCCATCCAGAATTTAGTGGTGACCTCTGGTGTTAAGGTGGGGCCTGATGTAGTTAGGTTTGTATTTTAGATTATGTGTCAGCTGGATGGGCTATGATTTTGAGGAGTGTAAGCCTACAAGTAGGGAGAGTATTTAATTCTCTGGAGTCTTTCCAAAGGATAATAACCAGGATATATGAAGTAGAGATGGCAAAGGGATAACAAATTTGAGAAATATTTATGGGGTAAAATATGAAAGATGTAATGACTAAGTTTAGGTGTGTAGAGCAAGACAAGGGATGAAACTAGAAGAGATTCTAAGTTTTGAGTTTGTGTGGTTAAAATACAGATAATGCTGAATAGTTCATAGAAAGTATTCAGCCCTGGTTGGTGTGACTCAGTGGACTGAGCACCAACCTGCGAACAAAGAGATCTCCTGTTCCATTCCCAGTCAGGGCACATGCCTGGGTTGTGGGCCAGGTCCCCAGTAGGGGGTGTGTGAGAGACAACCACACATTGATGTATCCCTCTTTCTCTCTTCCCCTCTGTCTAAAGTAAATAAAATCTTTTAAAAAAATTCTCTAATACCACTAAAAAGTAAAAAGAAAGTATTCAGGTCATATTTTATGCTCAGTGAAATTTTATATAATTTATTATATAATCTTATGCTGTTCTTATTGTTGATACCTGAGTATTATATAATTTGTGGGCTCTGTTTTTCTCCTATAAAATTTCGATTTATCATTGTTACTATAACAAAAAATACTGAGTTTTGGTGCATCTTTTATTTGGCCTACTAACTAAAATCCCATTAGTTTTAATTCAGTTTTGCTTCCTCTCTTAGACTTTCTAGCTATATGTAATCTCTAAATAATTCATCTTTTTCAATATTTGTTGTTTTTATTTCATTAGTGTAATCTCCAAAATATGGAATAATTATAGTGATACTGAACACCTTTGCCTCATTATTTAGTTGAATGGAAATGACCAGTATTTTAAAATAATATAATTTGTGCTATTGGTGTGATAATCCTTGAAATGCTTAAGAGATTGCTCTTTATATACCTGTTTTATTTAAAGATTTGCCAAAATGTCTGCTAAAAATTATTTAATATTTACATTTAATATCTTATTTTCCTCTTTAAAATGATAGTGCTGTGGGTTATGTTGCTTTTGTTCTTGGGATAATAACAGCTTACTGAGCATTTGTTGTGTGCCAAGCACAGTTCTAAGAACTTTGTACTTGTGATTTAATCTTCATAACAACTCCATGCTTTAGGAACTTATGGTCTCCATTTTACAGATGAAAAAACTAAGAAAGAGGTGCAATAATTTGCCACCACACAGGTAGTAATAACAAACATTCTATTTGCTATGCTTTAAGTATTTTATTAAGGATTTTATTTCTATGTTCATAAGAATTAAATATAATTTTTTTATTCTTGCTTGGAAATTGGGTTATATATTACTTTTGAAAAATAAATTGGAAGTTTTTCATCATTTTTTTTCTATGCTATAGAATATTGAGAATCACATAGGAATCATCTGCTTTTTATGGATTCTATACAACTGGCTTATAAAATTAAGCATTATAGCTTATTTAGTGGTAGATCTTTAGAAAATGTGAGTATTTGTAATAGGATTATTGAATTCATAATATTTTTCTGTCTGTTCTTGAGTTGATTTTGGAAATAATTAGAAATTTTTTAGCATACCAATTATTTATCTAGATTTAAAAATTATTGCTATAAAGCTACAATTATTCTCATTATCTCTTCTTTGTAGTTTTAAATGTCCTTTTTCATTCTAATGTTACTTATCTTTTTTCTTGGTTGGGCTTTCCTGCCACTAGTCTATTTTATTCAGCTTTTCAATAACCAACTTTAGTTTTATTGCTTTTTTCAAAATTAATAATTTTAATTTTTACAAATTCCATCCATGTATGTATATTTTCCTTTATTTGTTCTTTTTATAGTTTTTTAAATGTTGAAGTCTTAGTATATTTACATGCTACATTTTTTTAGTAAAGTGCATTTATTTATGTCAAAAAATTGTAAAAGACACTAGCTAAAGTAAGCATCTGCATTTATCAGTCAGGTAAATATTTTTTTAAATGCTAATGTACATTCATTCATCAAATATTTACTAAGCCCTAGTTCTTTTTCAAAGAGTTTGTTGGGAAAAGAGACAAACCAGAGTAAGTACTATTAAAAGAAATAGAATATGCTGTAGGAACACGTGGTATTTTTTAAGGCAAAATAGTAAGTGTCCAAATCCTTCATTTTTCAAGGATTGGTACAAAACCCCTATTTTCTGTAAATTTTTATTGCTACCTTTTTTTTATATTTGGCATAGGTATTTTTCCTAGTTTATAGTTTGCAAAAGACATTTGAGTTAAACAAAAGATGCTTGGGATCTTACAACCTAAATTTAGGGTTATCTAGCTCCTTTATTTATTTTGGAAAAACTTAAATAAAACACATATTCAAGAATGAATAGGAAAATGGAAAATTTAATGACTCCTGACCAGGGTTTAAGTCATATTAGATGAGTCAGACTGAATGGGAATATGAATTATATTTTTCAGAGAAGTGAAGAGTTAATAGAATACTGAATGTTGTAACACAGGATTAAGCTAGAGCTATGAACACAGAGCCGATTGTTCATTCATCCACTATATATTGACTGTTGGGTGGTAGGTACGGTTCTATGTTCTGGGGATACAGTAGTGATAAATCCACAAAATTTCTGCCCAAGTGGAGCTTTTACTTTAACTGGGGATATAGACTATGTATGAGACATATAAGTAAAATATATAAATATTAGTAGTAAGTGCCATGGAGGAAAAGAAAGGGAAGAGGTATAGAAAGTATCAGAGTCAGGGTGGGGTGTTGCAATATTAGATAGTGTGGAGTATTAATCAGTATTTGCTGTGTAACAGATCACTTCAAAACTCAGTGGTTAAAACCATGAGCATTAATTTCTTGCTCACAGGTTGTGAGTTAATTGCAGTTAGTGTGAGTTTGGCCTGACTCGGCTGGGTGGCTTTGCTTCAGCTGTTTTGTGGGGAGGGAAAGATATGTAGTGCTCAGTTTCAATTATGTGGAGATATCTAGTATATATCCAGGGGATGTTGAATGGGCTGTTGAACATATTATTTGTAGTTAAGGGTGAGGTCAGGGCTGGAAATAAAAAGCCTTGAGACTAAATGATATAGGGTAAGTATGGATAGAAAAGATTGAACCAAAGTACTTAAGTATTTAGAGGTTGGAGAGATGAGGAGGAACCGACAAAGAACACTTGAGAAGTAGCTGCCAGAGGACAGAGGCCCTATCCTGACCACATGTTTGCCTGCAGGGATCAGTCTTGTAGCGTGTAGGCTCCTCTTGAATTCTAAAGGAGGAATTGAGGTTAGCAAAGAAGGCAATCTTAATCTACACACAAATTCACTCTTCTGCTTTCAAAGGTCTTGAGGATGGGAGACTTTATTCTTTAAATCAATATTGAGTATTTAAAGGTGCCATGTATTCTAAGCACTAGTGATATAACAGAGGAATGAAAAACTTCTTTCCTGACTTTGTAGTGCTTGCATTCCATTGGGGCATGAGACCAAATCTAAAGGTAAGAGATTATTCAATCAACATAACCTTTAGGTAGAACAAAATTTCCATTGGCCCAGGTTCCAAAGATTTAAGGCAACAAAATTCAGTGGTAGAACTGGCAGAGGTCTAGGTGTGGCGTCATTTGGATACCATGTCCCAACTATGACTAAAACAATTCAAATACTAATATTAAATTGATTTTACCTTTATGTAGGTCCAGAAAACAAAGTCTGTACAATTAATGTCACCTCTTAGTTTTCAGAAATGTTATCTTTGTCACAAAGTCAGAAAAGTTTATAAATCAAAAGTATTCTCCCTTTATAATTATTTTTTTTTCTTTTTCCTTTTCCAACTGTCAGGTATTAAAATTCAGCTAATCTTTAAAAGATTTGCCAAACCACAAGATAAACATTTTCACCCTTTCAACCAATTTCTGATTTTTTTCCTTCTATACATTTCACAGAAGTCAATTCTAGGTTAAAAGTACAAGGTTTAGATATTTTTGGTAAATGTTTTCCCCCTCATTTTCACATCTGAAGTCATATCCCAGAATCAGAAAGTTGCCATTTTGTTTAAACACAAGTACTATCCATTGTTTCTGAGTCCAATTTTGTAGATATTAAGTGTGAAAGTGACATACTTTTATTTTAAGTTAAGGTACAGTAATCATTTTTAATTATAACTAATATGTATTAAAGATCTACTTTGTGCAGAGAGAAGTCCTTTATATGTCTCATTTTTAAATTTCTGGTCTTTCAGAAAGTAGCTATTATCAAGTTCATGAAATGGGTAGATATCTATTCCATGAATTAAAATGTGAAGATGTTTTCTAAGACTGTGGAAAGAGTGTACACATCTGAAGATATTTGAAACTGTCTTTCAGGGTGGGGAAAAAATATTAGAACTTACTTATTTTAATCTCATTCTTTTTAATATTATAGCTATAGTTACATATAATTCACAAATGAGTTGCTATTCATATATTTTCACTGTATTCTCAGGTTAACTGCTTTAGAGATATGTGATAAACATAACTGGATACTTTCCCCAGTCTTTAACTTTGACAGAGTATTGAGATAGGATTGTTATTCATTTTACTACCACATGTAGCATCTGGCATTGTTCTGATTGTTTTGTTGAACAAATGAATTCTCTTAGCAAGAACTAATGTGAATTGTATACTATGAAATATTAAGATGGCATGGTTCATTTTTAAAGTATCATTTACTGACCAGCACAGTCATGTAAATAGTGTGATTTCTCAGTGGTCATCTGTGATTATTATCTAGTTCAGTTCCTAATTGTACACTAAACTTATATGAAGTCAAATATGACACTTAATGGGACATAGTAGAAAGAGTATGGAATTTCAGTTGGTGGAACTTGGGTATGAATTTCTACTCTTATTGATGTCTAAGCTTCAGTTGCTTAAGTTTTAAAATGGAACATAGTAATGTTTATCTTTCAGAGTTGTGTGAACATCAAATGTATATTCAGTGTATGTAGATACATAGCCCAGAGCCCAGCATATAGGAGCTATTGAAAATTAATCTTATTTTCAATAAAGCCAAGTTAATGCACCCAGTTAATTTTATATGAATGGAAACTCTTCATAACTGAAAGCTTGATGTACCTTCTCACCTAAACTCTTCGTACAAACATATGTCTTTCTAAGATAATGGGGGCTGGCGCTTTTCTTACACGGGTGGATCAGGTTGGATTTGGGTAGGATAGGCTTTGTTATTGGTGGTGACAGAGTCAAGTACATATTGTGTCCTCTGTTTCCTGATTGATTACCATCTCTACATGTGTCATGCCTCAGCATCCCATCTTCTTTTCCTTATTGTCCAAAAACTATAATGACAGCATATTTTTAGATTGCTGAAAATGTTTCACTTTTGAAGAATTTGCTTAGAGGTAACAAAGGCTCCTTCCAACAGTTCCTAGCTAAAAAATATATAGGACAACTTCCTGTAACCAAGATTTGTCTAGCCCAAAATGTCAGTAGTGCCGAGAAAGGGAAACCTTGATTTTAGTGGGTGTAAGAAAAGTTCTCCATAACTGAATTCCTTCCCTGAAATATGTCAAGTGTGTCATTTTGTTTTCAAGCTAATAGCATGGAGAAAAGTAAATTTCCTTTGTTTCTCTATACACATTGATATTAACTTTTCTACTTGGCATTGTGTGATCTATAAGTGCCAGAGCTGTCAAGAGTAGCAAATTCATGGGATATCCTTCCATGCATTGACATGTAAATTGTAAATTTGTTGGTCAATCAGAGCCTCTGCATTGGTCAGGTGGATTTAAAAACAATGTACTTGTATACAATTTAGGGATGTGTTAGGAGTCTAAATGAATGATAAAAAAAGTTATAACAAGAGCTGTGCCTACTTTGGTATTGCTAAATAGAGCTTTATAAATGGGGGGGCCTTTATAATAAAAGAAAAGTTTGTTATAATTTAGTACATAAGAGGAAAAGTGGGAACTGAGAACTCAGCAGTAAAAATAGGTATTTTACTGTTATCAAGATATGGATGGTAATGTCTTATTTTTCAAACAGTCTGCAAATAAAATAATTTTGGTTGGTAGATAAAGATGTGCTATAGATTGACTCTGAATTTCAGCTTGCCCTCTGGTTGACCAGCCAGAATCTGAATAGATTCTAGTAGAAGAGCAGTTCCTCAGTTCCTGGAAGGCAGAGTCAGATTTTAGTTTCCTACTGATAGGTAAATTCTATTGAAATGAATATACCAGGGGATAGCAGATTCACCCTTCTGCCCATGTTGGAGTTTAAAGTTTAAGGGTTCAGTTTAAAGGTTATCTTCAGCATCTAGCTATGGTAAGAACCTTTGGATTATTTTAGAAGCACCGGGGTAATGTTTCAGGCTGGCTACTTCCTTTCCGTTGCTAGGCGCTTACACCTTCCTTCCCAACAGAGGCTGTAAAGTGCTGCTGTTGCTGGTGCCACTGCTGCTGCCACCATCACAGCGTTTGCCACACACAGTCTGCTCAGCTCCAGGGAAATGGTGGGATTGATGGTCTCTTCTGGAAAAACTTTCATCACAGAGATTCATCTCAGGTTGTATTTTTAAGAAAAATGACAAAGAAAGCCATTAGCTTTTTTAAACTCTTAATTCAGAATCCAAATACCTTCTGATTGACTAATTTTACACCCTTTTATTTTTTCAAGCTAACTACTGAGTAGCTTAACAGAGGCCTTCCAGCCTCTGTATCCTGTTGCCAGAGGATTTGCCTCCCTTCTTCTTATCTCCCTGTTATCTGTATAAACAACTATTGACTGAAGGAAGGATCATCAGAGAGGGGAGCTGTTCGTGTCTGAGCTTTTAAATTCTGGAAATGAAGGGATTGCTTATCTAGAGAAGGCTTACGTTTGTTTGCTCTGGGTATGAAATAATGCCTATCATTTTTTATTAAAATATCCAGGGAGGTTATAGAAATCATAAAAGACAAACAGTTTGATTACAATCCTAAAATTCTCAAAGCTATGTCCTTTTCTAGACCGCAGTATTAAAAAAATGAAGCAGATCTGATTTAGTGTGAAAGAATAAGGCGTATCCAGCCTCTCTCTGCTTCGTTATTAGCTTTAGATTGTATCCTTCATTGGTATTTGAACAGAATGCAAATTTAAATAGGCATATGTCTTTGCTTATCAAGGTATTAAAATAAGAATAAAACTAAAAATAATTTACCTAGGAAAACTAGATTCTGCATAGGTTAATACTGACAGCAAGACGTGTTTTGTTAGTGATGGGCAAGAAACTAAGGTGTTTTAAATGAGAAGATTTAGATAGAAGTCAGCATGAGTGTGAATCTTTGCATTTGTGTTTTGATTGAGAAGTATCAGCTAGTGTGGAATTACCTTTGTCTCAAGACTTTCTGTGTAACTTAGAGCTGGTATGAATCAAATACAGAATATAGATAGTATTGTATAATTAGGGATACTTGTTTTGCAGATGATCCTTTCGGGGCTTTTTTTTTTTTTAGATTTTAGACCAGGATACTCAAACCTAAAGGCTTAGAAGGTTTAGGTGGTTCTTCCTCTCTAGGTGTTGTCTTTTTTTTTTTTTTTTGGCTGTTGGGAGATTGGATATCTTGTAAAACATTGTTTCTTTGAGTAAATATAATCTGAATTCTTAATAAGTAATTTACAGATGATTTTGTGGAATATATCTTCTTGATTTAGGAATTTCCTATGCTGAATTGCCTTTTAGTGATGGTCCTCCAAAAGCTCTACTAATCTAATTTACAGAAGTATATTAAATATACTTTTAGAGAAAGTAGCTATTCAGTTACTGAGATAAGTAAGCAGTCCAGAGGCAACGAATGAGAAACTTTATCCAGTGTTGTGCTTGGTAGCAAGCCCAAGGCACTCTAGGTCTGCTTCATTTATGTTATTGCTGCCATATTCTTTTCTTTTTCCTCATCATTTCTTACCTTGCTCCAATACACTGAGAAGTAGTTTACATAATGTTTGCTCCAACAGTTCCTGAGCTTATGTACAGTGGGATCAGAATGGCAAGTCAGACTAGCAGAATGCAGTGGAGTCTGGAAGCTTGAACTCTGAGTTGAAGAGATTGTATGGGACTAAATTGAGAAGGGTTGGTCTTGGGATAGTTAAGTAGAGAGAGAAATAAATAAATAGATATACTAATGATAATATTCTATACTATTCCCCTCTTGTTTTCATGTGTGTTGCCTCAGTATTTTTTTTTTCAGGAAACATCCACAATATCTATTGATATTTGAACCAGAAAGTATGCAAGAGTTCTTTACATGCCACCTTTGTTATTTGATGGAAATTACAATTATACAACTTTGGGAAAAAGTTGAAAACTTTTTTCCCAAAACAAATAGCGCTATCAAGATTGTGTTAAACAAGAACTTTTTTTTTTCCTATGGGAAATGACAGTACAAACCTTTTTGAAAGCCATTTAACAACATACCTGAGGCTTAAACTATTAGTGTCTTTTGACAGGAATTCTACATCTGAGATTTTATTATAAGGAAATAATCATAAATACAGAGAAGGCCTTATAAGCAGTGGAGTTTATCAAAATACTATTTATAATAAAATAATGAGAAACAATCTAAATGTCTTACTATTAAGAAATGGTCAAAAAAACCCCAGTCAACCAATTATTGTGTTGCCATTGAGAGTGATTGCTAGAAATATAAAATAACAAGAAAGATGCTTTTGATACTGTGTTCATGGATGATGTAGTATTCAGCATTGTCTATTAATTGATTATAAATTGGTAAAATATACCTATGTTTGGAAAAATTAAATTAAAATGTAAATAGTGATTTATTTTTGAATGATAAAACTGATTTTTATTCTCTTTTATAGCAGTTTCAAAAATTTTCTTTAATGATCATGTACTATTATACAGTAGGGAGAAAGAATGTAATTCTCCTACCTTTCCATTAAAAATACTACTTTCCTTACAGATTTAAATAGCAATAGTAAAAGTCAGTGTGCAAGCATTGAACTTTTGCAAAAGCACATTGCGCATCATGGATTCTCTACCAGAAGAATTTTCTGTGAGGTAAGGGATGGAGTGACAAAAGCCAACTGCATTTGTTGTATTCCAAAGACATATCAATTATCTCTTCCGTATAACTTTGGGAAGCTAGTTTGAATGACATACCCTTATACTTCAATTCTGATTAGTGGAGGATGTAGACTGGGTGAAATCCAATTTTAGGAAAAATTTTTAAGGATCACACTCTAGCTGAAGAGCTAAGAGTTGAAAAATATACCACAGCCTGTCATATTTGGGGCATCTCAACAGAGTAATATTTTATTTATCATTTAACAAGTACTTACAGAGATTTACTTTTTGCCAAGCATTTTTAAAAGTACTTTTACCAGTGGTAACTTATATAAACCTCATAACAACTCTATGAGGTAGATACTATTATTACCCTCATTTTATAGAAGGTAACCTAAGCATAACACAGAAAACTCTACTGAGGGTTCAACTGGGTCCAGGCCAAAAGTGCATCTGTCCCCTCCAATCAGGGCAAGTTCAGCCTGCCATATGTCTCCTGTATAATACTAAACAATAGCTTAGTATTGGAGATCTCCCTTCCACCTATAGCTATCTCATATAGTAAGCAATATGATCTTTTAATTTATTTTACAAGCATTTACTGACCTCCTTGGTATTTAGGGAATAAAGACAAAATAAAATTTGTGCAGTTAGAATTATAATGTAGCAGGAAGATATTTAAAAAGTTATTTTACATTTAGGCAAAATGCATACACAAGTGTTATATTAGAGATGTTGAACCTATATATAGAAAGGAACAATAATTTTTGAACTGGGGTGGAGTGGGTCTTTACAAGGTGATTTTTCAATGGCACTTTAATGGATAAGAAGTATTTTGATGGGTGTAAAAGCAGAGCAAATAGGAGGTCATTTGGCTAAGGAAATGGTAAGAAAAAGTAGTTAAGACAAATTCTTGGGGAGCATTTTGACTGTCCTGCTAAAGGGTTTAGCTTTATTTTGTGCACAGCCATTGACATTTTAAGAGCAGAAATGAAATCTTATACTATATTTTGGAAAAACTACCTCCATTGATAGTGGAAAGAAATGGATGATGAAATACACTTCTATTGCTGAGGAAGAAGCTGATAGAAGCTTGTAGTAGTAAGAATAGGAAATGCTAGTAAGAAAGGAGGGATTTATAAAATTAGAACTAACAGAATTCTGTGACTACTTAAATATGAGAAAAGGGCAAAAGAGAAGTAGAGATGGCTCAAAGGTTTCTAATAACCAGAAGGAAATTGTACCATTAACTAATATAGTATGTGTGAGAAACAGAGAGGACAGATTACGAGTTCAGTTTTGGACATGAGGAGATTGAGTTGCTGCTAAGTTATTCTTTTTTTTTAAATATATTTTATTGATTATGCTCTTACAGTTGTCCCATTTTTTCTCTCCCTTTTATTCCCCTCCGCCCAGCACACACCCTGCCACCAGCATTTTCCCACCTTAGTTCATGTCCATGGGTCATACATACAAGTTCTTTGGCGTCTTTATTTCCCATACTATTCTTAACCTCCCCCTGTCTATTTTATACCTACCATTTATACTCCTTATTGCCTGTGCCTTTTTCCCCATTCTCTCCTCTCCTCCTCCCTGCTTATAACCCTCCATCTGATCTCCATTCTTGTTCTAATTGTTTGCTTAGTTCCTTTTTTTTTTTTTTTAGGTTTGGTCATTGATAGCTGTGAGTTTGTTGTCATTTCACTGTTCATATTTTTTATCTTCTTTCTCTTAGATAAGTTCTTTTAACATTTCATGTAATAAGGGCTTGGTGATGGTGAGCTCCTTTAACTTGACCTTATCTGGGAAGTACTTTATCTGCATTCCCATTCTAAATGACAGTTTAACTGGATAGAGTAATCTTGGATGTAGGTCCTTGATTTTCATGACGTGGAATACTTCTTCAAGACCCTTCTTGCTTGTAGGGTTTCTTTTGAGAAATGAGCTGATAGTCTTATGGGCACTCCTTTGTAAGTAACTGAGTCCTTTTCTCTTGCCGTTTTTAAGATTCTCTGCTTATGTTAATCTTGGATAGTATAATTATGATGTGCCTTGGTGTGTTCCTCCTTGGGTCCAACTTCTTTGGGACTCTCTGAGCTTCCTAGACTTCCTGGAAGTCTGTTTCCTTTGTCAGATTAGGGAAGTTCTCCTTCATTATTTTTTCAAATAAGTTTTCAGTTTCTTGCTTTTCTTCTTCTCCTTCTTACACCCCTATGATTCAGATGTTGGAATGTTTAAAGTTGTTCCTGAGGTTCCTAAGCCTCTCCTCATTTTTTTGAATTATTGTTTCTTCATTCTGTTCAGGTTGAATGTTTATTTCTTCCTTCTGCTCCAAACCATTGATTTGATTCCCAGTTTTCTTCCTTCACTGTTAGTTCCCTATACATTTTCCTTTATTTCACTTTTCATAGCTTCACTTTTTCCTGTGTTTTGCTAACATAATCGACCATTTCTTTGAACATCGTAATCACCAGTGTGCAGAGCCTTAGGTATTTGCAGTGGAGGGGGGGCAATATTCTTTTAACAGTATTTGACACACAGTGTTTACATTTCTGAAACTTTCAGACAAAATTTCACTTGGGTTTTTACTATGAAATTTAATTGTGTTTTTTGTAAGGAGATGCGCTGGATATGCCTTTCTTTTTTTATTTAAAACAGGGATTCTCCAGTGGAGGAGCAAACTAAGGAGAGAAGATTGAGAATAAGGTAGAAAAATCAGTGGATCAACTGGTAAGAGAAGATTTAATTTTCACTAACTGTTAGTTAATTAGTGACTGATTATGTAATATTAAATATAATTAGGTTAATTATTTTAAAATTTGGGGATAAGTTCACATTTGTACCTTAATTAGTAAAACTATGGTCAATTAATTAAATCTTTCTTTTTTTTTTTTTTAAAGGCAAGTTTTTTTTTTTTTTAAAGATTTTATTTATTTATTTTTAGAGAGGGAAGGGAGAGAGGGAGGGTGGGGGGAGAGAGAGAGAGAGAGATCAATGTGCGGTTGCTGGGAGACATGGCCTGCAACCTAGGCATGTGCCCTGACTGGGAATCGAACCTGCGATGCCTGGTTCGCAGCCCGCGCTCAATCCACTGAGCTATACCAGCCAGGGCTAAATCTTTCTTTTAATTGACACCTATGTCCCAAAGTTATCATTGTATGCACCAATCCTCACTGTAAGGTAAAATTAATACACAGTTGAATCAACTTGCCCAGAAACATCCCAATAGTCAGTTTTAAGAAATCTCTTACTTGTCTTTTAAAAGCAAAATTCAAACAAAGTGAAAATGATATACATACTAAGGAAAAAAAAGTACATACACAGAATTTTATTTAGTGAGAAATTCACTGAGTTGTTACTGAAGTTAATTATTTTCCTTGTTTTTATCATTTTTACTGTTAGAATATTCAATACTCAATGACTGAAAAGAAATTATACATTAAGGCTTTTATTGCCAGTGATAATATACTTTATGGTTGATTAAACATGAATATCACATGTGCATATTTAATGAAGTCTAGATGAAAAGGTATTGTTAGGTTTTGTTCAAGCAATTTTACCTTCCACGTAGTTTTATATAATGATTGTTATCTACTTAATAATGTTTGTAAAGTTTATTCAGTAACTTATAAAGAGAAAATATATAAACATAAAATGACCAGAGTATTTATTTACATGAAGTTATCACCATAAAAATTTTTGCAGAGTAAATAATATATGCAAATGTACATAGGGATGCACAGTTGAATCAGGGTGGCTAGATTCAGAAAAGGCATTTCAAGATACAGACTTGGAATACAGGAAGCAAGGGAGGTGGGTACTTTGACCTGAATTTGTTTTAGCTGCTAAATCAATTTTGCAAAAATGAATTGAGCATCAAATATTTTGACAACTGCTTGGTTGGAAGATGGCAAGGTAGGTGGGAGCTGAACCCACTCGCTGGTATACCCAATTGGAACACCTAGCTGATCTGAGGAACAGAGTAAACAGCTAATGGAACCCCAGCTTATATGAAGTTTGGAAGCCAAAATTGTAGAGGACGTTGAAAAACAGATGGTAAGGAGATTGCACTGGGATGGTAAGGTGACTGGGACCAGGCGCAGGGACCGAGGCTCCTGCAGTGCACGGCCTGGCACCAGGGTCAGTGGCTGCTGCAGGAGCTTTAGAGGAGAGCCTGATCACTGTTTGTAACTCCGCAGCTCCTTCCCCTACCAGAGCAAGGAAGGGAACTGCGCACCAGAAGTGGAAGACGCACAGAGACAGTGTTCCCCTGCTGGGACTGTGGTCTCAGGTTAGGACGCTACCAGGGAAACTGGGGAGCTGGACGACACCTGGAGAAGGGAAAAAATTTGGACAGTGAGGAATCCTAACCCAGATAGTCTCCAGACTGGTCAGAGATTTGGGCTGTGTAAAAAGCCAGGTGCTTGCTAAAAATGGCAGGCTTAAACAAGAGGAATTTACTGAAAAAAAAAAAAAAAAAGTCTCTCAACTGCTGTATAAGGAACCCTTGCACAGCTTCTGGGCCAGCAAAGAGGGAGGAGGAGGGGCACAATTTGCTCCAAACTGGAGCACCTCATGGACTGACCAAAGTGGGGCAGCAGGGGCTCAGAGGGATAGCAGACACCAGAGAGACTTAATCTAATAGGGGAACTATACTACCCAGAAGGGACTTTGAGAGTGTGCAGCACCCAGGCCAGCAAAGAGAGAGGTGGGGTGCAAGTTGCTTCTAATCAGGCACCTCCAGGCAGCACAACTGATGGATTAAAGTCACCAGCCTGGTGCACATGGACCAGGTACACATGGACAGTGGGGGCCCAGCAGTGCATGGAGGACCTGGGCTGGAGGCTGGGCACCTGAGAATATTGTAGCCCAGACCTAGCCCCCATCCTAGCAAAGCCACAGGTTGGGAGAAAAGTAAAGCCCAGTTCCCCTCTGCCTGCAGCAGCCAGGAAGACCAGCAGAAGTTGCATAGCAGGGTTAAAGTCAGCAGGAACCTTTTTCTTTTCCCAAGTATGAGTCAATAAGACCTGGAGCTGTGAAAGAACCAAAGATAGATCCAGAGGGATCACAAGGCTAACGCCAAAAACCGAGAACCTGAGACAAATTTTACCTTGCTATCCTATTGAACCTGCATATTATTGTTTATTTTTTCAATATTTTTATTTCTTTTATTTGATTATAATTTTTTATTTCTCCTCTGTTTAATTTTTTTCTTTTTGTGTTTGTTTAATTGCATTGTGTGACTGGTTTTCCTTGTTCTCTCTTTTAGATTGCATTATACTTTTTCTTCTTTCACTTCACTCATATTGCAGTAATACACTACTCTTGGTCTTTTACTTTCTGTTCTTTTCATTCAGATCATATATTTCTTGTCATATTATTGTTGTTCCAATATTATTGTAAATAATTATTATTCTATATTATTGTAAATACTGTACAGCACCCCTCTCTGATCTTGGTTCATTTCATTATCTTCCTGAGCTTTACTACTGTTGTGGTTGACTCTGTTCTCCCCCACACCACACCTAGTTTGTATCCTTTACTCCCACTGTATCTCACCATCTAACATCGCACACGTGCTCTGTTTTCTGGATTCAGCTCACATTCCTTCTCCCCTCTAATCAGAGTCTTATCTCTTTTTCACTTTTATCAAAATGGTTAATTGGGTGAAATATCATGGTTATTGCTGTTCTTCTCAAAAGGATCTCCAATCTGTTTTATACTTGTTGGTACTTTAAATCCCATAGAATACTCTCCCACTGTCTTAATCCATTTTGCCTTCACCCTGCCACTGATCACCTACAATATAATGTGGGAGTTATGAACATGAGTAAACCCGCTGGCGAGAGAACCCACCAACAAAGGAACCACCAACAGGTAAAACCCAAGTACAACGTGAGAGCTCACACAAGCAGAAGAAAGAGCAACCCTAGACTATCCAGATGAAGAGATCAAAGAGACCATACCACTGAATCCCACAGAACTTCTACCATAGAAGTTCACCCTATAAAGACAGCTAACAAAGCAGAGCATCAGGAAGTAAAGAAACAAACAAAAAGAGTCACCTAAATGGGGAGACAAAGAAAAAACCTGCCATAAAAGGAATGGAAGACTCCCCACTAAAAGAGCTAAATGTAATGGAGGCAAGCAAACTATCAGATGTAGAATTTAAAAGAATGGTTATAAGGATGCTCAAGGAATTCACAGACAACTACAAGGAGCTGAGTGAGAGCTACAACAGTATGAAAAAGGAAATGGAAACTATAAACATGAACCAGGAAGAAATGAAGAAGACAATTTCTGAAATAAAAAGTACACTAGAAGGAATTACAAGCAGCCTGGATGAAACAGAGAACCAAATTAGTGAGCTGGAAGACAAGGTAGAAAGAAACACCCTGGTAAAGCAGCTGCACTAAAAAAGATTAAAAAAAATATGAAGATAGCTTAAAGGAACTCCAAGACAATATGAAATGCAACGACATTTGAATCATAGGAATACCAGAAAGAGAAGAAAAGGAGTAAGGGATAGAAACCATGTTTTTTTCAAACATGGTTTTTGAAGAAAATTTTGAAAAAATATTCTGTCATATTTTTTGAAAAAATAATGACAGAAAACTACCCGAACCTGGAGAGGGGAAAAACAATGCAAGTTCAGGAAGCATAGAGGGTCCCAATCAATATGAACCTAAAGAGGTCTACTTACTACAAGACACATCATAATTAAAATACCAAAATTTAAAGACAGAGAGAATCTTAAAAGCAGCCAAAGATAAACCAGAAATAACATAAAAGGGGAGCTCTGATAAGGCTAGCAGCTGATTTCTCAACAGACACACTTCAGGCCAGAAGAGAATGACAAAAAGTATTCCAAGTAATGAAAAGCAAATGTTTACACCCAAGACTACTCTACCCAGCGAGGCTCTTAACTAAAATGGAAGGTGAAATAAGGAGTTTCCTAGACAAAAGAGGGCTGAAAGAATAGACCTCCACTAGACCAGCACTGCAAGGTATTTTAAAAGGACTGCTATAAGAAGAGGAAGGAAAAGAGTGAGAGAGAGAGAGAGATAGGAACACAGGTACAAAGGGGGCAAATGAATAAATACTTATCAATAATAACCTTAAATGTAAACGGATTAAATACTCCAATCAAAAGACATAGAGTAGCTGAATGCATAAGAAAACATGACCCACACATATGCTGCCTACAAGAGACCCACCTCAGAAAAAAAGACCTACACAGACTAAAAGTGGAGGGTTGAAAACAAATATTCTGAGCAAATGGATAAGGAAAAAAAGGTGGAGTAGCAATACTTATGTCAGACACAATAGACTTCAAAACAAAAGTCATAAAAAGAAACACTGAAGAATCCATCAAGAAGACATAAACATTGTAAACATATATGTATCCAACATAGGAGCATCCAACTATGTAAGGAAAATCTTGGAGGGCTTCAAGAAAGATATAGGCAGCAACACAATTATAGTAGGAGATTTTAACACTCCACTGTCAAAAATGGATAGACCTTCCAAACAAAATATCAACAAGGATATTGTGGCATTGAACAATGCCCTAGATCAAATGGACTTAACAGTTATATATATATAAAACTTTCATCCCCAAAAAGCAAAGTACGCATTTTTTTTTCAAATGCACATGGAACATTTTTAAAGATAGACCACATAATAGGACACAAAACCAACCTCAACAAATTCAAGAAAAATTGAAATCATATCAAGCCGTTTCTCTGACCACAAGGGATTGAAATTATAAACCAACCTCAAGGGAAAAACTCAAAAACACTCAGATTCATGGAGATTGAATAGTATGCTATTAAACAATGAATGGGTTAATAATGAGATCAGGAGGAAATCAAAAAGTCTCTGGAAACAAATGAAAATGAACACACAATATTCCAAAACTTGTGGGACACAGCAAACGCAGTCCTGAGGGGGAAGTTCATAGCAATACAGGCCTACATAAAAAAGAGAAATATTTCAAATAAATAACCTAACATGCATCTACAAGAACTGGAGGAACAAAAACAAACAAAGCTCAGATCAAGTAGAAGGAAAGAAATAACTGAGATCAGAGCAGAATTAAATGACATAGAGACTAAAACAACAATCCAAAGGATCAATAAATCCAGGAGTGAGTCTCTGAAAAGATAAACAAAATTGACAAGCTTTTAAGCAGACTCATCAAGAAAAAGATAGAGGACACAAATAAACAAAATCAGAAATGAAAGAGGAGAGACTAAAACTAATACCACAGGGATACAAAGGACTGTAAGAAATTAGTATGAACAACTATATTTCAATAAATTTGAAAACCTAAGTGAAATAGACATATTTCTAGAAAAAATATAATCTCCCAAAACTGAATGAAGAAGCAGAAAGCCTGAAGAGACCAATAACAGCTGATGAAATTGAAGCACTAATCAAAATACTCCTGACCCACAAAAGCCCTGGACTGGATAGTTTCACAGGAGAATTTTACAAAGCATTTAAGGAAGAGCTAACCCCTATCCTTCTCAGACTATTCCAAAAAATCCAAGAAAAGGGAAGATTCCCAAACTCTTTTTACAAAGCCAGCATCATCCTAATCCCAAAACCAGATAAAGACACAACAAAGAAAGAAAACTACAGGTCAGTCTCACTGATGAACATAGACACTAAAATCCTCAACAAAGTATTGGCAAAGCAAATCCAGCAGTATATTAAAAAGATCATACACCATGATTAGTAGGATTCATCCCAGGGATGCAAGGATGTACAACATTCACAAATCAATAAACATAATATATTACATAAACAAAAGGAAAGACAAAAATCACATGATTATATCAATAGATGCAGAAAAAGCATTTGATAAGGTACAGCACCCATTTATGATAAAAACACTCAGCAAAGTGGGAGTAGAGGGAGCATACCTGAACATGATAAAGGCCATATATGAGAAACCTACAGTCAACATCATACTCAACAGGCAAAAACTAAAAGCTTTCCCATTAAGATCAGGAAGAAGACAAGTATGTCCACTTTCACCACTTCTATTCAATATAGTATTGGAAGTCCTTGCCTCAGCAATCAGACAAGAGAGATAAATAAAAGGCATCCAAATTGGAAAGAAGGAAGTATAACTATCACTGCTTGCAGATGATATGATAATGTACATAGAAAATCCTATAGACTCCACCAAAAAACTGCTCAACCTAATAAATGAATTTGTCAAAACATCTGAGGTCAAAATCAATATTTAGAAATTGAAGGCATTTTTGTATACCGACAATGAAAGATCAGAATCAGAAATCAGGAAAAAAATCCTGTTTGCTATAGCAAGAAGAAAAACAAAGTACCAGGAATAAACCTAACCAAGGAAATGAAAGACCTGTACTCAGAAAACTACACAACACTGAAGAAAGAAATTAAGGAGGACATAAATAAATATGGAAACATATACTGTGTTCATGGATTAGAAGAATTAACATCATCAACATGTCCATATTACCCAAAGCAATTTATAGATTCAATACAATCCCTATTAAAATACCAATGAT
Organism: Tonatia bakeri; assembly: GCA_004024845.1. Taxonomy (NCBI): domain Eukaryota; kingdom Metazoa; phylum Chordata; class Mammalia; order Chiroptera; family Phyllostomidae; genus Tonatia; species Tonatia bakeri. The sequence goes on along the minus strand of PVIA01000282.1, from coordinate 276,912 downwards.
GTATTTCGCAGATATAGAACAAACATTTCAAAAATTTATATGGAACTATAAACAGCCCAAATAGCTGTGACAGCTTTGAGGAAGAAGAACAAAGTAGGAGGGATCACAATATCTCATATCAAACTATATTACAAGGCCACTGTAATCAAAATAGTATGGTACTTGAATAAGAACAGACACGTAGATCAATGGAACAGAATAGAGAGCCCAGAAATAAATTCAAGTCTCTATGGTCAGTTAATGTTTGACAAAGGGGGCAAAAGTGTAAAATGGAGTAAAAATAGCCTCTTCAACAAATGGTGTTGGGAGAACTGGACAGCTGCATGCAAAAAATTGAAACTCAATCACCAACTTACACCATACACAAAAATAAATTCAAGGTGGATAAAAGACTTAAATATAAGTAGAGACACCATGAAAGTCCTGCAGGAGAACACAGGCAGGAAAATCTCAGACATTCCACATAGCAATATTTTTACCCATATATCCCCTAGAGCAAGGGATGTAAAGGAGAGAATAAACATATGAGTTCTCATGAAAATAAAAAGCTTCTGCATGGCTAAAGAAAACAGCATTAAAATGAAGAGAGAACCAACCATATGCGAAAACATATTTGCCAATGATACCTTAGGCAAGGGTTTGATCTCCAAAATATATAAAGAACACACATGACTCCACTCCAGGAAGACAAACAATCCAATTAAAAATGGGCAAAGGACTTGAACAGACACTTCTCTAAGGACATACAAAGGGCCCAGAGACATATGAAAAGATGCTCAGCATCACTACCCATCAGAAAGATGCAAATTAAAACCACAATGAGATACCACTTTACACCAGTCAGAATGACCATCATAAACAAATCAACAAACAAGTGTTAGTTTGTGGAGAAAAGGGAACCCTAGTGCACTGTTGGTGGGAATGCAGACTGGTACAGCCACTGTGGAAAACAGTATGAAATTGCAACTGTCTTTTGACCCAGCAATACCACTGTTAGAATTATACCCTAAGGATCCTGAAACACCAATTCAAAAGAACCTGTGCACCCAAATGTTCACAGCAGCAGAATTTACAATAGCCAAGAGCTGGAAGCAACCTAAGTGCCCACCAGTAAATGAGTGGACCAAAAAACTGGTACATTTACACAATGGAATACTATACAGCAGATAGAAAGGAGCTTCTATCCTTTGTGACAGCATGGATGGAACTGGAAAGCATTATGCTATGTCAAATAAGCCATGAGTGAAAGACAAATATCACATGATCTCAGCTATAAGTGGAACCTAATTAACAGAACAGAAAAGTAAGCAAAATACAACCAGAGAAATAGAAATAAAGAACAAACTGACAGTTACTAGAGAGGAGGAAGGAGAGGGATAATAGGGGAAGGGCTATCAAGGAACTTATATAAAGAACACATGGACAAAGCCAAAGGGGGATAGGTTCGAGTGTGGGAGGTGGGGATGGGTGGGTTGGGGGTGCATGGTGGGGTAAGAATGGAGATAACTGTACTTGAACAACAATTAAATAAATAAATAAATAGATAGAAAACATATTTTGACAACTAAATAAGAATTGTAATTTTAAGATATACTTAACAAGCATGATGCTTATAGTATTCCACTGAAAAAATTTTATTTATGTCATAATGTTGCTTGTGTATCAAGTTAGTAATTAGGATTAGAAGATTCTGTGGTGGCTTTAGATGGCATAATTGACCTTTAGTTTGAAATATATGTACTACTGGTAGTCATTCTTTACCAGGGCTTGTCCTAGTGACTTTATGGAAGTTCTTTTTTTTAACTTTCTGAAAAATTTCAAACCCATCAAAAAGTTGCAAGAATAGTACAACATACACTTACACACCCTTCACTGAGAAAAATGTTTTCTACATTTTTGGATATGATTTTCATATAATGAAGTACTATAAAGTATAAGATGTATTTGTTGGATATTGTTGAAGGTGGAGGAATCCGAATTGAAGACTCCAACTCAGAAGGGATGAGTGGACGGATAGTTCTGCAATGGATTTTATTGGTTAGTTATAGTCAGAGGCAGCCCACACCAGGGCATTTTCAGTGACTCAGGCCCTGTGTGGCCTCTGCAGTAATAAGCTGTTCTGATATTCAGAGATCAGCAGAAAAATATTCATACTTTCAGAGTTTCAGCAGGGTATCTTATTAAGATGGAAGGAAGGCCATCATTCATCTGTTCCAGGACCCTTATTCATTTCTATTGCCCACCATTCCTTACAACTAATGTAAAAGCCACTATTAGAAATAGTTTTCATATTATTAGTAAAAGAATTGATGTAATATTTTAAACTGAGCATTTATTATGCTTTAAATGGAACAATTCAATACATACCTTGTAATTCTCAAGAGCAACTATTTTTCAAGGCCTCACTCACATTTAAGCCTAACATTATTTATGTTTCCTATCCCATCACCCTGTAACAAAAATAAAGGTGTCATTATCCCCATCTTTGCATTTCTACTTTGTTTATAACTTTGAAATGAATTTATAATGACATTCCTGATATTAAAGCTTCTTGAGTTGTGGCCTTAAACTTCCTGCAATGTTTTAAGTTCCTTGAGAACAGGAAGAATGTCTTAATCTTATTTGAATTTTCTGTAGTCTGTCACAGTGCTCTACATATAGTCTGTAAAGGCACATTGTTCATTTTTTAAAATACTTTGGCTGGTTTTTATATTAGCCAAATATAGTTGGTTAAATTTTTAATAATGTCTTCTAGAATGAACAGGAAAAGGACATACCTGCTGATCTTGTCCCCGTTAACCTACTATCAGAGGTGAAGAAGTTATTGACTACAATTAATACTCTACCAAAAGGTGTGGTCCCTCACATTAAGAAGTTTTTACAAGAAGATTTTTCCTTCCAAAGTATGCAGGTAAGATCATAATTTGTTCTTTGAGGAAGCATAGCTCTCTGAATATTAGTATCTAGGAAAACACTTTATGTTCCCTTACTCTCAGACTGCTACTACACTCAAAACACTCTGACACTAGTAATGTGGGTACTGGTAATGTGGGTATTCCCACACTGATAAATTCTGTAAGGCCAGCTGTGTGTTCTACAAGTCAATTCAATTTTGACACTATCTACTTGGAGTCAACATCAGATTCCGCAAGTTAAAGACCTAGTACCACAAGACTGCCCCCACTTCAGAAGTCATTTGCCAGTCCTAGGTTGTCCCCAGTACTTCTGATCAATTGGCTATACATTGGACTTCTAATAATTCCCTCTTGGTTGTGTGATTTGCTAGAACAGCTCACAGAACTTGGGAAGCACTTACATTTACCATTTTATTACATAATATAGTATATAATAAAAGATATAGATGAACAGTCAGGTCAAAGTCTGGAATGGTCCTGAGTGCAGGACCTTCTGTCCCAGCGGAGGGGACATAGACCACCCTCCTGGCCCATGGTTGTGTTCACTAAACTGGAAGCTCTCCAAACCTCTTACTTTTAGGATTTTTATGGATGCTTCATCATGTGGGCATGATCAATTATTAATTCAAATTCTAGTCCCACTCCCATCTCTGGGAATGGTGGATGACACTGAAAGTTTTAAGTTTCTAATCTGGGCTTGATCTTTTTAGAGACGAACTCCTATCCAGGAGCCCACCAAAAGTCACTTCATTAGAACAAAACACACTTCTGTCACTCAGAAAATTCCAAAGGTTTTAGGAGCTCTGTGTCAGCAGCTATGGTCAAAGACCAAATATTAGCAGGAAGTAGAAGCAAAGATCAATATATATGTGTTTTTTTATAATAACTCTTTTTTTTTAACCATAACAGTGGAGCTAAGGCCTTGAAATCTCCCTCTTACTGCTTATGATGGGCTTAGTGTGAAGCTTGACTATAGACTTTTATTAATTAAATAGTGTTAGTTGGTGCTAGCCTCTGAAGAATAATGGTAGGAATTTTGATTAGTAGTTTGTAAGCTGTTGGCAATAAGGTCTAGTATTTATTCTAATTCTATTAATAAGGCATAACATAGTACTCTGGGATAGGGAACTGCGTTCAGTTTTCCTAATTTTTAAAATGTAGATGAAATTTTCAAAAATGAAAAATAAAAATAAGGTTCAAAATGTTTACATTCATGAATGAAATAAATATTCTAGAGAATATATTGTAGATTTCTATCTTACAAATAATATTTTCTATAGATAATAGTTTGTGAAACTTTCTGAATAAGATTGGTATCAGTTTTTAAATTGAGTTTTCCAAAGTTAAGGAAAGTGATCTGCTACAATTATCTTTGTAGCAAATAATTTGGGGGAAAGGAGCAAAACACCATAGGTGTCTTGAAAAAACCACATTTGACTTTTCTGTGAAAAAAAAATCATTATTTCTATGAAACAAATTAATACTATTATGATTTAAAAAGCCAAACAAACTCTGAAAATACTCAAAAACTTTATATACAATTATAACCTTAACTGAGATGATTTACCACAGTATAAATTCTTGTTTGAATTTGATGAAATGATGCTACTATTTTCCTCTTATCTTTTGAAAATCACCCAAAACAATAATAAATAGAAACCAATAGCCCTTTTATGCAAACAATAGTCAATTATAGGTAAAAATGAAAGAAAAGTACTTATTTATAATAGCAACAAAACAAGGTAAAATACTTAGAAAAACATCTAAGAAATATATAAAATTATAAACTAGTGTTTCTCAAAGTTTTTCCTAAGCCACCTACCTGAGACTATCTGAACCTCATACTAGTCCCAAAGGCTCGAAATCTTCGGAGTTAGGTCTGGGAATGTGCATTTTAGCAAGCAGATACCCATACACACTGATATTCTTTACATTAAGTTTGTAAATCAATACTCTATTAAAACAATAAATTAAAATCTCCAAAAGAAAAGAAGACCTGAATCAAAAACAGTACATGTAGGAAGATAAAATATGATAAAGCTGTCAATTTTTTCCTGAAATTGAAATCTACAAATGTCATATAATTCAATAAAAGTAACAAAAGGAGTTTTTATTGTTATTACTAAAAGCTAATTCTAAAGTCTAAATGGAAAATAAAAGGAAGAATAGCCAAGAAAATTATGAAGAGAAGTATAGAGAAGGCTTATCATTTGCCCACTTAGATATTAAAACTTACAGAGCCCTAATAACTAAAAAACTGTGTTACTTGCTCTTTACAGACAAGTCTAGAAAATAGAAGAGAAATTCCAAAAGTAGACCGAAATACATATACAACCTTTATGTATAATAAGATGCCAAAAAGGATAATGGTAAAGGACAAATGTATAAATCAATAATCCAAGTAGGAAAAGATAACATAAGTCTTTGAATAACTGATAAAACATGGGTACAGAATTAGTAGCGTTGTAGCAAACGTGCCATAAACTAATGTGTATGTGTATACACATCCCCTAGAATATAGGTAGAATATACATTCTCTTTAAGTGCACACAGATCATTTAAAAAATTGACCATATACTAGGTCACAAAGAAAGCGTAATCAAATTTCAAAGAATAAAAACATACAGAGCATGTTCTCTAACTATTGTATAATTAACTTAGAAATCAATAACCAAACAATAAACTAGAAAGCCATTGTTTCTAAGTTAAAATATATAACTCTAATCTAGGTAACCTATGGGTCAAAGAAGAAATCACAGAGAAAATCAATACATTTTTTCCCCAAAAGTATATATCAAAATTGTGTTATTAGGTAAAAGCTGTGGTTTCAGGAATATTTATAGATTGAAATGCATATATTAGAAAAAGATGCAAGGTTGAATACCAATCATTTAAATATAAAGTTCAAGAGGTTAATGGAAGAACAACAAATTAAAAACAAAGTCTGAAGAAAGATATAATAAATTTAACTAAAGTAATAAAATAGAATAAAACACATAATAGAGAAAGTCAATAAAGCCAAAACATGTTTTTTGAAAAGAACAATAAAATTGATAAATGCCTTGTTCAAAGAAAAAGAAAGAGGGCAAAAATAACCAGATTGTGAATGTGAGCATGAAAATATTAATACAAATTCCACAGTCATCTAAAGGAAAATATAGAATTCTGCTATTTGCAGTGGCTGCCTGGATTGGTTTAGAGCATCCTTCCTTTCAGAAGAACTAAAAAAAGTGGGCAAAATATTTCTTAGTAATTCTTATTTGTGATGTATCGGCACATCAGATTATTCAGCTAGGATTGAGATGATTTTAAACTTCACTTTTGTTCTGTGAAGAAGAGTCTATTTATGGTTTACCCTTCTTAGCAGATACTGTCAGCTCCCTGCCCACACCCCTTGACTTCTGTTGTTTCAGTACACTCTGCAGAATTTTCAGTTTTCAGTGTCTACATCTATTGGTGTGACTCAGACCTTTCTTTCCTGGTAACTGCAGAAGGCTATACTCTCATGGCAGTTCAGAAGTTTCAAGGGATTAATACTCGCTCTTCTCCCCAGAAAGCACTCAATAAGTCTTGGAAGTTGTTACATAGATATCCTAGTTACCTTTCCCCCTGAGTTGGGCAATACTGAGGTTTGTATTTTTACTCTTTCTCAGTTTCCCTGTTATATTAACCCCAGTCACTCACCATGGGTAACTGCTCTAATAACACATCCATTACTTTAAAGCCTGCTTTTTTCCCCCTGTGTCACTTCTCCATTCCCCTACCATTGTTCTCTGCATGTCCCAAATAAACTGTGTGCATTCAAATCCTTGTGTTAGGGTCTGTTTCCAATTAGAATCAAAACAGACACTCTTCGGGAATATTTCTTCAGATTCCCAACCAAAAGAATTAGGTTTTTACCAGGGCCCCTCTTCCAGCTTTTCTAGTTTTTGTCATTTAGAGGATTGATCTGAAACTATCTGGACTTTTTGGCAGAGGTGGAACTTCAGTGTTGTTTTATATACCTTTTTAAATTTAAGAGATATGGCTGAATAAGTGGTTGGATATATGAGTCTGGAATTCTGAGCTGGAGATATAAATTTGGAAACTATATAGACATTGTTTAGAAACATGACAGTGGATTACTTTATCTTAGAAATATGTTGATGGAGAAGTTCATTAAACTGCATGCTAGGGAGAGTAAAATAAAGCATCTAGTTAGCTAAGAGAAAAGCAGGAAAGTATTATATACTGAAAACCAAGTTAAGAACATGTAAGTTAAACTTGCCACACAGATAATACTTCATTAAACACATAATGTAATTTAGGCCAAGCACTTGTGGGCACAAGACATTGGGGAATAGACACAAATATAGGACATAGTCCTTCCTTTTATTTCATCCATGTAAATGTCAAACTATGGTACATAATAAATCATATATTAGCTTGTTCCAGTCACATTGCAGCATAAGATGATTTACTCTGGTGTTGGTATTAAAGCTAGCTTCCTTCTTACCACACAGTGAGTTGGCAGGAAGATTTTAGTTATGCTAGAGAACAGAAAGAATGAGAATGACATGGAATTGCCACTTTCCCTGGAGTAAGAGTGGTGGAGGTTGCCAATCTCTTGGCAGGTATAAGAATGCTTTTTAATGTTTTGAGGAAATAGTTACAAAGATATGCCAGACTACTTATAAATACACGAATATAAGGACAGTTGTATCTGGTAGTATGGATTTTTAAAAAACTATCTTTATATCTATACTCTATATTTCAACAGTGAACATGTATTATTTATATGATAAAAATATGTAGATTTTTTTCTAACTTAAGGACATTTTCAACTGAATAATTTTGCATAGAGAGAAGTTGCTGCTAACAGCCAGAACGGGGAGGAAATTGTTCCTGCTTTGACTTTACGTTTCTTAATAACACACGTGGAAGCAGCACTTAGGAACATTTAAGCTACTAATTATACTGTAAGTGTTTTCTTTTTGAAAGTTTGAAATAATGGACTTGGACAACATTTTGCAATGAGAGAATGGCTAATGCATGCTAACTTTAAGGTGTAGGTCAGTTTCTATTTTCCTCTTTTACCTCTAGAGAAAGGTACATATAAAGTGATTTCTTTCTTTTGTCTTGTACTTTCTTATGACTGTGTTTCTTTAATGAGCCTATTCTAGTCCTCTTCCTTAACATAAAATTTTGTTCATCTTAAAGAGAAACTCGAACTAGTAAAAATGAGCTTTCTCAGTTAGAAATGGAGAGTCCTTCCTTTCTTCCTAATTATTAATCAGTTTCTCTTTCTTCTGATATTTCTGTATTTGTAAACACTGGTACAGCTGTTATCTGTCAATGCAAGATAAAATTGATAAGATATAATTTCATATCTTACCAATTTGACCTTGTGCAAGGTCAAATGATACAGTAGAAATAAATAGAAAAGTCTGAGAAAAATAAATCTTGCATCAAAAATTAGAACCAATAATACAACATGGTGAAAGGAAGGATCAGCTATTTGAGTAATTTAGATCAGTAACATAAATTAAGTTTTATACCCATATAGGTGATGGATTAGAGTTATCTTCAAGAAAAGACTACCCAGACAACACACAAGGTAGCATAAGACACCAAATTCCATATTATAATGACATACAAACAAGCACGTGAAAAAAGCACTCCTGTTTAGGACTCTGAGGACTAGGGTTCTAGAAGATGATGTACACCACCCTAAAGAAGTCCTACAAGGATTCAAAAGAGGGACAACAAAAACACAACAACATGTGAATGTGTATGATGTTTCTGCTCAGGAAAGCCTAGTAGAGACTTGGTGCCCAAGGTTTTTATTAGGAGTTTGTCAGGTGGGTACCCTTTGCCTAGTGTGTATAAAAATTCCAGACTCCCAGAAGGAACTCTCAGGTTTTCAGCATAAACCACATTGTTTGCATAACAATTTAGGTGCAGTAAGTCACCCTTGTCAGTCAGAGGACAATGGGAACATTGGTGAGACCCAGGTTCCCAGACACCAGTAGTGGGTTGGTCTTGCATACAAGGCCTTTCAAAGGATAGCAGTCTCAGGCCAGCTATGCTAACTTTTTTGCATGGTGTGTATAGTTCTGTATCATTTTATTACAAGTGTTTGTGTAACCACTACTGCAGTCAAGATAATAGAACTATCACATCACTACAAAAAAACCTCTTTTATGCTACCCCTTTATAGTCACATGCACCTCTTGCTTTCCTTTCTCTCCCTACTCACTAATCTTTTCTCCATCTCTATAATTTGGCATAGACCATTTTTAAATGAAGGAAATATCCTCATATTTTAATTCTCATTGAAGAAGTTAGAGGCTTTATGTTTATACTATTATAACAAAATACATAAATGGACAATAAAAGACTGATATAAGGGATCATTGTATTTTTTAAGCTGGATGGTGGATACCTGAAATATTATAAATGATAGAGAGAGTTAGAGAATTTTTGAAAGATTTAATATAACAAATCTTGGTGACATTTGCTTTCACTTTTCTTCAATCAAACTCTCTTTTATTTTTTCCGAGGATTATTGACTATCCTCTTCTTCTGGGTCAGATTATCAAATACATCTAAACAGCATTCTCTATAGATTGATAACGCAATGATAATTTAGATAATTATTATTATTAAGTAGACCTAGGATATTTAATGAATTTTGCTAAAGTTAGAAGAAGCTTAGTCTAAACAATGAATTAAAATTTATTTTATCTTTATAGGCACATCAGATTAATATTGGCTATTATTTGACATTACTGTTTTTGTATGGAGTAGCACTCACTGAAAGAGGAAAGAAAGAGGTATGTAGCATTTGTTATTTGCCTATTAGAAATCTTTTTACATGATATACTGACCTTATTTTAACAAATTAAAATGTTGATTTTTTAAATTCTCTAAAAATTGAAACTGTTCAGTGACTTTTCTTTCATATTATAATATAGAATAATTATGTCAGAGACTATTTTGTGAAAATAAAAAATGTTGATGGGGAAACATAACTTTAACTGAGAACTTCAGTGATTTTATTTATCCTTTAAACACCATTTGGGTAAAGCAGAAAATTGTTTAGCTTCTTTAACTTATACAATACATTTTAATCCATTTTTCTAGTGTAGCTTAATATTTCTGGTCCTAATCTTACCCCTTTTGTAAAATATGAGTTTTATTTCAGATTCTTTGTTTAATAAAATAAAGTGCAAAAAGATAAAATCTGGAATTTAACTAGGTGATTTCTAAGGGTCCTTTTGAATCTAGCATTCTCTTTTTATGGTTTTTAATGATTTCTCATATTTTCTTTGCAACATTAATATTTCCTTAACTTTTTGTTTTCAGAACTCTATACTCTTTACTTGCTATTTGAAAAATTAGGAAGCTTTGTGCTCCAATTAGAAAGAAAAATTAGCAAGAATTATAAAGACATACTTCCAATAGTCATCAGAAAAGCCCTTATTTTACCTAGTAATATTTGTCAGTTTTAGAACCAAAAATTATTGTTGTTGTTTTAATGTTCACTTTGAAATTTTAGTCAAAGAATATCTTAAGTTATTTTGTAAATAAATATTTTAAGCACTGAGTACATTATCTATGCAATCACATACAGAGGTGCCAGGATTAGAGATGTGAATAAATGACCAAAAGAGTGGATTAATATTAACTGGGTCAATATTCCCTAGCTTCTCTAATTTGGGAAATACTTGTTTATTGTAAAAGAAAAAAAATACCTTTACACTAGCCAAACCCACTGTTTTGTTACTACAGGACTATATAGAAGCTGAGAATAAATTTCTGGTGATGAAGATGGTGATCCAAGAAAATGAAATTTGTGAAAACTTTATGTATTTAGTGTACTTTGGACGTGGTTTGCTTTGATGTGCTCAGAAAAGGTAAGGATTCCAAACAATGGGTAAATCTTCCCTATCAACTACTCTCTTCATTGTGAAATGAGATAAAGATTGCACAGTATACTAGGGATAATGACATTCATGCTGGACTGATATTTTTTTCTTTTTCACCTATTTTTATAGATAATAATTTCTTTAACATACTTGAGAATATTAAGTATTAAACTTGATAGGTCATGACAGTAAGAGACAGTATAGCATAGATATTGGAACATAGCTGACAGATCTGGAGCTTGACAGACCTGGATTCAAATACATTTTTTACCACCTACCTAATCTTTGATCCCAGGAAACTTAATTTTGCTAAGCCTTATCTTTTTTCCTAGGATGTTATAGGTGATTAACATAGTGCCCAGGACACAAAAATGCTATTCATAATAAATAAGTGATGGTTGTAGTTATTAATACTATCACCAGATGGAATAGGTGTTTTAGGTATAAATGAACTCACAAAACATTGAAAGGGTCCAAATGCTGAGTTTTGGAAGTGTTGGGTATAATATATTTAGTGAAATTGTACAGGGAAACTATGTGGATTAGTCTGTTTACTCTCTATATGGGGATCCTTAGCCATTTGTAACATCATTCATTCATTTTATTTGCTAAGCATTTGTCATATTCTAGAGACTGTGTTAGATTAGGGAATACAATTTACAGAATATATCCTGTTCTCATGAAATTGATAATATTATAGATATTAATAAAATAATCAGTTATGCAAAATAATTATGAAATGTGATAAAGAACTGTGAAGGAAAAGATAATAAACAATAAAAGACTACTGGAGCCCCAGTCTGGTTCTGGGAATCAGAAATCTCTCTGAGGAAATACTGTTTGGCGGAGATCTGAAGGATGAATTAGGCAAAGTTTACTTGTGCAAATCTTTATGAAGGATTACTGCTTAGGCCCAGCCATTGGATCTCTGAAAGCATCACTACCTGGTAGTTCCCTGATGTTTTTATTTATTTTCTATCCTGTGGCATGCTTGTGTTTTACTAAGGTATCCAGAAGATTTCCCACTTCCTGTTCACTAGTATGATGTTATCAATAATACTAGTAAACAATGTGATGTTTTTCAGAATGTCAGAATGATCAAAATCCTTTTAATCTATCTTGTGGAGAGAATTAACATATTTCTGAGATAAGACAAAGAGTGTGTCCTCCTGCCTTTCCCTTAGATATGTGAATTACTTTTTATTCTCGTTACTAAAGGGCATTGGAGAGAATCTATTTTCCAGATCACTGGCACTAGAACACCCGGTCAGGTGGTATCATTTACCTACATCCCCGACCTATAGAGAACAGCCACCGCTAAGCTGCCCTTCTCACTCTGTGTTTCTTATTTGTACTATGAATGGAGTTTTATCTAGGTCTTTCCAGGACACATTTTCTAGTGGTGGGTTCTGTAGTTTTATGTATTATGTCCTTTCTGACATCCTCACCTTCCTGAGGTTTCTTTTAATACTCTGCCAAGAAATTTCCAGCATTTCCACCTCAGTTACTATAGGCTGTTGTTAAGGCCAAGCTTCAAATAACCTTCTTAGCAAGATGTTGGGGATGCTTCAGGTCTCCTTGCTAGGAAATTAAATCTTGAATTATGGAAGAGTTGTCACATGTCATTATACATTTCCTATGCAGCTATATATTTGTCCACTCATTCAGCACTCTTAAGATCCACTCCCCCATGTGTTCCTGCCAGTACATCCCAGTCAAGTTCTGCAATTCTTACGGTGAATACGTTTTTTCTTCCTGAACAGAATAAGTTCTGTTTTCCCATTTGGACTTTGCTTTTACCTGATCTTAAATGCATTAGTCTGTAAGCAATGAGTGGAGATGGGCAGGATCTTGGGAAGGAAGGCATCTTTTAAGACTTGTACCTCAGATGATATTTTTGTATGGTCCCTAAGTAATGGGAATCTGCCCTGCTCTAGCAAGGAAGAGGTTTTTGTCAGTGAGAGGGCTCAGTAGAATTTAGGGATTCATTGTTTCTAAGTATATTCACCTAAATGTCCCCATTCCAGGTCTCAGAATCGACTTGTTTCCTGCCAGAGCCTGGATTTTCACATAATGATTCTGTTGAGACTGTGCTTTTGGTCTTTGCCATTATTCTTCTACCTTTATGATTAAATACTGGGCCTCATTTTCAGCATAGTTTGTTCTTATGTTTAGGGTTGGTAAGGATTCTTTTTACATTACCACAGAGGCCTTTTATACTGAGTTCATAGTAGTAGTCCTGCCGAGGTTATGCATTTCATCTCTTTTATGGTTTGTTGCACATCGTGATGAAATACGGGCCTGATTTTTAACACAGATTATGTTTATGGCTACAGAAAATAAGAGTCTCCTGAAATGCTGTTATAGAGGCCTCTGTCTTTCACAGTGTGTCCTGAGTAATAGTTGGCTGACCTGTGCCTATCATTCTCTTTCTTCAAGGCTTCCAAGACAATAAACAAAAGCCAACCAACTCTACAATCCCTTTAATTACCATGACCCCCATACTCTTCAAGCTTGAGCTACTACATAAACTATTGTCTCCCTTTCTACCTGTATTTCATCCCAATCTACCACAGGTGAGAGTCCTAGTATTTGCATTTCTATAGCATGCCAGAGGTTATCACTACCCTGCTTAACCACACACACACACACACACACACACAATGGGTTACTTGTCTTATTTGTAACTATTTAGTTACAGAGTCACATTGAAACTGACCTAATTTAAAATGCCTTCTAGATATAATGGAGGACTGCTAGAATTTCATAAAAGCTTACAAGAAACAGGAGATGCAGATGATCATTGGTTTGACATACAACCTACAGAAGATGAAGATTTGCCTACAACTTTTAAAGTAAGCAGTTATTTAAGAATAACATTTCATCTCTGACTAATCAGAATCATTTTTGATAAAGTGCAGTTTATGTCGACTGTGTCATATTCTACAGCAAGCACATTGTTTAATTGGAAATCAGTGTTGTATATAAGAAACAACCTTGATTTCATTACACAGTGTGGAATGTGAATGGGATGCAACAAGTAGAAGTGAGTTGGCTATGTTAGCACTTCCAAATAATAAGATTAAAAGCTCTAGTAGTCTAGTTAACTTCTTTTTTCAAATTATACTTACGATTACTTTGTTTTTGATTTAAAATTTAAAAGTACTAAATGCTTCAGAAAACTTGAAAAATGTAAAAATGCCTGAAAACTAAAATTTGTTCATATTTTTTCTTTAAATGAAAAAACCATTGTTAGTATTTTCATTTATATCTTTTCAGATGCACATCCTGCTATTGGATATTTAGTTTATGCTAAACATTCCAGTTTTTCACTATTATGTAAAGTCATCTTTGTGTATTTTTTTACATCATTTTCTTAGGATGAATTTCTGAAAGTGAAATTATGAAGCAAATGTTCATATACTTTTACAGTTGTTGATAATGTGTCTCCATATTTTCTCTCAGAAAGGTTCCAGTTTGTATTCTCTTTCCTAACTTTTACTTTAAACCTTTCTGGATCTTTGTATTTTAGCCAACTTTAAGGCCAAATTGATTTGTCAAAGTAAAGAGAGATGGTTCATTAAAATACAAAATTCAATTTTCCAGGAAGCTATAGCAACTCAAAATTTGTATGCACCTGATAATATAGCCTCAAAATAGATGGGACAAAAACTGGATAGAACTGGAAGGAGATATAAAAATCTCCTAATCACAGTAGGTCAATTTAATGGACCTATCTCAGCAATCAATAGAATAAGCAGGCAATTTGTGGCATTTGTCAGGATAACCATATAATTTTTAACTTTGACTTAATAAATTAATAATTTTATATATTTTTTTGAATATTGAACTTCTGAGCTTATCTAAAGCAATCCCCACTTGAATTTGGTTGTTTTCCTCTTTTTCCTCCCTCACTTTAAAATGTTTTTTATTGTCCAAAATGTTTTAGTGAAGTTTTATAGTTTGTCAAATAATATTAAAAGGCTTAAATATTAAAAGTCTGTATCCCATCATCTCTAATTATAGTTTCTAACTAGAAAAAAACTTCTTCCAGCTCTCTAGGCATTTTTGCTTTGATATTTATCTATATATTTTTTTAAAGATGTACTGCTATTTTAAGAATTTCTCCATTTAGCTAACTTCTGACTTCCCTCTGTGGAAGATGAGGGATTAGTAGCTTTCCTATACATCCCCTTCATGCACGCACTTCCCTTTCCCCATCCCACTAATAGGTACAGTTTATCTAATTGTCCTTAGGGTTTCCCCTTATTCCTGGGAATATCCATCACCTGTCACCTGTGTAGAACCCCAGTTTCTTGGATCTCAAGATTTCCTCCTTCTAGACATACTCTCTTGTTTTGGTGTTACAATTCATCCAGCAGCTTCTTAGGAAAGGGTGTTTGCTTGGGAAATAAATTATTCTGAGATGTTTAAAATCTCTAAATAATTTATTCATTGTATACTTTGTTTATATCATGCTTGGGCATAGAATAATAGGTTGAAGATCATTTTCCCTCAGTTTTAATACAACCAGTGATACTGCAATAAAGAACAGTCTGACAGTAATCAGAGAGGGAGAGGGATGATATGGGATAATGGGGGAGGCCATTGGGAACATGTATGAAGGGACACATGGACAAAGCCAGAAGGGGTGGGTTTGAGGGTGGGGAAGGAGGACATGGTGGGTGAAAATGGAGACAATTGTACTTGAACAATAATAAAAAAGAAAGAAAAAATCAAGACAAGACAAAAATAAAAAAATAAAAATGTATTTTTATTATCTTCTAGCTTCTGGTAATACTTTGGAGAAATCTAATGTCATTCTGTATCCTTGTTTGCTTTTAACCTGTTTTATTCTTTTCTTTCTGGAAGTTTTTAGGATATTATATGAATCCCTAGTGTTCTGAACTAATGTTTTTTGGTTCTGGAACATTTTCCTGATTTATTTATTTGTTGAGTTCTTCTACATTTTCTCTTTCTTCCTGAAATGTTTATTACTCAGATGCTTGACATCATGTACCAAATCTCTGTTTTTCTTATTTTTTCTACTGTTTTTTTTTGTATGTATCTTATCTTTTTGTTCTACTTTCTAGAAGATTTTAAAACTTTATCTTTTTGTATAATGCTATTATTCAGCTAGTATACACTAATGTTATTATAATGTTAAATTATTTCTATACTGTTTTAAAAGTAGTTGCTGCCATGAGTTTCTTGCCTACCTAGCCACCATTCCAGCTGCCCTGGACTCTTTGCCAGCCCTCTCTCCCCATATGTCTCTAAAATCCAGTAACTAAGATTTAATGTCTGATAGAGAAAAAGTACTTCCATGATCCTGCTGTGGCTCTAGGCCAGCATGTTTTTCTTACTCTGTGCCTGTCAGCCCATCAAAAGTCCTGCTTCCTAGACAGTGTGATTAGTGTTTTTTAAAGAACATACAGGGCTAGTCTGTAACCCTTTATCTGATGCTGAGGAGTTCCAGGTGGATACCACCAGAGGACTGCTGTGCCCCAAATGTTTCTGCTCTCACTTATCTCCTTAAATAAACTTACCCTGATGGAGAAAGATTGTACTTCTGGAGATGCTGACATTCTAGCAGGGCAGTGTCCTTTCAGTGTCATTATTTTTAATATTACTCTCTTCCTATCCTTCTGTTGAACTTTAATTTCAATGGTTATGTCAACTATTATCCACCAAGAGTTTTTTTAAATGAATATTTTTAAAAAAAAACATCCTGTTCTTTTTTATATGAATTCATAATATATTAGAGGTAAATGTAAGCCATATCATGAAATGCCCTATAAGCCAAGTAAGGGGCTCAGGTTCGATCTTGAGGGTAATATGAAACCCCTGAAAACTTTTAAACAGTGGGATGATATAATCAAATTTAATAAAATAGGAGTTATAGAATTAATGACATTGAATAGTTTCTGTTTTTAGGGTAAGGAAAGAGTTAAGAAAGTGAAAAAACAAATACAATTTCAAATTGCAGTTAGTGTTCCAAAGAACAACAAGAGGCTGAGGTAGAGAAAATGGAGAACACACAGACACACACTCCTATACCTGCATATCTCCATATTTATCTATGTATATGTATGCATAAATACATGCATATCTGTGTGTGTAGTAGATAGGGAAAGCCTCTCTGAGAGATGATATTTAAGTTGGAACCAGAGGGTTAAGAGTGGAACTAGTTCTATAGAAGAGTAGGGGGAAGAGCATTCTAGGTTAATGGAATAGAGTGCCGAGTTTGGAGAACTGAAAAACACAGAACTATGAATTTTATAGTGAGTGAGGCTAGAGATGAATGCGAAGAGATGTATCACAGATGGTTAGATATACTGGGCTGAGATTTTGCAGGCGCTGTAGGACCTTGCAGTCAGTCCTTAGTAAAGGTTCTGGATTTCGTTTCAGGTACACAGGGGAGCCACTGAAGGGTTTTAAGCAAGGAACTGACATGATTGTTTGCTGTTGTGTAGTGCTTTGGAGCAGAGTATTCAGGGAATAACTGGGACCAGTTAGGCATCTGTTACAGTCATTAATCTAGGTAAGACACAGAGTGACAGCAATAGAGATAGAAATAGAAGAATTTGCCATATATTTTGGAAGAAGACACAATAGTACTTGCTGATACATTGCATGCAAAGGGTGATAGAATCCATATGCTGTGATGACTACAAGACTTCGGGCTTGAAGCTGAATGGATAGTGGTAGATGAGATTAATGTCAGAGTGATAAGTATTAGCCTGCAAAGTTCACTGGTGTATCCATAACATCTATAGCATACCTTAACATCCATAATAACCAGGCCCTTAACTGGCACTCGATAAATATTTGTTGAATGAATGAATGCCAGAGACTGGGGGCAGGTGATGAAGAATAAGGGTCAAGGATGAGATTTGGCAGGAGAATTAATAGATCAGTATTGAACTGTATTAAGTTTGAGATCTGTGAAACTGCAGTAGTTATATACATGCTATGAGTCTTATACTTTTGTTTTTGTCATCTCCTCTTGGCTATTGGCTATACTGACAAGGTCTACCACTTTCATACTGATAGGCCAGCCCTGGATGCTTCTCTCTCTTTTCTCTATTTAATATTGATATTTGATCAATTTAAAAATCAGGATGCCATTGAAAGAATGTTACGAATGATGACCAGATTCATGAAATAGTCTATAGAGGCTTATTTATCATGTTATATACCTTCAGTGTATTAGAAATAATACTATTTGAAATCTTGTAACACTACCCAAGGACTTGGCCTAAGGACCAGTTTGATGTAGATTTGATGATGTGTTTCACCTGCATTTAATCAGCATTTTGTTATAGAAACTTGCTTTCTGAGTTGTAACTCTGAATGTAGGAAGCATGTATCTGTACCCTACTCTGCTTATTAAGACAGTGAGTGCTGTAGTGCACCACTGCAGTACTTTGACTGCCAAATAGTCTCCTGATTTCTAGTGACTTCTTGTCTTTCTGTATATAAATATCAGAGCAGCAACATGCCAGGTGTATGCTATAATTTAGGATGGTAACATGAGGTAGAGCTTCACATACAGATTTTTTTCCTTTCTCCATGTTTATATTTAATAAGAAATCCAGTACTGTATTTCTATGGTAGCACCTTCCTCTCTATTGTTTACTTTGAGTGAAGAAAATATATTCTCTTGCTTTTTTACTTTGTTTTTAAGAAAAAATACAATACCTTCAAACAGATTATCATCAATACTGAAATCATTTAAAATTATATAAGGCAAAATATTGGAAGTGATATAGTACTATTAGTACTAATTCATGAGATTTATTTTTATTTTTAAAATCTAGGATCTTCTCAATAATTTTATCAAGACAACTGAAACTAATATAATGAAGCAGACTATTTGCAGTTATCTAGATTGTGAACGATCTTGTGAAGCTGATATTTTAAGGAACACCAATTATAAGGTACTATAATTATCAATTAACTGAATATTTTAAAAAATATAATTATAAAATTAAACTTAGATAAAATTATTATGTTATCATGTATCACAATAGTGTTTAAAGAGTACTTAGTTTAATTATAGCAGTAATGCAGTTGAGAAGTTGAGTAGCTCTGAGAATTTAGAATCATAATGAGCTAGAATTATTTATACTCTGAGTCCATAAAAGAATAAACTGGTTTTGCTAAGGTTTTGTAATATTCACATGTCTCTGAAGTTATAATTAATATTCCTGCTATCATACAGTGAAAATTATCTAAAATATCCTTTATAGTTAGACATGTTATTTTATGTTTACTTATTTTAAATTTATTTTACTAAGGAGAAAGGTTGTCACTCTTCAACAATTCTGTTACTGAGTAAGTGATCATTATCTCTGCTATGATATAAATATCCAGGTGAAAATGATCAGGTATTTTTTTTCCTTCAAAACTTTACTACAACATTTCTTTCTCCACCCTTTTCTACTCTTTACTTCTCTTTTCCTTTCATTTCTTGCCTCGGGGGAGAAAAACACATAGCCAGCCTTGATTTGAAGAAATTCAACAAAGTATTTCTAGTCTAGTTCTCAGTGAATCTATCAGAATAAAATTGTGGGAAATCACAAGATAAAATGAGATGTGGTTATCAGTGCAACTCTGACCCCAGTTCTATGAGATAATGGAAATCTCAGTTGAAAGGCATGGATTTCTGGAATGAAGCATGTAGTGGGAAGGGCTGCCTGAAAAACATCTGTTTGTGAGAATGACAGTGGGGAAAGTTTTTATGATATTTTGTTTTGTTTTTATAAAAAGGAAAACTCAGAAAGACTGGAAGAATACATTTTATATATGGGTTTTTACAAAGAAAGATGGGTGTTTATAATGGGGGGAAAAAAAGAAAGGCAGGATGCGTATTAAAATAGAGTAGGTGGGAGGAGGAGAAAGCCAAGGTCTATTCATTAGGGTAAATTAGGAATTAGGAAGGTGGACCTGGTGAGGTACAGTGCTTATGGTGAGGCACGCTCAGTCTTGGATTAGGTGACATGGTGATATGGTTGTGGTTTCCTAGGGATGCCTGAGGGTTTCCATCACATGAACAGCATGCAGTGGCAGGAAGTCCTGGAAACAGAATTTATGTTTTTTGTCATCGGAGCAGTCTGCCTGTTTAAAGGAAGCGTATCAGTAGTTCCAAGGGAGGACACACTGGGAAGGAAAGGAAACTTGTAAAGTTAAAAGTGATTTAAGGTGGTATTTTCCATATACATATACATGAATTCCTATTTCCATGTTAACGGCTTACTTTTATTCTTTTCCAGGGATTTTTTCAGTTAATGTGCAGTAAAAGCTGCTGTGTTTATTTTCATAACATTTGTTGGAAACAGTTTAAGAATTTAAAATATCCAGGTGAAAATGATCAGGTATTTTTTTTCCTTCAAAACTTGACTACATTTCTTTCTCCACCCTTTTCTACTCTTTATTTCTCTTTCCTTTCATTTTTTCCTGTTAGCATCCTCCTCCTCTATATTTCTTCCTCTGTTTTTTTTCTCTATTTCCTTTAATGGTTTTCTCTTTACTATTCCTTGTTCATCATCACCATTTATTAAACAGATCTTTGTAGGGGATACTTGATAGTTGCTTTGCTTAGGGATTTCTATCAATTTGTTCCTTTCCCTACTCCAAAGAATGGAAATGATTGTTGCATATATTCATATGAAATACATAGAATCAAATAATAGAATTGCTTAATAAACAAACAAAGGACAATTATACAATTTTAAGGATAGTTTCTATTTTAAGAGTGGAGAACAATGATAAATTTTATAGTTTTCAAAACATATTTGTGATTATTTATATTTACCTAAAGTCATGTAAATAAATTGAATTCTTTGCCACTAAAATTAAAGTAAAAATCTAAAACGCACTCTATATTTATTACTCTTTAGTTTGCTAATGATCCTAAGTTGGGTCCGTAATATTTAGTTCCATTGTGTTTACATTTTGCAAACAGACAAGCCCATTAAAGCCACTGTGATATATAAAAAGCATTCATTGTATGTGGAGTCTGGATATCTGGGTTCAAATCCAGATTGAGCCACTTACATTCTTTTATTTGTTTGTTTTTATATTAGGTTGATAATTTAACAGCTCTGAGGCTCATTTTTCTAAACCATAAAGGAAAGATAGTAATATCTACTTCATAAGGTTGTTGTTAGGATTAACAGATAAGACATGAGCTCGCATTGTATTACACTGTAAAATTCATTGTTAAATAAAACATTATTATTCATTTGTTTAGGCGGTGTATATTTTTTACTTTCTTTGATTGTTAGTGCAATCAATATTGCTCAACTTTTGAAAGAAAACTAACTACCCTTTATATGCTTACCTAATTAATACATTTTACTCGAAGTTGCTTTTCTTGTGCATAGTGACTACATCTTAGGCCGTAATACAGCTACTTGAGGATTTTGAAGTAGAGCGATGAGAGAAAAGTGCAATCATACATTTTAAATAGGAAATCTGTTGGTATGTAAGATGGACTGTTATTAAACAGCTAACTCTCTTGTTTATTTACATCTTTTGTTTTACCATTGAGCAACATCTGCTTCTAACTTTTAAATGTAATTAGATTTGTACATCAGTAATTTTTTCTTTTTTATTGTGTGCATTTATTTTTTTCTTTTGATAATTGATTGTTTTTTTCTATTGATAACTTTAGAGTTTTAGTGGAAAAAAATGTTTGAAAGAAGGATGTACAGGTGATATGGTAAGGATGCTGCAGTGTGATGTACCTGGAGTTGTTAAAATTTTGGTGAGTATCTTTTTCTTATTTTCTTGCTTTCTTTCATTGGAATGATGTTTTCTACTTCAGCTTATTTGGAAATCATAATAGTATTTTAGTCATATTCTTTTTGATGGTGACTAAATTCTCTGACCTTTCTATTACTTTGATTTCTCCAAAATAGTATTTAAGTGGCCCTTAAGAAAAAGAAGATTTACAATATAAAAACAGGTGCATGTGCACACATACCCACCACACACACAGACACAGACAAAACAGGCCTTGCCTGTACCGGTGGGAAGTCTGTCACGAACCAAGGATTATAATCTAATCTGTGCCACTTAAGGTTTTAGACTTTCTGACCCCCTTTTAATCTGTAAGCATCTTCCTGTGAAAATATCTATAGAACATATAGTATCTGTTATGTAAAATGTGTTCAAGTAGTATTCATTTTATTTTTGAAATTAATGAAATGTTTGTTAGTTTATAAGTAAATAGACCATAATTGTAAATAGAAAGATATATTATTTCTTTCTTTATCTTTAGTTATGCTCTTTTTGTGTTTCAGATTTAGCCTTTAAATTTGTTACTGATGTAAAGTAGAATTTCTTTTTAAAATCAACTCTAGTTTATTATTTGACTAAGATTGTTTATAGGTCACCTTATCACTTGTTTGATTTTATATTTGCTATAGCTTCATTCTCATTGTCTTTTTTCAAATGTTAAGGATAACTAGTAACATTAAAGAATTTTGAAAGTTGAACTACTTTAGGGCTATTTTTTTCTATCACTTGCAGTTTGAAGTTATGAGAAAGGATGAATATATAACCATTGAAAATTTAGGAGCAAGGTAAGCTTAAATGAAATATATTACGTTTTTTCTTGAGCATGTATTTATTTTTCAGTTGCTTCTTCTGTATTTCTATAACCTGTTAGAACTTCATTAAATTTAAAGGTAATATTAATTCTGTGGAAAAAAAAATATTTAACTGACATTTATCTCCCTGCCCCCTGCTTTGTGGATATTTAAATTCTAAAGCAAGAAAGGAGAAATTTATGAATACTTTTTCCTTAAGTATAAAAATAATCTTTTTCTAAAACCAAACATTTTTAAATTATTTAATAGATTCTTAAGATACAAAAATTCAGTCAGACTTCTAAGCTTGTCTGACAATCAGAATCGTCTTGTTGATTAGATGAGAAAACTGGATTGCAGAGGAATGCAGAGTATAAACTGGGAATTCACAGAGGTATAGAATGTTACTATTGGAATGGGAAATTTCAATATAAAAAGTTCTTCTAACCCATTGATTCTTTTTACTTTGGTTTAAAGTATAAATGTCTACCACTTTTTCAATCTACCAGGGATATTGCATTGATATCTAAGGCACTAGTTTTCTGGTATAATCTAATGAAACCCAAACCTTTATCTCTAGCATAGATCTCATTCCTAAAATGTGGATCTATTTACCTGCTTGCCAAAGATACCGGCTTTTGTGTTTCAAAAAGATCTGTAGTTCAGCATGCGTGCAACTGAACTTGGAATCTTTCTTCCCAACACTGCTCTGTGACATTTTTGAAGTCCAGTCAATTCAACTTCTTAAACGTTGTATTGTAAATGCCTTCTCATTTCTGCTTCTGCACTTCCACTAAACTAAATGAAGTATTATTTCTCACTTGGAATTCTGAAATAGCTTCTAAACTGGTCTTTCTTACATTTCTTCAGTCTGTTGTTTACATAGCTATTAAGAGCTCTTTTCTAAAATGAAAAATGAAATACGTGTATCATTTTCCTGCTTGCATATCTTTCAGAGACTTCTCATTGCTCTTCATTAAGTTCAGACTTCCTAGCTTGGCTCTTTAGTCACTTTGGTTACTGCAGACCTCACTAATGTCATCTCTTGTCATTCTTTTCTTGCTATGTATACACCAACTATTGGGTGCTGCTTTTATTCTTGACTGTGCCATCCATTTTACCTCCAAGCCTTGGCTAGAATACTTTTTGGCTTTGCCTGTTTAAAGCTTCTGGAAAGCCTTACTTATATTAGATTAGGTGTTTCTGCCATGTATTCCTTCTACTTTTTTAAAAAAGATTTTATTGATTTATTTTTGGACAGAGGTGAGGGGAAGGAGGAAGAGAGGGAGAGAAACATCAATGCATGGTTGCCTCTCATGCGCCCCTTACTGGAACCTGGCCCACAACCCAGACATGTACCCTGATTGGGAATCAAACCGGTGACGCTTTGGTTCTCAGGCTGACACTCAAGCCATTGAGCCACAGCATCCAGGGCTATTTCTTCTATTTTTGCTATTAAAACATTTACTAAGTTTTATTGTATTTTCTTGGCTATCTTCTTCATTTAACTATAACCTCCATGAGGGCAAGAACTTTATCTTGCTGTAATCCCAGAACATAACATAGCATAATACCTGGCATAGAGCATGTATCCAACAAATACAGGACAGATGTAAACATTCCGAATTCCACTATTTTGCAATGGTATGTTATTTTTGTTTTGACAGGCAGTTAACTTGGTTGGATGTGAACTGTGAACTCTCTTTTTTTGGGTGGTGGTTCCATTCTCAATTTGGATCTTTTGCCTTTAGCTGAACTGCTTTGGGTCTATTCTACACGTGTCATTCATCAGTCAGTCAGAGCTGTCGCTAGAAAGAATGTGAGATTTCTCTTTCCTTTCTGGAATTCCCCCATTCTCTTCAGCAGCCAGAGTTCTGAGGCTTCAGTTTTCTGGTTCCTTTGGCCAAGGAGACCTTTGTTCTCCACCAGGCTATACTCATCCAGGCTAAAATTGATTCTAATATTGGTGAACTTACAAACTTACAATATAATCCTTTCTTCTGAGCATCTGCCCCACCATCAGAGTTGGTCTGTTCCTTCCACACTCTAGTGCCTTCAGGGAGTTGCTTTTTGTAATTTGCCTAGGTTTTATGATTATTTTTTGGGGGGAGATTCCTCTGGTAACTGGATTTTATTACCTAAAGTGGAAGAGCTACATGAATGAATGGCAAAATATTGGTTATTTTTTATACTTTAAAACACTCTATTGTTATTGAAATATACATAATGAAAAGCTTACAAAATATAATTGCATAATTTAATAAAAAGTTATAAAGCAAAGACTCTTGTGGCTTGTGGCTCCACTCAAGTCAACAAATAGAACGTTGCTGTCACTGCAGAAGCACTCAACGTGTCACTCTGCCAAGCTTCTCTTCTCCCTAGGTAACTGTCATCCTTACCTTCTGTGTTTATAAACTACAGCTTGAGAAACCTAACCTATAAAAAACTTCAGTGTTTAAAAATACTTTTATTTATTTATTTTTAACATTTAAAAAAATTTTAATTATTGTTCAAGTAGAGTTTTCTGTCTTTTACTCCCATTCCAGCCCACCCCCTGAGGGCTCCCCACCTCCCTCCCATTTCCACCCCCACTAGTTTTTTTGTCCATGTGTCCTTTATACTTATTCCTGTAAACACTTTCCTTTTTCCCCTGAAATTCCCTCCCCTCTCTGCTCTGGTCATTGTCAGCCTGTTCACTATTTCAGTATCATTGGTTATATTTTGCTTGTTTGTTTGTTTTGTTGTTTAGGTTCCTGTTAAAGTTGAGATCATATGGTATTTGTCTTTCACTATCTGGCTTATTTTACTCAGCATAATGCTTTCCAGTTGCATCCATGATGTTGCAAAGGGAAGGAGCTCCTTCTTTCTTTCTGCTGCATAGAATTCCATTGTGTAAATGTACCATAGTTTTTTGATCCATTCATTTACTGATGGGCACCTAGGTTGCTTCCAACACTTTGCTATTGTAAATTGTGCTGCTATGAACATTGGGGTCTTTTATAATTAGTGCATTTATAAAGAATAGTAAGGAAATTTCCCTATAAATGTATTTTTAAACACTGAAGTTTTTAATAGGTCAGGTTTTTCTAGCTATGGTAATACACAGTGAAATTTACTCTTTAAAAACAAACATTTAAATGAATTTCTCTGTATGCATTTGAGTAATCACTACCATAATCAAGATACAGAAAATTTCTATTATCCCAAAAGGTTGCCTGCAAATTACTTCTGTAGTCATTTCCCTCCTCCAACCTCCAAACCCCAGTAACCCCTCACATGATTTTTGTTCTGATAATCCTGAAACAAACCCTGATGCTTCTTCCTGACTCTCCTATAGTAAGAAAGCATTTTGCATCCAGATTTTTTTAGTTAGCATAATGCTTTTGAGATCCATTTGTGTTATTATTGCATGTGTCAGTCACTCATTTTTATTTTTGCTGGGTATTTTATTGTATATATAGATGCATAGTTTATTCATTCAACAGTTGATGATGTTTGACTTGTTTCTGGTTTTTTGGCTATTTTGAATAAAACTGCTACACATATTCATACATTACTCTTTGTGTAGACATACACTTTCATTTCTCTTGGGTAAGTTCCTAGGAACAGGATGGCCAAATCATATGGTATGTATTTAATATGATAAGAAACTGCCAAACTGCTTTCAAAGTAGCTGTACATTTTATCACTCTTGCCAGTATAGGAGAGTTTTGAGTTTCTCTGCATCCTCTCCAGCACTTGGTATTATCAATTTAAAAGGTTTTAGCCATGTTATTAGATTTGTGATGGTATCTTATTATGGTTTTAATTTGCACTTACCTAATGATTAATGTAGT
The DNA here is from genome assembly GCA_004024845.1 of Tonatia bakeri. Classification (NCBI taxonomy): domain Eukaryota; kingdom Metazoa; phylum Chordata; class Mammalia; order Chiroptera; family Phyllostomidae; genus Tonatia; species Tonatia bakeri. Next base: position 250,651 of record PVIA01000282.1, on the reverse strand, counting down.
TGAATATCTTTTCATGTATTTATGTGCCATCTGTATATCTTCCTGGTGAATTACCTGTTCAAATCTTTTGCCCATTTTGTTCATTGGATTGTCTTATTTTTGAGTTGCAAGCTTTCTGTATGTATTCTGGATATAAGTCCTTTATCTAATATGTATTTTTAAAATATTTTATCCCAGCCAGTGTCTTGTCTTTTTATTTTCTAAAATGTATCTTTCAAGAAGCAGATATTAATTTTGATGAAGTCTGTTTACTTATCAGTTATTTCTTTTATCCTACATGCTTTTTGTTCTCTATTAAAAAAAAAATTGTACAGCCCAACATCATAAAGGTTTTCTCCTGTACTTTCTCTGACAATTTTTATAGTTTTAGGTTTCACATTTAGATATATAATTCATTATGAGTTAATTTTTGCATACAGTATGACATAAGGTCAAGGTTCATTCTGTTCCATATGGATATGCAGACGTTCTAACATGATTTGCTGAAAAGATAATCCTTTCCCTGTTGAATTACCTTGACACCTGTGTTGATATCAAACATGACCTTTGTTGACATCAAACATCACATCACATCAAAACATCATATGTATTTATAACATACATATGCAGTCTATTTCTGAATTCATTTTTCTGTTATGCTCATGTATATACCTGTACATTCATCAATAGCACACTTTCTTGATTACTGTAGTATTGTATTATCATTTTTTGTGAGCCACATATATGATTTAATTTATTTATTTATTTTGAAATTAGATGATATAAGTTTAATTTTCTTCTTATTTTTTAAAACTTTTTTTCTACTCTAGTTCCTTTGGTGTTCTTAGAAGCAAGTAAATCTTGAAACACTTTATCATTTTCCCCACAGTTCTTGCTAGGATTTTTATTGGAATTGTGTTGAATGAATAGATAAATTTGGGTGTGATTTACATCTTAATAACATTGAAGATTTTCATCCATGAACATGGATTTTAATTTCTTTCAATTAGATATTTTTAAATGTCTCTTAGGAATGTTTTGTAGTTTTCTGTGTACAGTCTTGTAATATTTCATTAGATTTTTCATGTGTATTGGATTTTTTATGCTTTCATAAATGATATTTATGTTATATAGAACTGGTTTCTGTATATTGAATTCTTGTATGCTGTGACTGGGGGCTTAATAGTGGTCATATCATTTTGTACATTCTTTGAGCTTTTCTATAGATTCTCATTTCATTGTGGACAAAGATAACTTTTTTTCCCATTGATATGTGCTTTATTAATTTTTATTGCCCTGGCTATAATGTCAGATACAAGTGTTAAGAGCAGACATGTTTGTCTTTTCCAAATCTTAAGAAGAAGCCTTTAGCTTTTCACCATATAGTATGTTGTTAGCTGTAGATTTTTTGTAGATGCCCTTTATCAAGTTGAATAAATTCTTTTCTCTTCCTACTTTTCCAAAAACTTTCCTATGAATGGATTTTGAATTAATGTTTTTCTTCATGCATTAAGGTGATATGTGGTTTTCATCTTTAATCTGTTATTATACTGAATTACATTACTTTTTTAAAAAAAGATTTCATTTATTTATTTTTAGAGAGGGAAGGGAGGGAGGAAGAGAGCGAGAGAGAAACATCAATGTGCAGTTGCTGGGGGCTGTGGCCTGCAAGCCAGGCATGTGCCCTGACTGGGAATCGAACCTGCAATGCTTTGGTTTGCAGCCCACACTCAATTCACTGAGCTACGCCAGTCAGGGCTGAATTACATTACTTTTAAATATTGAAATTAATCTTTCTTTTCTGGAATCAATGACAGCTGGTTATGAGCTGTTTACTTTTTCCATATTGCTGCTGTTTTCTTTTTCTAACTTTATTGAGGTATAACTTTATTGAGGTATTATATTGACATATAATATTTGTAAGTTTAAGGTGTATAACATGATGAGTGGATATATGTACATACTGTGAAATGATTACCATAGTAAGGTTAGTTATCACATCCATTAACACACATAATTAACATTTTTTATAGTGAGAACTCTTAATGTTTACTTTCTTAGCAACTTTCAAGTATACAGTACATTACTGTAATTATAGTCACCATGCTGTACATTGGATCCCTAGTTTGTAACCTTTGACCCCTTTATCCATTTCCCCCAAACCCCTTCCTCTAACAACCACCAGTCTCTTCCCTGTTTCTATGAGCTTGAGTGTTATTTTTTAGCACCCACTTATAAGTGAAATCATATAGTGTTTGTCCATCTGTATCTGGATTATTTCATTTAGTATAATGCCCTCCAGGTTAATTCATGTTATTGCAAATAGCGAATTTCCTTCTTTCTTATGGATGAATAGTATTCCAGCATGTATGTATATGCATGTTTGTGTGTGTGTGTATCTGACATTTTTCTTATCCAGTAGTCCACTGATAGTCACTTAGGCTGTGTCCATGTCTTGGCTATTATAAATAATATGGCAGTGAACATGGGGATGTAGATATTGCTTCAAAATGAGATTTTGTTTTCTTTGGATATATAATATATACCCAGAAGTGGAATTGCTGAATCAATTTATTTTTAATTTTTTGAGGAACCTTCATATTTTTTCCTCTAGTAGCTCTGTCAGTTTACATTCTAACCAAGAGTACACAAAGATTCCTTTTTCTCCATATCCTGGCCAGCACTTGTTATCTCTTATCTTATCAGGTGTGAGGTGATATACCATTGTGTCTTGATTTGTATTTTTCTGATAATTAGTTATATTAAATTCCTTTTCATGTACCTAATGGCTGTTTTATATCTTCTTTGGAAAAATATCTATTCAAGACCTATATCAACTTTTAAATCAGATTATTTGGTATTGAGTTGTATGGGTTTCTTACATATTTTTTATATTAATCTCTAGTCATATATATGATTTGCAGATATTTTTTCCCATTTAGTAGGTTGTCATTTTATTTTGCTGATTATTTCCTTTGCTGTGCAGAAGCTTTTAAATTTGGAGTAGTCCTACCTGTTTGTTTTTGCTTTGTTAAAAAAATATTTTATTTATTTATTTTTAGGGAGAGGGAAATGGAGGGAGAAGAGAGGGAGAGAAACATCAGTGTGTGATTGTCTCTCATGTATCCCCTACTAGGGACCTGGCCTGCAACCCAGGCATGTGCCCTGATGGGGAATTGAACCAGCGACCCTTTGGTTCACAGGCTGGCACTCAGTGTACTGAGCCACACCAGCCAGGGCTGTTTTTGCTTTTGTTGCTCATGGTTTTGGTGTCAAATCCAAATTTTTTTTACCAAGACCATATCAAGGCAATGCTGCTTTTCTTCTGCTGCTTTCAAAGTTCTATTTTTATCTTTTATGTTTGTCCATTTAATTTTAATGTGTCTCAATGTAGTCCCTTTTGGATTCAATCCATATGCAGCCCTTTGAGCCTCATAAATCTAAAAGTTCATTTCTTACCCCAAATTTGGTAAAGGGACATTATTTTTTAAAATAAACTTTCTGTTCCTTTTTCTTTCTCTTCTCCTTTTGCGATTTCCATACGCATACATTATTTCTCTTGTCCCATGAGTTCTATGAGTTCTCTTCACTCTTTCTCATTCTCTGTTCTTTTTTTCTCCTCTGACCGGGTAATTTCGAATGATATGCCTTTGAGTTCACTGATTCTTTCTTCTCCTGGATCGGTTCTATTGTTGAAGCTCTCTATTGAATTCTTCATTTCATTCAGTGATTTTTCAAATCTAGGATTTCTGTGTTTTTTTTTTTTTTAATTGTTTCCTGCCCTGGCTGGTATAGCTCAGTAGATTGAGTGCAGGCTGCAAACCAAAGGGTCGCCAGTTCGATTCCCAGTCAGGGCACATGCCTGGGTTGCAGGCCAGGTCCCCAGTGAGGGCCACGTGAAAGGCAACCACACATTGATGTTTCTCTCTCTCTTTTTCCCTCCCTTCCCCTCTCTCTAAAAATAAATAAGTAAAATCTTTTAAAAACTTGTTTCTATTTTTTGTTGAACTTCCAATTTTGTTCATGCATTGTTTTCCTGATTTCATTTAATTGTCTGCCTATGTGCTATTGTAGTTCATTGAACTTCTTTAAAGGGATTATTCTGAATTCTTTGTCAGATAGTTCATATCTCCATTTCTTTATGATTCCTTATTGGAGGTTTATTACTTTTGGTGATGTCATATTACATGATTCTTCATTAGTATCCATGCATTAGTATCTACACATTTGAGTATGTGGTCTGCTCTTACAGACTTTGTTTTGGAAGGGAAAGGCCTTTACCAGTCAGCTCAACTTCGGAGGTACTGGATGAGTTAGCTGGTAGTGTCTATAGGCAGGTGGAGCTTGCAGTTGCATTCTCTAGTTATATGAAACCACAACAGCTCCAAGGTTGGAAGTGAGCTGCTGCTGGCTGGGCTTCAGGGTTGGGTGGGACATATAGTTGGGTTCCATATTCAAGGGGGACTACTGGGCTCCCTGATCAGGGGGCTGGTGGCAATTTTCTACAGTTAGGTAAGGCCACTAGCTATTCTCTGCAATCACCTCTGGTCAGGTAGGTTCACAGGCTTTGATCCTTGGCAGAGCATTGCTACCATTTGGATTCTGTGATTGGACTGGGCTACAGGGTAAGCTCTGCAGTTTCTTCTGGTTGGGTGGGGCCTCAGGCTCTGCTCCTTGAGTAGATGGTACCACTAGCTGGACTTCACATTTAGGTGGGATCACAGGCCAGTCTTCATGGTCAGATGGGGTAGGGCTGCAAGCTGTGCTCTGAAGTTGGGCAAGGCTGTAGGCTGGGCTTTGTAATCAGGTAAGCTGTTGACTGCTCCCTGCTGTTGGTTGAGGTTGGTGGCTTGGGTGATTCTTGCTAAATCTGAGCTCTTGAGGACATGGAGTAAAGGGTGGGGCCTAGCTGAAAAAGAGGTCAGAGGAGCCTTATTAGAGTTTGGTTAGGGAGAGAATCTTTATTGTTGAATTCAATTTTCTAATATGTTTAATGGATTTCTGCTCAATGTTCCTAAGGGAAATTGATTTCAAAGTTTTCTTTTTGTACTGTTTTTGTCTGGATTTGGTATCTGTTTTATGGCAACATTTTCTTAGTGTTTAGTCCATTTAATAAATTTTGCTACTTTTCCCTTAATTTTTAAAAAAATTATTTGTATTGATGTCATATCAGTTGTTTTCCCTTTTTAAAAATTACTTGTCATTAAATGAGTTGAATTTTCATAGGATAATTATTGGTAAGAAGTGGTGGGGAATGACCTGGGAGGAGTTCCAGTTTTGGTGCTTTTTTACAATGCAAAGATTTCTTTTTTTCTGTTGCTACACAGCCTTCTTCCAAATAAGCTAGTTGTGTGACTTTTTCAATGTGAAATTTAGAAATTCTACTTTCCTCTTAATTTCAATGAAAATGACAACATGGAGTTGTCATTGTTGGTGTTTTTGTTTGTTTGTTCATTTTTCTCCTTTGCTTTTAAATAATTTCCAGGAGGAGGAGAAGAAAATACTCACTTAGGTAGTCATGCTGATACCAGAAATCTTGATCGACTTTGGTATTAACTGTAACAATTTTTTTCCACTTGCAGTTATAAAAAGTTGATGTCTCTGAAAATAACTGATACTGATGTAAGACTGAAGACCAGTTTAAAATATAATACAAAAGGTATTATTTTCTTTTTATATGCCTCCCATTGAAAAGTGTGTTAAAATTTTTTACTTACTCTGTAGAGTATTATTCCATTAACAACCATGTATTTTTGTGTTTGCCATTCACTGGGCTTAGATTACTTGGATTACTTGCAAGCATTACTTTGTGTAGCATAGAGTTCATGGACAGAAAGATTATCAGGTTTATGGATTTTACATTACCTTGGTATTCTTTGAAGAGTTTTGCTAGTCCAGTGCAAAGCTGTGACTTCACTATTACATCAGGCTTTACCAGATTCCCTACCAACTCCGCCTCCCTTGTTTCATTCCCTGTTAATGGAACAGGATGGAAGGAATGGACATTTTAGACTCAAGACCAAGTAGTATAAGCTTAGTTACCAGCTGTGGAGGAGTGTGTGCTAGTAAATGCCACCTACTCAGCACTTGGAGCCCTTAAGGGCTCCTGGTCCCATGGAAGAATGGGTTAGTGGCATTCCTTCTTACTAAGAGGAATGGATGCCCCTGATTCCAGCTGTCTTCTTACTTGGCAACCCAGAGAAAGCTTCCCGCATCATTTACTTTGTAACCTTGTTTGTCTCCATAGTGCATGTCAAGTATATCAAGCAAGAATATTAATTTAAACTTCTCTTGAAATAGGATCATGAAGGATAAAATAATAAAGCTTCATCTCATGCTAAATATATTGTTATATTCATACAACAAATATACCATCATATACCACATTCTTACTACTTTCTAACTCATCTCAATCCACTTTCCTTTATTGGAAGTGATAACCAACCAGAAAAATATCGAATAGTTCTATTTCATGCCTTATTCCATTTCATTGATAAAATACCCACTCAGTCATTACTCTCTTTTTGAGAGACTAAGAACATGAGGTTCATTAGATAACAGGGTCTCAGACTTTAATAGCTACCAGCCATCTGGTGATTTTGTTAAAATGTTAGGTGCCAACTCAGTAGCTCTAGAGTGAGCCTGAGATCCTCCTTTTCTGACAGGCTCCCATGTAGATGCTGATGCTGCCAGTCCGTGGCCTACACTTTGTGCAGCAAGGCATCATATCACTTTATGTTTCTTGATATTGTTCTGTGTTATCTAATATTGTAGCCACTAGCCATATGTGGTTTTTTAAATTTAAAATTAGATAAAATTTTAAACTCAATTTCATTGTTAGACAAGCAGCAATGTTCAGTAGCTAGTGGGCAATGGAAACTAAAACATTTTCATCAGTTCTGTTGGACAGTGCTGATTAAGTAAAATATAACCACCTAAGTAAAATATAATTAAACACTGGCAATTACCATGCTTGACATTCTTTAGAATTGAAAGCCTAATACTTTTATGCCATTTGGTTGCCAAAGCTCATTACTTGAACAAAACCCTGGATGGCTGAAAGGCTTCTGTGGTGATTAGTCTTTGTGATTACTTTTGCTTGGGGACACAGAGTTTTTGTTTGAATTTTTGTCAACTAGCCAGATAGCAGCATGCATATTGAATACTGGCTGTGGCAAAGCACTGTACTGTATTTCATTCTTTTGTACTAGTCCCTGTCCTGTAAGAGCTTAGCATGTACTACAGGAGACATAGAAAAATAGCATTAATGTGAAATGTTTTGACTTTTCAAAATTTATTTTCAGATGAAATGCCTGTCTTTAAACTTGATTATAATTATTTCTATCATCTGCTTCATATAATTATTATTTCTGGTACTGAGATTGTCCGGCAAATATTTGATGAGGCTCTGCCACCCCCTCTTTTGAAAAAAGAGCTTCTTATTCACAAGAATGTGCTGGAACCCTACTACAACCACCTTTGGACTAATCACCCTTTGGGTGGAGCATGGCATCTGCTTTATCCTCCAAACAAGGAGCTACCACAGTCCAAACAGTTTGACTTACACCTCCTATTAGCTCTCATAAAACATTTTAATGTATTCCCAGCACCCCAAAAAGGCTGGAATATGGAACCACCATCTTCTGATCTCTCTAAGTCTGCAGACATCCTGAGGCTGTGCAAATACGGGGATATCCTCCTAAGTGAGATTTTGATTAATGGTCTCACTGAGTCACAATTCAATTCAATTTGGAAAAAAGTTTCAGATACTCTTCTGTGCCTTGGAATGAAGCAAGAGGGTATTGATAAAGTGAAGGAGAATCCCACTGAGAACATCTCCCTTGATTACAATCAGCTGTCTGTCTACCTAGGCATACCAGTACCAGAAATCATCCAAAGGATGTTATCCTGCTACCAACAAGGTACAAAATAACTATTTACTTCAACCAGTACACCTTCATTGAGTGTCTGCTGTGTGCCAGGCAAAGTGCCAATGGCAGGAGATTCAGGGAGTTCTCATTGAGAGAATAGACTCATCAAGAAGCTAATAGAAATTATAGTGCTAGAGATGTTCCAGAACACCATGGGATATCCTAGCCTAAGAGAGTAAAAAAAAAAAACTTTCTGGAGAGTATAGTATTTGAGGAATTGCTAAATCACATTTCAAGTTACCTAAGTGAAGAAGATGGAGTAGAGTGTTTCAAAAGTAACCAAGGATAAAGGTATAGAAACATAAAAATATAGTTCAGGGAACTAAAAATTTGGCCTTGAAGAAGATTATGTAGTAAATCTTAAAGATATTAGAGAAGTATCCATAGAATACATTCAAGAGGATTTCTCTTACCATGTTGAGGTTTGTATTATCATAAAGGAATTGTTGAAGATTTTTAAGTAGAGAAATTTTATTACTTCTACAAAATTAAGAATGCCTAAAACCATGAAATGCTGGTACTGTGTGTTTCAAGGATACACTTTTAGATATCATGAGTGTATGCTTCTCCTCCTTTCCAGCAGAATCTTGATGTTTATAAGTTTGACAGCTACCTAGTGGCCGTGGGTTATTTAAAAAATTAGATAACATTTATGCAATTATCTAAAGTCAGCAGAGTCCATTCCCAGGCACTATATTGATATGGAAAAGACTTTCTACCTTTTCTCCCACATACCAAGGTAGCTTTTCGTCATGCAAAGCGGACTTCGAAGCACGTCAGCATCACTGAAACTTGTTGTGCTATTCTGGGTAACTTTTCCTGATCCCAAGTTATTTTATTAGCCATACTACCTAGTGAGCAACTGATGACCACACTGATGCTGTTTAAATGTACAACTTCCCAAGTTTCTAGGTATTGTTGCACAGGTCCAGATTTTTTTCAGAGATGATTGCTGGGCCCCTATCCCATTCCTTTAAGGCTCTAGGATACCATTGTGTTTTCTTGCTTAACTTTTAAGGGATATCTTTGAGCATAAAAATAGAGAATGCCAAGTTTGATTACATAAGAATGTCAGGCAAAGACCTTTGACTTACAGATTACAGGATTTTTAAAAAACACATTCACTCTATTAAGATTTTAAGTAACAAAAACTAAATTACCTATGAGAATAAAGGTAATATTTGAGAAAGTGCTTTGAGCACTAACTAAATTCCAGGCATTTCAACAATTCTCATTCAGGTGGTCTGAAGAGCTTATTGGTCAACACCCTTTAATAGAGACTTTTCTAGCATCTTATATCTCTTTCCTAGTAGTTATTAATAGTTGCAGTTTTCATTTGTGCATCTAATTATTTGATTAGTATCCATTGTCCCCACTAAAAATCTATGAAGGTTGTCTTTTTTATATACCATTCATTCACTAGAGCCTGATATAATATTAATGGGCGAGGAGAATGTAGTGTTGATCAGGATAATAAACATTGCTAACAAAGGCTCAAAGTTCCTATGGAAGTTTATGTCATAATTGGCTATTAAATATTTCATGACTTTGAAATTAAGAACTGACAGTAAGCAGAGGCAAGGTGGGAGGGGATGATGGGGGAGGAAGGGTTGTCAGGAACATGTATGAAGGACACATGGACAAAGCCAAAGGGGGGTAGGATTGAGGATGGGATGTGGGGATGTCTGGGGTGAGGGGAGGGGATGGGGGAAAATGGAGACAACTGTACTTGAACAACAATAAAAAAAACTTAAAAATATAACTGCAGTCACAAAAAATTAGGACTATAAATCATAACAATTTTCAGCTTGGTTTAAAGTGCTTATATTCTAGGCATTATCTTTCAAGAACTATCAAAATATTTGTTTACTTTCCTTTCTCTAATCATGGGTTTATAACTTTTATGTTTAAACACCATGCCTTGTTTGAACTAGATTCATAAGTGAAGCTAATTATTTTATAATCAGTTATAAAATTACTTGGTGCAGTATACAAACCTTCTTGCTTTTCCTAGTCCCTGTCATATATTTGTTGGTTGCATTTGCATTTCACATCTAAATGTTTTCTTTATGTATCATAGGAATTGCTCTACAGTTAATAACCGGCAGTCAATGTAAGTATGCTAAAAACCAAAATGCCTAAGTGACCTTTCAATTTGGGAAAGCTAAGGGATTGCTCACTGTAAGAGTCTTACTTGGTCAGATAAACTGTATGGCAGTTGTTAAAGTCTTGGAAAATTATATGGTCAAATTACTACTGGTTGGCTGAATCTAATTTGAGCCTTTTTGCTCTGCCTTGGTTTTGGTGCCTATGCCCCAGGGTTTACTCAAGCATAGTATTTTAGCTTTTTGACACACAGGACACTTCAACAGGCAGAAGTGCCCACCTGCTTGCTCTCCCTGCTCTTATATGCTCCTGTTTAGTTTACATACCTTTTTTCTGGTTAGCTATCAATTGTTATAGCTATATTCTTTTTGCTGGATAGTTAGTTGCTAATTTTTTTAATTCTTATTTTCATGTTATTTTTGTTTAATGTGATTATATTGTGGAATTAAAATTTACTTAAGGAAACAACACCATGGGTTTTGTTTGGAGTAAAATGATACTCAATAACATAGTGGGTTTTGTTTGCACCATCTGTGATCACTCAGATGAAGTTCACAAGTTCGAGACTGAAATTCTGGGGAATATCAAGGAGCATAGTGTCAAAGAAGAAGTCACATAATAAGGGGCTGATAGCCTTTCAAAATCTTTGATTATGAAAAATAAGGAAAAGGGGGAGAAAGTAGACCTTTTAGCTTTATTTACCTTTTAGATTTATGTCCTAAAATAATTCTACTTGCAGTGTAGTAATAGGGTCAATGTCAAAGTGCTCAAAAACATAATATTGAGTCAACTTAAGTTCTAGAATATCTAATATGTAGCATTTACTTAAGATAGCAGTAAGATATCTTGATATTTGGGTTCATACTAATTGGTTCTGGCTAGATTATGTACCTGTTACATGGTTATTAATAAATAGGCATTTTATTTTCATCTAGTAATTGAGCAGAGTAAAATGTCATCTATTTCTGGAATAATGTTTTGGAGTGTACATGAATTTATAACAGTGATAAGAAGCTAAAATTGGGTGCATCCAAATTTTGAGTGTTTTGTCTTTAATACTTAGGTATTGAAATAGAAGAATTACAGGATGAGGAAGAAGAACTAAGTCCACCTCTCATGGAGTACAATATAAATGTGAAATCAAACCCTGGAATACAATTAGCAGAAATAAATAAAGATGGGGCATCGATACCCAGTGAATCTTCAACAGAATCTACTAAAGATCCCCAGGAAGTATGAGCTCTCATTAACATTTGAGTTAGAAGAACTTAATAATCAGGGCCTTTAATTTGTTGCATGTGCTATGCTTAAAGGATTCCAAACAATCTTAATTTATATTTATCATAGCACTCACACAAAGCTTAAATTGGCATGGTTCTTTCACCAGTACTTCACCCCATAATGTTTCCTGCCTTAACCATTCATTTTGCCAATGTTTATTGAACATTTATTATGTGCCAGGCATTATGCTAGACTTTTGAATATATTTCTTTATTCTGACTAATGGTAGTGAATATGGGAGGCTAACAGAAAGTAGAAGAAAGCATAGTGGGGAATAGAAGAAGAGAGGAAGAAGGAAAAACAGGGATATTTCAACACCATTGGCGCAAAGGTAGAGTTAAAATCATCCAGGATGGAATTTCTGTATTTCTTTATAGATAAGTGGTAACAGTTAGTATATAGTCACCAAATTCTTCCTAGGCTTATTTTTCATCTTGTGGACCTGAATATGTTGACTTTTGAAAAGTGCCTTCCTCCTTTGTTACTCATGCATGCACATGTAGAAGTGAGGATTTGGGAGCTTTTTTCAGTGATCTACTCATTGACATTATACAAATATGTATAATATTCCATTATACAACATTGATTTTTTTAGGAGCAGAAGACTGATATTAAAGTAAAAATTTTCCATAATGTCTAAGAAGAAAATATAATCTATAATATTATAAGATAAAAGGTTTCAGTGGTTAGAGGAAATATATTTTGCAAAATAACCCATTGTGCAGTCTGATTCTGTATTAAATTATTTATTTATTTATTTATTTATTACCTCTCAGGTTAGGAGTAAACCAAAGAAAAAGAAAAAAACTAAGAATAAAAAGGTAAGAGACTATATTAGCATTATAATAGAGGAATGTCTAATTATTAACACTTGGGTAATATGTGGATTCACCATTAGAATTTAAAATTTAAGTAGACATAGAGCATAAATGGCTCTAAAAATGTCAATAGCTTATTGAATATATGATTATAGAGAAGTCCATGTGTGTTAGATCCTGAATGACTTATGCTCACAGTGTACCTACTTTACTTCCCTAAATCAAAACTTATATATTTAAATATACAAATAAGAAACACAATTAGTCATTACAGATCCCATTGTTTCTGCATACCACTCTTATTTTAAAAATGCCTGCTCAGTGTTCATAATTCTACGGATATGTTCGGAAGCATTTTTTTAAAACCTTAAAAAATTTTGATTTCCTTGTGTCTAAGACTCGGCCAAAATGCAATAATGTGCAAAAACGATACAAATGCAAAAACCCTGCTTTCATTCCTCTTCCTTGTTTTTGCCAGTTGAAAAATAAACAAGTTACTGATTTTAGCAGTTTTAGCAAGAAGTGTTTTAAGTGCTTGGAAAACTACAAGGGAAACTTGAGTCTTTTGGAGAGGACTTAATTTTTTTAATTTGGACTTTATTTTCAAATTAAAATTAAGGAATAACTGCAACTGAAAATAAATATAAACACTATCAAAATTTCATACTCTAATAATAGTAAACAATTTTTTTTTTCAATGTGAGCAACTGTCTAGGAATTTTTTGGTTTTCTTAAACACCCTAAGTTGTTTGCCAATTTATTTTACCAAAAGAAGTTAAAATCCCTTAATATAAGATATTTTTTATCAAGATAAAATTAGGACATTAGAAGAGAGATCTTACATCGTTTATTTAAATTTTAAAGTATAGTACCAAAAAATGCTAGTTTTTTCATATGATCATTTTATATAGAATAGTCATATTCATATACTTAATTGCTGTTAAGTGCAAAGAATTGTTTACTTGTAGTATAAGCAACCAGTAATAAAAATCAAGTCAGTTTAATTCTCTAATCAGAGTTCTCCTCATGAAAAATTCTAGCTTACAGAAATTTGCTGTGTTAATAAAGTGACAGCAAAGCCCCTCCATTAAATTGTGTTCTTTGTTAGTTATGTGTTTTGGACATCTCTACCTATCAGGAGCTGAAGTCCTAAAAACACTTATCAGAGGCTCACTGGAAGAACGTGATAAAGAAGTAAAATTTGTGTAGCAAATAGAGGACACAGTACAGATAACTTCTCACTTGTACATATAGATACTTTGTAACCATTCTTTATGTTCACTTTCTTCAGTTAGGAATTTAGCATTTAGCTTCTAATATATATAAATTGTAAATAACTCTTTGGGGTTATTTAAAGTATTAATTATTCATATATTACCCTTTCATGACGAGTATTAATTGCCTAATTACTGTTACTCTTGCTCCTATTCCTACCACCCACCCAGGGGAATTAAGGGTTTGGAACAGAAAAGAGAAGTAAAACAGACGGCAGAAAAAGAGGCTTTGTGATGAAGTGTGGAGATAAAAAGAAACATTGCAGGAAATAAACTGAGGCCATCAAACTGACGTCCTCTCTAGAGAACGGAAGTTGTTGAGGTGCATCTAAGAAGACAGACTGATATGTGCATTGGCTTAAAGTCATGGAAAAAGCTAAAAAGGGTTTCAGAAATACTAATCAAATATACTAGGTATGTTCATTGTGAACAACCAAAAGTCTTTTCAACTCAGTTTTTCGGGTACACTGGAACCAAGGCAGGAGTTCATAATTCTTAGTTGTAGAATCAAAGTGGCACTGCACAGTGACCAGACACTGAGACACAAAAATCCTCTTAGTATGCAGACAATAAAACAAAACAGATTTGTAAGTATTTTAATACATTATGGAATCTGTAGGGAAAGAGACTCTAAAGTTTCTTGTAAACAAGAGATGGTAGAAATTAATACTGTAACTCACTTAAGAGTAATTAATACTCTTAATGGAAAGGTGGTATCTGAATACTTAATACTCTAAATAATTTAATATACATTAATTGTCACTGGTATTACCTTTACTTAGTCTGTTGCCTTTACATTTCTGGTTTAATGAACATAAAATTTAGGGCTTTATAACATTTTCTCCCAATTGTGATTTCCCTAACATTTCTTTTTTAAAGATTTTTAATATATAAATCTGCTATTTTACATGTCAGTTTTCAAAACTCTTATATTTAGTATAGGATTCTGTAAATGAGATTTCCATGTACCCTTTCCCAAGATATCTGTATCAATAGGTACAAACTCAGCCCCAATAGTCACTTCTAATTTCTGAATCAGTGATTTTCAAGTGTGTTTCATTATGCAACTACAAAATTAATTTAGTGGGTCACAACTACCATTTTAAAAAAGGAAATAGAATTAGTAGGAATAAAACAATTTCCAGAGGTCATCACCCATTGTTTTAGTTAGTCCAGACTTCTATAACAAACTGCACAATAGACTGGGTGGCTCAAACAACATTTATTTTTCACAGTTCTGGAGTCTGGGAAGTCCAAGATCAAAGTGCCAGCAGATTTGGTGTCTGGTGAGGGCTTTCTTCTTACTTTGCAGATGGCTACCTTCTTGCTGTGTCATCACATGACAGGGCAAGAGAGACAGAGAGGGAGAGAGGAGCCAGTGAGCTAGCTAGCTCTCTGGTCTCTTTGTAAGGGCATTAATTCCATTATGAGGACTACAGCATCATCTTAACCTAATTACCTCCAAATGGGCCTACCACCAGTTACCATCACATTGGGGATTAGGGTTTTGATGTGTGTATTTGGGGGAGGAGACACAAATATTTAGTTTATAACATAATATAGTTTATGTATAAAGATACTTATATAAGTGCATTTACATTATTATGTAAAATATATTTCTTATTATGGTTGTGGTCAAAAAAGTTTGAGAAACACTGACCTAAATGTAGTCAGATCATTATGCTGTATTGAAAACGTTGATATAGATTACTAATTGTTGATGCTATTTTTCAGAATAAGGAATCAAAAGGAGAGCAAGTGTAAGTATTAGTTTATTTACTTTTTAAATTTTTCTTAGTACTTTCAAAATGTGCTTTGCCAGTATGGCACAGCCTTGCTTTGGGAAGTGTTTTCATTAAGAGAAGAAAGGAAAACTCCTTATCTTAGTAAGTTGTCACCATTTACAGAAAGTGACAAAAACTAACATTATCATTTACTTTGGTAGAATATTATTTCTTGCCATTTTTCTATAAGGCTACTCAAGAGTCATCCAATGCTAACCACTTGATTTGAGGACTAATTTGGGTTCAGCATAAATTCTTTTAAAATATAGTATAGATTTGGCTAACGACAATTTAAGACTTAGCTTTACTAAATAAGACTTATTTACTCAGTAAGACAACTTTAAAGGACAGAAAATTGTTTGTCCCAATGATCCCTTAATAAGAGTTTGTTTTGATTTAATTTGTTTAATTAACCTGAAGGGTTTGTTTGTTTGTTTTTTAATTCCAGTTGTTATCAGTGAATTTTGAGTACTTATTGAAAACCTTTTAATGTCTAAAGATCAGTGTGAACTATATTGCACAGTCATTAGATTGATGACAGTGTAGAAGAGGAAGGAGGTAGGGGAGATATTCCAGTGAAGAGACTATCATACCCACCAAAAATTTGTTAACTGAAATTAGTACTTTTACAGAACTCACTGTGAGAACATGTTATCTTTAATGTGGTAACAAGGACATATATATTTTTATTAACTTTAAAGCCATCACTTGTAGTTGATATTTCCTCATTGATAATTGATATTATCCACTTGGTAAGTAAATAGTTCACCATCCAGGATAGGTTTTCACTTTCTCTGTTAACAAGTTGAGTGCCTAGAGCAGTGATTTTCAACTGGTGTGCCACAAGAATTTTTAAAACATGCAATGCCTGACCATTTAGTCAGAGGCATAGATGATCTTTCAGATCATCAAATAAAAAAATGACAACATCCAACACAGCAATAGCTGTCCAGTGTGAATGAATGAAAATTCTACCTATTTTTGTCAAATCAGCAAAAATATAATTTTGCACGTGCCACAGAATTTTAGTAATCAATTTATGTGTGCCATGAAATGAAAAAGGTGGAAAATTGCTGCCCTAGAGCAACAGATATATTTTTCTAATTTTTAGGCTGTGTCTAAATGCCATAAAAATAACTTACTAAAGAGTGAAATAGTGTCATCAGTCATTTTGTCCTACAGTGTAGACCAAAACCTGTATGATCATCAAATCACACAGGGTGCTAGTTTTTAAATGTGAATTTTCAAATGTGCACAGAAGTAAAAAAAATAATATACCTATATTAGTATATCTACTTATCACTTTGATTCAACAATTACCACTATTTTCCACATTTGCTTCATTCTTCCCTTAACATTTTATTCGTTTTTTATTGTTTTTCAAGTACAATTGTCTTCATTTTCACCCTACCATGCCCCTCCACCCCACCCATCCCCACCTCCCACCCTCAAACCCACCCCCTTTGGCTTTGTCTGTGAGTCCTTCATACATGTTCCTTGATGCCCCCCACTATCCCCCATTATCCTTCTCCCCACTCCTCTCTGGTTACTGTCAGATTGTTCTTTATATTCAACTGAAACATTTTGTTCTTTGTTGAAGTGTTTTCAATCCCTAAGTTTATGTAATTTTACTACTACATGTCTAGTTTACATGATTTAGTAATATGAACATTTTCTTACAGTATCACAATGCTATTAATCATACTTTAAAAATTTAGGAATTTTTTTGAGGTTTAAAAAAATACAAATTCATCTACATTTTTACAGTTGTTTGTGCCTAGAAAATGTAATTTTTTAAAAGTTCTACTGGTAATTTGGAAAATTAATTTTGTTTGGGAACCAGTGGTATATACAAGCAGTTGATTTCATTGAACTTCACAAAATGTTCGTATCATCCTGAATACCTCAGTGATAACAAATGAGTGTTTTATAGTATTTTACAAGTTATTTTATAAGCATTAGATATTGATTTTTCTAGGTCTCAGTGGCAGAAAAGAAGTAACAATACATCCCAGAGTTACCTTTTTTCTTTCTATTCACTGATAAAATCAAGTCATTTATATCATGCTGTAAGTAAATAAGTAAAAGTACTATTTTCTGTTACCATTCAATGAGATTAGGAAATAAATGTATAACTACTAAATAGTAGGTCAACTGAAAGAATAGTAACATGCATTTAAATATCGGTATAAAAATGGGCTAATTGCCTGTGTACATGTAGTATTTTATTCTTTTGTAGTAGTTCCTAGTGACCAAAATCTGTATTATCACTACAGTTTTTATATGGTCCTTTTACAAAAGAAACCTGTATTTAAAAATGTACTTTATGTTGCTATTTGCAACCTTCTATTTAAACGTGCAATGTGCCTAGATGCTGAAGTTGACTAAACCAACCTACCTATCAAGAATGTTGTGATAAAATAATATAGTACGTGTGGAAATGTGTGTCAATATTTTCCAAAGTAATTGATGTTAATAGTTAAAATTTGAAAAAGGAACTTCATGGTTTCATAGTTCTTGAAAACACTGGGATGAGCAGAATAGTTGGTTACTTTGATTGAATGCTATTTCAGATATGCCAAAATTCACTGTGCTCTTCAAGGGAAATAACCCAGCCTGAGCACTGTCTAAACTTTCTTTGACCATGAGCCCTTCTGATACTGATCATCTTATGAGACCAGTGCAATATTAATTTAGGACACAATGGTTTAGATGAAAAACCTATACAGTTCTGAAAGATTACATTGATTTTTTCACTACTCTAGCCCAAATATGGTAGAAAAGGAAGAGCAATTGAAGAAAGAGTAAGCAAATCTATACCCAGTCAGTAACTTTATGAAAGATGATGCAAGTGACATTCCAGAAGATCATGCAACTGAAGACAAGGTCTATAGCCTGGATGAATTGCATATTCTGGACATGATAGAGCAGGTAAGCCCAATTGGAAAGGGTATAGCCCTGACTCCCTTCTTCCAGAAATAATTGTTAACCTTTGTTTTCCCCTTGACTCTTTGAACAGCATGTTAGCCTAGTGGTTTATACTGTGTTTGTGAGGAGAAAGGAAAAAAGGAAAAACAGAAAAGGAGGGACAAAGGGATGATGAAGGAAAAAATACCTTCAGGAGCTAAAACTTTTCACTTTAGCCCTCAAATCATTTCCTGGTTTTAATTATTGGACAGAGGGAATGTATTGATTATAACTATATTCCTTGCACAGGGTTTACTACCTTGGAAGAGGGGGTGAAACTAGCATAATCCCATTGGATTAAATTTCATGAGAAAAACAGTTTTATAAAACAAAGCTACTCTTATTGTTTTTAAATTAAACTTGGTTGTTACC
Organism: Tonatia bakeri; assembly: GCA_004024845.1. Classification (NCBI taxonomy): domain Eukaryota; kingdom Metazoa; phylum Chordata; class Mammalia; order Chiroptera; family Phyllostomidae; genus Tonatia; species Tonatia bakeri. The sequence continues at coordinate 232,139 of PVIA01000282.1, read as the reverse complement.
ATATAATGTCTATAAAAAATATCAGTGTACAACAATATTTTCTTTGTTTTCTTTCCGGGTAGTACTCATTACCAGGAATGAGATACCTATTTATAAAGGTGCATATGAACATGATTTAAGTACTCTACAGAGCACTTAATCAGACAAAGCATATGAATTTTTTTTTTAAAAAAACTACTTGATTTACCTCCCCATGAGAATTCTATACTGAGGTAGTTTTGTGATAACCTGTTACATTGTTTAAATATAATGATGTATAGTATGTAGGAATATTGATTGTCTAAGGGTACAGTTAGCACAGATGATTTCCTGGCTGATAGTACAGCATTCATAAATTGTCATACCTTTTTCTCCTTTCTAATTATAATACCATACTATGTATATTTTAACTGAAATGAAATATTCTGAGCTTTGGATGTCATGCTAAAGTTGAAATGTGAGGCCTTTGGTTTTCATTGAACAGCCGTGGAAATTATGAGAACTTGAAAACAGAACAAAATGTCGTATACTTTTCAAAAAATGTCGTATACTTTTTTTTTTTTAAAGATTTTTATTTATTTATTTATTTATTTCTAGAGGGAAGGGAGAGGGAGAGAGAGAGAGAGAAACATCAATGTGCGGTTGCTGGGGGACATGGCCTGCAACCTAGGCATGTGCCCTGACTGGGAATCAAACCTGCGATGCCTGGTTCGCAGCCCGCGCTCAATCCACTGAGCTACGCCAGCCAGGGCAAATGTCGTATACTTTTTGAAAGTAAATTCATTCTTCTACTCAGAAAACATTTAGCACCTGCTTTGTCTCAACAGCTGTGATATGACATGGACCGTGTGATAATAGAGTTTATAATATAGTGGAGAATTTGAACAATAAGGTGTGTCATATAATAATATTAAGTACTTGGGCAATTAAGGCTTGTCCACTCACTGTGTGAGTGGCAAGTTACTCAGTTTTATCATCTCTAAAATGGAATAATTGCTGTCTACCTCATAGAATTTTCTTGGCAGTAAAAGTGTTGCCAAAAAAAGAAAAGTGCCTAAAACATGGTAAGCATGCAGGTAATGTTATCCAATAACTGCATCAGTGGACAAGTAACTATGGCATTAATTAGTGAATTCTGTAATTAGGGAAAGGTAGGGTTTATCTAAACTAATCAGAAGGGGTGTTTGCACTGAGACCTATAAAGCATGAATAGGCAATCGATAGTAACTTTAAATCCCCTTTAAATAATTAAAATATCATTACTTTTTTAAATGAGGAAAATAAAGCATGCGTATTTCATTTGCTCAATAGGGCTCAACCAGCAAGGTATCTGCAGAATATGGAGAAACTGAGAAGGAAAAGCTTGCCCGACAACAGCAGCTGTATAAATTGCACTCAGTGTGAAGTAAGTACTTTTGCTATTAGATCTGAGTCAAGTCAGAGATAGTTCAAATTTTAAACTCAGTGATACCTACTTTTTTAAAAGAACCCAATTTTTTCATTTCACTTTCTAGTGACTTGAACAGAATTAACAGAAATAATATTTTTCTTTGAGCAGGATTTCAAAAGACAGTTGAAAACAGTGACATTTCGGTGGCAAGAAAACCAAATGCAGATTAAAAAGAGAGACAAAATTATTGCATCTCTTAACCAACAAGTGGCTTTTGGGATCAATAAGGTTTCCAAGTAAGTACAAATCTATCAATAACAAAAAATTGTGGGTTTGCTCCATAATGAACTTTATCTTTAAAAGATAATCCCTACGTAGTCACTAGGTGGCATTGTGACTGTACATTAGGAACTGCCAGCCATAGGACTGCACTTGCTTAAAAACCAACTCTATTTTTGTCTTGCCAGCGGAATTGAAAAATAAGCAAATGATCACTCTATATATCAAGCTTTTCATGTATTAGATGAACAAGTCTGAAGATAATAGAATTTCATGAGAAAGATAATTAACTTTCAGATCATGACTCTAGTTTGTAAAAATGTGACCGATGTTTGATTGTTTCTTTATAGCATATAATAAATATATTCCTCAAAGACACCACGGAATCACATGCATACTTTTTTATGTTGATCCCTTAGAGTATTTGTATTCCATCCCCAAGAGACTGAAAATAAATTAGATTCCTGGAGACTCTTATGACCCCTTCCAATTTCATTTCCCTTATAACCTTAAGTATTAAATTCCTAAGACTAACAATTCTGACTTAATAGGGAAAAACAAGGGTCTTGCCTTATATTTTTCTAATAGTCACTGCCTCCAATGAGTATTAATTGAAAGAGTAATATAATTTATAACAAATTATTTTTTTTAAGATTTTATTTTTATTATTTAGTTTTAGAGAGGGAAGGGAGGGAGAGAGAGAGAAAGAGAGAGAGAGAGAGAGAGATATCAGTGTGCAGTTGCTGGGGGACATGGCCTGCAACCTAGGCATGTGCCCTGACTGGGAATTGAACCTGCGATGCCTGGTTCGCAGCCCACGTTCAATCCACTGAGCTACACCAGCCAGGGCTATAACAAATTATTTTAATGCACAGTAGTACCATAAGATACCAGTTGTCTGTGAAGTCTAATTTGAAATTTTTTTTAGCTTAGACTGATAATAAGGAAAATAGACAAGTTCTAGGAAATATATTAAAGTGATGAGTGAAAAATACTAATTGTAAAATTGGAGAAATATTTGGCAGAGATTTAGGTCTTAAATTTTCTCCTACAAATCATATCATTGAAGTGGAAGGGGGTTTTAGAAGAACTGAATACCATAGCCCTGGCATGGTATAATATCATAATATCGGTTGAAAATATTTTCAGACTTGTTCCTGCTGGACTTAGAGATATCCTTCAAGTTCAGAAGGAGGCCAACCAAGCTGGCTGCAATCAGTTAAGGATTCAAGATGTTGTCTTTTAGCCTGGAAGATAATGACCAATCCAGAAATGTGTTACATAATACCAGAGATCAGAAAAGTAATGGCATCCACATAGATGAGCATCCTCTCTCCTTCACTATCTGAGGATATCCCTTCTCAACTCTGATAGCTGACCCAGGCCACATTATATGCTTGAGACTACAAACAGATCACTTTAGGGGATATATACGTTTTCACTCAATAAGGATTCAGTGTTGAACATTCACCAAATATTAAGTACTAACTGTGAGAAGAATTATGTAAGGCATGTGTAGATGATACCAAGACATGTTAGACATTGACTGTGAGCTAACAGAAAGTATAGGTTACCATGAGGGGATTAAAATTACATATAACAGAGGGACTTCTAGTTCCACCAGATTTAATAGCTCCATTACTTGCAAGTCCTTTCTTACATCTAAAACTTCCTGGAACTGACTTCCAGTCAAGATGGAGGCATAAGTAAAAACAGCTCACCTCCTTGCACAACCACAACAAAACTTACAACTAAACTACAAAACAACTACCAGCCAGAATCATCAGAAAATCAAGCTGTATGGAAGTCCAACAACTAAGGAATTAAAGAAATCACATTCATGCAGATGGGTTGCAGGCATGGAGAAGCAGAGACGCATATGAGGTGGTCCCACATCCATGTGTAGTGGATAAAAATAGGAGGGATACCTTGGATGCGAGGGATCCCCACTCCACATCAGACCACCCAGCCCAGGGTTCCAGTTAAAAGAAGATAAGTCCCCATAACTTCTGGCTGTAAAAACCAGTGGGGGTTAGGATGGTAGAAGAAACTGGGATTCTCAGGCATCTCCTCTTAAAGGGCCTAAAACAAATTTAGGACTTACGCAGATTCACTCCCTCTGGACTCCAGCACTGGAGCAGAAGGGTACCAGTGGCATATGGGGAGAAATGGAAGTGTCTATCATCAGGGTGAGAGCCAGGGAACAGCTTCCTCCTGGACAAAACCCCAGAGACTAAGCAGCAGCCATTGTCCTTTTTCTGAGCCTTCCCATACACAGAGTCATAGAGTGGAAATACCATATCTGAGACTCTGTTGACCTGGTTCACACAAGTTGTGCTGCCCTGGCAATTACTGAAGACTCTGCCCCATCCAACTTACAGGTGCATTTTTCTATAATAGGCCACACTACTAAGACATGGAGTCAAGGCAGCTCTACCTAATACATAGAAACAAACACAGGGAGGCTGCCAAAATGAGGAGACAAACAAACACACCCAAGTAGAAGAATAGAGCAAAACTCCAGGAAAAGAACTAAATAAAATGGAGATAAGCATCTATTGAATGCAGAGTTCAAAATACTGGGTTTTAGGATGCTCAAGGAACTCACTGGGTACTTCAACACCATAAAAAAGACCCAGGCAGAAATGAAGGTTACACTAAGTGAAATAAAGAAAAATTTATAGGGAGTCAACAGTGGAGTGGTTGAAGCTGAGAATCAAATCAATGATTTGGAACTTAAGGAAGAAAAAAATTCAATCATAACAGAATAAGGAAAAAGAGTGAAAAAAAAAAGAGGATAGGCTAAGGAGCCTCTGGAACAACTTTTAATATGCCAACATTTGAATCATAGGGATGCTGGAAGGAGAAGAGCAAGAGCGAGAAATTGAAAACTTGTTTGAAAAAACAATGAAAGAAAAATTCCTAATTTGGTGAAGGAGATAGACATATAAATTCAGGAAGCACAGAGTTCCAAACAAGATGGACACAAGGAGGACCTCACCAAGACATGTCATAATTAAAATTCCAAAGGTTAAAGATAAAGAGAGAATCTCAAAAACAGAAAGAGAAAACCAGTTACTTACCTATAGGGGAGTTTCCTAAAGACTGTCAGCTGATTTCTCAAAAGAAACTTTGTGGGCTAGGAGGGACTGGCAAAAAGTACTCAAAGTAATGAAAAGCAAGGACATACAACCTACATTACTCTATCCGGCAAAGCTATCATTTAGAATGGAAGGGCAGATAAAGAGTTTCCCAGACATGGTAAAACTAAGGGAGTTCATTATCACCAAGTAATTATTATATGGAATGTTAAAGGGGCTTATTGAAGAAAAAGAAGGTCAAAACTATGAACATTAAAATGGCAATAAATTCACAACTATCAATAATTGAATCTAAAAAAAAGACTAATCGAACAAGTAGAATAAAGACAGAATCATAGATATGGAGATCATTTGGAGTGGTATAAGTTGGGAGGGGGAATGGAGAGAATGGGGGAAAGTGTGAAGGGATTAAGAAGTACAAATTGCTAGATACAGAATAGACAAGGCATGTTAAGAACAGTATAGGAAATGGAGTAGCCAAAGAACTTATATGCATGACTAATGGAAATACACTAAGGGAGTGACTGCTGCGGGAATGGGAGTTACTCGGTGGAGAGGGACGAAAGGGGAAAAATTGGGACAACTATAATAGCATGATCAAAAAATATATAAAAAAAGACTTCCTGGACCTTAAACAACAGACAAACATAGGAAGACTCTGAAAGGTGGAAATAATACAACAGTGATTTTCCTTATTGCTTCCCATATATCCCAGACAGGGTGCTGCAGAAAATTCCAACATACAATTACTGATAGGCACAGGAAGAAAAATCTCTAAGTAAAACCTGTTCCCTCTAGCCAGAAGATCAGGAGAAAGAAATATATAACTAAAAAGCTTTTGGTACTACCCTTCTGCTTCAGCCAAACACCAATAGCCCACACCACTCCTTGGAAGCAGGGAGTGTGCTCTGACAAAAGCAGACAACAGAACTCAGATCCCTTTGCTGGATAGCCGTACTGAGCAGGCAGTTTATCTTCCATTCTCCACCAGGAGGTGTAGCAGGTAGTGCTCCAGTTCCACTGCTGGGATAGCATCACTGTGGTCTAGCTGCGAGTTTAGTCTGTACCTCTCCCCAGTATTGGTGAAACTTTACAAAATTATTTGAGGGGAGTCTAGTTAATGCTAGGTTTTGTTCCTATTCTCCCTTGGGGAGCTGAGTCTCTATCAGTGAAACTAGTTTGCACTCCTTTTTTTTTCCCTCTCCCCAATTGGCACAAAAGAGGCCCTACTGGGAGCTCCTACCTCTCTCCATCCTATAGCAACAAAGCAGTGTGAGTCAGCCCTTCTACACTTGTCTCAAAGTAGGAAAAGGCAGTAGCATAGGCCATGTATGCATATTATAATATCTAGTGCAACAACTAAGAAAGCTACACAGATACTCAAAAACAATATAAGTCACCCTGGCTGTGTGGCTCGTTGGGTTGACTGCCAGTCTGCGAACCAGAGGGTCACTGGTTCGATTCCCAGTCAGGGCACATGCCTGGGCTGTAGGCCAGGTCCCCAGTAGGGGGCACATGAGAGGCAACCATGCATTGATGTTTCTCTCCCTTCTTTCTCCCTCACTTTCCCTCTCTAAAAATAAATAAATAAAATCTTTAAAAAAAAAACACTGTAAGTCAAGATGGAATCCTAAAAATTATTCATATAACCCACAAGAAGGGAAGAAAAGAGAAACAGAGGAAACAAAACCAATAATAAAATGGCACATGTAATCATCAACATATCAATAATTACCTTAGATACACCAATTAACTGTACCAATTTAGACCAATTGATCTAAATATACCAATTAAAAGACAGATTGGAATTTAAAGAAAAGAAAAAGTGATCTAATAATATACTATTTACAAGAAACTAACCTCAGTTTCAATAACATAGGTAGGTTGAAAGTAAAAGAATGGTAAAAGATATGTCATGCAAACAATAAAAAAAGTAGGAGTGGCTCTATTAATATATGATAAAATGGACTTCAGAGCAAAATCAACTACTACAAAGAGGGACATTACTGATGTTAAAAGGATTAATCTACCAGAAGGCGTAAGAATCTGCATATATACCAAAACAAAGTTCCATGTACCAACAACAGAGCTTTAGAATACATGAAGCAAAACCTGATAGAACTGATAGCAATATGTACAATTTTAGTTGTTGACTTCAACAACCTACTCTCAGAAATTTACAGAACTACTAGACAGGAAATCAGCAATGATATAGAAGACCTCTACAATACCATTAACCCACAGGATCCAATCAATATTTATAGAACTCTTCACTGGATAATGGCAGACTGCATATGCTTTCAAATGTCCACAGGAAATACACCAAAATAGATTGTATCCTGGGTCATAACAAACCTCAGCTAATTTAAAAGAATTGAAATTATGCAAAGCATGTGCTCAGATCATATGGTCATACTAGAAATAAAATTGCAAAGATAACAGGAAATTCATCCAAGGGAAATAAAAATACAATGAACTAAATTAACAAGAAAATACAATATATCAAAGTTTGCGGGACACAGACAAAGCAGTTCTGAGAAGAACTAATGTGCCCCAATCTCAAATGAATAATGAAATTTCCTACCTCAATAACATGGAAGAAGAAAAGCAAAATAACCCAAAACAAGCAGAAGGAAATAATAAAGATTAGAAATAATGAAATTAAAACAAAAAATAAAGAAAAATCCATGAAATAAAGCTATTTCTTTGAAAAGATTAATGAAATTGATGAACCTCTAGCAAAACTGACAAAAAAAGAGAAGACACAAATATCACCATCACCAGGAATGAAACAGCGGTATTTCCACATCAGGTATCAGAGAACTCTGCTGAGTAAAATAATCCAATCCACAAAGCCTATATACTGTATGAATCCATTTCTATAACATTCTTGAAATGACAAAATTTCAAAAATGATAAAAATGGAAAACAGATTAGTGGTCCCAAGTTTGTAAGGAAATGGGAGTGGAAGGGAAGTTAGTGTGGCTATAAAAGGGCAAAATGAGAGATCCACGTGGTGATAAAACTGTACAGTGTCTTGAACTGTGTCACTGTCAACATCCTGGTTATTATACTGTCATTTTGCAGGATGATACCATTGGGGGAAGGTACATAAAGGGTCATGGGCTCTGTTTGTGTCATTGTTTACACCTGTACTTGAATCTATGATTATCTCAAAAAGTTTAACTTTATTTTTTTAAGTACTTTGGATTTTTATTGTTGTTCAAGTATTGTTTTCTGCCTTTCCCTCCACCCCTCCCTAACACCCCAGCCTTTCCCACCTCCCTCCTATTTCCACCCACCCCTTGCTATTGTCCACGTGTCCTTTATAGTTGTTCCTATAAACCCTTCACCCTTTCCTCTCCATTATCCCCTCCCCTCTCCCTTCTGTTTTTAAAAGCACGTAATTGTCAAATGGAGCTATACTTCATAGGAATTTTGTTGTGATAACGAAGAGCTTCACCAAAAACATAGTATTGAACCTGGGCTAGGTCAGTTGAGATGGGAGAAAAGACAGAGGACATCTAGGCAGAGAAAAAAAGAATGAACACTGTGTGTGTTCTCATATAAGCTTTTGAGCATTTTTTGTTTAACCTGATCATGTCTGAAGAGTATATGGTGAAAATATAAATAATTTTTAATTGTAGTGTTGATTTCTTTCATCTTAGGATATGGTGTTTAGTAGGAAGCAAAAGAATTTTTTTCTTTGGCCTAATTCAGTGTCAATCCTACAGTAAATGCTTGGTAAATATTTGTGGCTGATAATTGCAGTTTTAACAAAGAAGATTTACATAAAAGCAACATTTTTGTACAAATTACAATAAGCACTGAATAAATTTTAAGAAACTTCTGACAATAAAATCCATATAGTAAATAAGCTTGAGAATTTTAGATCTTTTAAAAAAGAAAATCTAATTCTACCCTATCATGTTATTCACAATAAAAATAGGACTGAGAAGTTATGACTGCCTGAACATATATATACCTGGTTCACATCCAAGCTGGATGATCAGAACTATGCATACATTATCCTTATTATTTACAAATCCAGGTCTTCTGAATTTCCTACCAGCTCTGTCACCTCTTACCTCCCACTCTAAAGTGGAGCTGGGTAAACCATTGAAATAGTGAAGTATACAAAGGAAAGGAAGGTGCCAGTTTTAGAAGTCACTACTTTTCAACTCTCTCTCCGCATTCTTCTATATACTACAATAACAAAGCTTGTATTTCTCATTGTTTACTTGAGAACATGACCTTTTTTGTATAAAAAGACACCTGGTTTCTTTCATTACATTTTCAGCCCAATAGAACATTGATTTTAAGTCTCCATAGCTTCTAAGAAGCTTAGAGTAAAGGTGAGTAGGGAGTCTCTGAAATCTAGTAGTGAGCAATCCAGCCAACATTTAACGTCATTGTGTTAAGGCTTTACCTTTCCAGTAATTTACATTAACCAGAAATGTGCTTTTGGTATAAATCTCTTCATACTGAAACAAATTAACTGGGTGATATTAAAGCATGGTTGTAAAAAGAAATATAGCAGCTCAGGGAAGAACAATAAAAATGGTGTGTGAGTATATGTTAACTGAAAGGTATTACTTTTGCACTTTTATCTCTAGGTTTCATTATTGCTATTTATTTTAACTATATTTTATTGATTATGCTACTATAGTTGTCCCATTTGTTTACATTTTTCTTAATAGCTTCTTACATATTAATTTTAAGCTAATCACAGGTTATGTTTTCTGATTTATGCAAAAATTTTATCCAGATTTCCCATAATTAGGTCATATGAGTGATTTCCAGTTTTAATTTATAATTTTTATTAAAAATTCTATTGGTACACAGTTCTAGATTAAAGATCTGATTTCTTTCAGACCTGAAGTGTTTAATAGTTCATATGACTTGATAGATATAATATCCCTTTAAGGAACTTAAAGTACTCAGTCCCACCACAGGCCTAGAGCATCAAAAGATACCATCTCTGTTTTCTAATGGGCAAACTAAATTATAGGGAATTAAAGACATTTTTCCAAGTCATCGTGCTGGGAATACTAGATAAGAAAACTCTTCTCTTCGGCTTTCTATTTTACAACTTAGTTAAAAGTAAGGGGTTAGAACTTAGTTCTTTCTTTGAGAAGTCAGTAAATCAGACATCAGAAATGAGACAAATTTCAAAATGACCAGGTATCAATCAGAATTTAGTTATTTTTAGGCTCAACACTTGTGGCCCAAAATGTATGTACTTAATCCTTCTTCATCTGTAAGTAGAGCTGCTCTAACTATATTAACAACAAATAATTTCTAACATTTTATGCCTTTCTTCTTTGCTTAGATTACAGCGTCAGAGCCATGCTAAAGATAATGAAATCAAGAACCTTAAAGAGCAACTTTCCATGAAAAGGTACAAACAGCTATTGCTTTAGTTGAGTGCACTCTGTCTGAAACTATGTATTCTGCTCAGAACACTCTGGCTAGGTAGCCATATAATTTGTCATCCAATATGGGGCACACTGAGCCTGAAATTGAGCAGTATTTGTAATTACACTGGGACAACAAGTATAAAGTGGAAATGTCCTAGGCAAATTACGAGGTATGTTTAATTTGGCTGTGGCCCTAGAACACTGCTGAGACAGAAAAAATCAGCCAAATTATGGTCCTACAACACACTACTGTCAGGGACTGGAGCTTTTTGAGTCCTGATCTCTTTATGCTATTCACTGCAATGAGGTGTGACTGCTTTATGAAAGTGGCTTAAGTTTTGTTCTCATTTATACATTTTAAGTAATTTTTATAACAGTTTTTTTGAGATCTAATTCATGCAGCATAAAATTTACCCTGTTACCGTACACAATTCACTGGTTTTTAGTATATTTACAGACGTGTACAATCATCACCACTATTTAATTCTAGAACATTTTTAACACCCTAAAAGAAACCCTCGATTCATTAGAAATCACACCTCATTCTCTCTTCCCCCAGCTTCGGGCAACAACTAATCTATTTTTGGTCTCTGTGGATTTGCGTATCTAGATATTTTATATAAATGGAATCATATAATGTGTGGTCTCTTGTGATTAACTTCTTTTTTTCAAGGTTCATCCATATTGTAGCTTGTATCTATACTCATTCCTTTTTTATAGATAAATAATATTCCATTACATGAATATACCACATTTTGTTTATCTTTTCATCAGTTTATGGACATTTGGTTTGTTTTCATTTTTGGCTATAATGACTAATGCTGTTTGCATTAGAACATTTGTATAAAAATTTTTGTGGGGACATATTTTTAATTTTCTTGGGTATATACCTAAGAATACAATTGCTAAAACATGTAGTAAACTCTGTTTAGCTTTTTGGGAAACTGCCAAACTGTTTTCCAGATAAGTTCACCATTTTGCAACTTCACCAACCATGGTTAAGAGTTTTGATTTCTCCACATCTTCACCAATACTTACTGGATTATCTGGCTTTATTTTCCCCAAAGTAATGGGTGTCAAGCAGTATATCACTGTGGTTTTCATTCACATTTCCCTAATGGTTATGTGGATCTTTTCTTGTGCTTATTGGCCATTTGTGTATCTACTTAGAGAAATGTCTCAGCACACCCTTTGACCATTTTTTAAATTGGGTTGTTTATGTCTTTACTGTTGAATTTTAAATTTTTTTGTATGTTTTGGATACAAGTCCCTTGTCAGATATTTGTAAGTATTTTCTCCCATTCTGTGGGTTGCCTTTTCACTTTCTTGATGATGTCCTTTGAAGTACAAAAGTTTATAATTTGATAAACTTTAACTTATCTAGGTTTTCTCTTATTCTTATAGGCAAATTTTATATAATATTCAATGGTATAATAATTCTCTTGGTTAATATATCTCCTTGAATATTTTATGACTTTCCCCTCTGAACATTCTTATTTTAATGGTATTAACAAGACTGTTTTATCAAGCTTCTCATCAGTGTTTGTCAGGTACTCAGGTATCCAGACGTTTCAAGTAATAAAACAACTGAGGATAGCTTTTGTGAAAGTTCCATATTACCACATTATATTTCCAATTAATTGTTTTCATATAAGACATTGGTTTGTATGCTCTAGAGTTTTGGGGCTCAAGCTGAAATGAGATATAAAAAAGAGAGAAACCTCACAGGTAGCCATGGTCCATTATGCCCTTGGTAAATAATGGCCCACCCTCATCTCCCTCCCTGTTAAGCTACAGGATTTGTTCTTATTCTGAGGTGCTGGGTGTAAACACTGAGATATCCAGTAAAAAGTATTTTCACACAGTGACCTACCTTTATGGCAGGGATAATGAAACCTAGTTGCTGTTGTTGGGATACAAAAAGGCATATGGAAACTCTGTGTAAAATTTATTCATAATAACAGTACCTGACATATGTTTAGTACTTACAATGTACCAAAACCAAAGTACTTTATTTATATTATCTGAATTAATTTCATTGCAGCTCTTTAAGGTGAGTAGTACAGTTTTTTCCAGTTTTACATGTGAGGAAACTGAGGTACAGAGAAATTCAGTAACTTGCCCAGTTTCACATTTAATTAATTGTAGAACTCAGATTCATCTTCAGACAACTTGATTTCAGAGCCAAGTTTTAAATCATTACTTCTATATTGACAGCTTTAAAACTTCTATACTCTTGCTAGTAAATGATAACAGTTAGGCTTAAGTAATGTCTTCTCTTGCTTTTATATGCTGTATACTTTTAAAGAAATCATTAACTGTTCATGAATAGCTCGTTACCTTCCCTTCTCCTGAATAAGAAAAGTCTGTTCTTTCTCAGTGTTACTGACTCTTTAATGATCATGTATTTCAGATCTCAGTGGGAAATGGAGAAGCTTAATATGGAACACACGATTAAAGCATACTTAAGCAAACTGAATGCAGAAACTAACAGCTTTAACAGCTGAGGTGAGTGAGAGAGAGAGAGGGAGGGAGGGAGAGAGATGGTTTTGGGGAGGCAGGTTTTACTGTTGTACTAATATACTAAAGAATTGAAAAAAGACTGCTTTTTGAATAAAGAGAAATAAGACATTTTAGGACCAGCCCAAGTATCTCAGCTCCAACCTTTGTGCTTTTTTGACTCATTGGCACTGTGTACACACTTAACTTCAGTGTTGGTAATCTTATGTTGTTTTTCCTCAAATGACTCTAAGAAATTAATTGGCCAGCTTCATTTTTATAGCAAATGCAGACATCTTGGGAAAATTCCCATAAAGCCAGGTTATGAAGTTTAGTTTACCTAAACTTTGAAGAAGAACATCTCACTTTTTCCATATCTCCCTTCAGAGATCTTCCTTACAGAGATCTTCCAAAAGCATATATACATCATACAATCCAGTGTCAAAAACCAACGTACCCTGTGGACCCAGAAATTTACCCAGTTTCTCTAAGTTAGCTTAGAACCCCAAGCTAGGATCTCACAAAAGAAATATGACTATAAGTGTGTATGTAATTTTTGTTTATAGGTAACCAGACTTGATATATAATAAAATTAAAGTTTTGGAGAGCTCACTGACATTAAAATCATTTTCAGATCTTCTCACCTCTGTCATAATAAGTGCTATTTTTTTAGCAGAGTGCTCAGAAATCCAGAGGTCAGTAACCAAGGTGTGATATTGGAACCAAAAATTTCTAGAGAGAGTGCTAGCTTTAACAACAGCAACAACAACAACAAAAAAAAACTCAGGTTACCGTAAGAGCTCAAGTTTTTATTCTTTGTTTTTCACTGCTTTTAGTCAGGAAGTATATTTCTACTTCCATTATTAATTTTAGAAACACGTGATGCTGTCTAAGAGAATAATAAGCTATTTTCAGTAATGGTGCAGAAGGGATCCCTGCTGTGGAACTGACATTGGACTAGATGACTTCCAAAGCCCAGTTGGACTGCATGGTCCTCTATGGTCTGATTATCTTCTTACCCCTCCATCTAGTTGAAAAACAAACAGACAAGTAGCAGGAATTTTTTTGAGTGTTATTAACTTAATATCCAGGCTAGATCTAATATCAATTAAATTAGAATCTCTGGGACCAGGTGTCATTTTTTAAAGTTGGTTTAAAATCTTTTGGATGGATCCAGTATATGTGCAAGTTTGAAAACTAATATTCTAGGATGTTTACAGACTCAGTAACCATTGCATAAAAAGTTAGAATTGAAGATTTGATCAAAAAGCTTTTATAATGTGTTGTGAATGGTTCAGAAACTCAGGTGCTATTGGAAGAGATTGGAAAATAGCTTAAAATTTATTCTAAATGATTGAGAAAAGAACTGTGTTCATTTACAAGGACACCTTCAACTTGTTTTTCTTTCTCTCAAAAATCTGTAGGTGTATTTCTTACAGTGTCGTAGAGATTTTGGTTTGCTTCATCTAGAGCAGACTGAAAAGGAATGCCCCAGTCAGCTCACCAGGGTGACTCACATGGCAGCAAGGTGACATTTCCCTCTTCCTTACTGCATCTGATCTCAGAGATATTCACAGGTGGCTCCAAGGTTGAACATAATCTGTGATGTGTTTTACATATGTGACATCGATCTTTGGAGGGAAGAAGCCCTTGTGTTTTTAAACCTCAAAAGTCACCTAGTCACTTTGATGCTTTTACTTTGTTGCTTCTGCTAAAGCACTGAGGAGCCTACTGAATACAGTACTGGCTGCTGACAGATTTTTCTCTACAGTGAAATATATCAAAAATCTCAGGCAGAGACATGTATGAAAACCAGTTATTTACAAACCAAGGTGGGTTCTAAGTGGAAGACTCTCCTAATTCCTTTCTCTTCTAAGGCTTGGTTTTTAAATACCTTTGGAGTATTTTTTGGGGAAAACAGTATTAACACCTAAAATCATATATTAAAGGCAATTTCCTCCTGTGCTATAAATGAATGATTTTCAAATATTGAGAAGGTTGCATGAGATTCCCCTTAAAATTATAATTTTATGAAGTATTACTTCAAATTTCAAAAATTAAATTAGAATCTCTGGAACCAAGGCATCATTATTTTTAATAATTATCATTTTAATGATTACAATCCTTCATATCTAAAGAATCAGAATCTCTAAGGTTTAGCAAGATTCCTAGTATATACCGATGTGCATTCAGGTCAGGGAAGCACTGTTTTAAGTGATCAGTCTGTTTGCTTGCTAGTGAGAGAAAAATATGCTCTGTAAATTAAAATGTTATCAAGCCTTTTTGTGCTCGTATAGATGATTCCAATGATAACTTGTTCAGCTCCTTTAAAGTTGTACTGGGTAATACCAGGCTGGGAATGTTTTAAGAGCTTTTTGAAAGGCTTTAAAATCTCTCTTCTGCAGATGGCAGACCTAAAAACCTCAAAGCTATTCTATTTAAGTTATTTGGTGAGTATGTCTGGCAATGCTGCTGTGTTTGTGCAGTTTATGCCTGCATAGAGGCAACAACCTGATTCATCCTTGCAGAAGAGGTACTTCTTTCCGATTTGCCCTCCCATATTCAATATCTTTTTCTAATTTGAGGAAGGGCCTAATAGGCCAACTGCAGCCTTGTGATGTCAGGTTTAATGTGAACATAGTCCAAACCCTGCTTCCAAGATGACTATTCTCAGCATCGTAATTACTCCTTCACTGAGTGCCGAGGGCAATTTCTTTGTTTGGTTTCACTGTCTTCCTACTTCAATGGAGGGATTCCTGTGCAAAGGATTTATAATATGTCCTAAAAACATGTTACTAAGCTAGAAAAAAAGGAAACTTGGTTTGCAGATGCACAAGTATATTTTCTCTTGGAAAACAAAAGCAAAAACAAAAACAAAAAACTTATATGTTTCTGGTCCTTGTTTTTATGTTTAATGATAAGCCCTTCCATACAACTTTGTGCCCATTTTAAGTAATTGTTGGTGATGGAGGTAATTTTGTTGTTTTACATTATTTACATACATGCTAGAGAACATAATGGAAATTTTTGGAAATCTAATTGGCATATAAAAAGAAAGAACTTTCTGTTGTGTCTCCTTGTCTATACTAGCAACCTAGAATCACCTCAGTTAAAGGCTACAGTGGACAGTTGGAATGCCATCGTGACAGGTATCAGAACCAAGATTGCATTCCTTAAGGTAAGTTGTGAAATATATTTAGAATACATTGACTGAATGTTATAGGTGGTATATACATTTTTTCTTTTTTTAATATATTTTATTGATTATGTTATTACAGTTGTCTGATTCCCCCTTCACTCCCCTCCACCCTCCACCCCCCTCCCACCCACATTATCCCCCTTTAGGTCATGTCCATGTGTCATACTTATAAGTTCTTTAGCTTCTACATTTCCCATACTATTCTAACCCTCCCCTGTCTATTTTCTACCTACCATCTATGCTACTTATTCTCTGTACCTTTTCCCCCTCTCTCTTCCTCCCACTCCCCTGTTGCTGACCCTCCAGGTGATCTCCATTTCTGTGGTTCTATTCCTGTTCTAGTTGTTTGCTTAGTTTGTTTTTGTTTTTGTTTTAGGTGTGGTTGTTAATGATTGTAAGTTTGCTGTCATTTTACTGTACATGCTTTTTATCTTCTTTTTCTTAAATAAGTCCCTTTAACACTTCATATAATAAGGGCTTGGTGATGATGAACTCCTTTAACTTGGCCTTATCTGAGAAGCACTTTATCTGCCCTTCCATTCTAAATGAAAGCTTTGCTGGATAGGCAATCTTGGATGTAGGTCCTTGCCTTTCTTAACTTGGAATACTTCTTTCCAGCCCCTTCTTGCCTGCAAGGTCTCTTTTGAGAAATCAGCTGACAGTCTGATGGGAACTCCTTTGTAGGTAACTGTATACTTTTCTCTTGCTGCTTTTAAGATTCTCTCCTTCTCTTTAATCTTGGCTAATGTAATTATGATGTGCTTTAGTGTGTTCCTCCTTGGGTCCAACTTCTTTGGGATTCTCTGAGCTTCCTGGACTTCCTGGAAGTCTATTTCCTTTGCCAGATTGGGGAAGTTTTCTTCCATTATTTGTTCAAATAACTTTTCCACTTGTTCTTCCTCTTCTCTTTCTGGTACCCCTATAATTCAGATGTTGGAACATTTAAAGATGTCCTGGAGGTTCCTAAGCCTTTCCTCATTTTTTTGAATTCTTATTTCTTCCTTCTTTTCTGTTGGGTTGTTTCTTTCTTCATTCTGGTCCACTCCATTGATTTGAGTTCTAGTTTCCTTTTCATCACTATTGGTTCCCTGTACATTTTCCTTTATTGCACTTAGTGTAGCCTTCATTTTTTCATCTAATTTGTGACCAAATTCAACCAATTCTGTGAGCATCCTGATTATCAGTGTTTTGAACTGTGCATCTGATAGATTGGCTAGCTCTTCATAGCTTAGTTGTATTTGTTCTAAAGTTCTGATCTTTTCTTTCATTTGGACCATTTTTTTTTTCTCAGTGCGCCTGTTACATATGAGGGGAGGAGCCTTAGGTGTTCACCAGGGCGGGGCAACCCACGTCACTGGGTTGTGACACTGTATTTGGGAGAGGGGTCCAAAAGGGAACAATGGCATTTGTTGGCTCTCTGCTGGATTTTAGTCACTTCCCCTGCTTCCCCCAAGCAAACTAGGCCCTTCTGGTGCTGATTCCCATGTGGACTGATTTGTGTATGTTCTAGGACCCTGTGAGTGTCTCCCATGAACTCTCCTATGGCGCTGGGAGTTTCTCCTAGCACCTCAACCCTCACAGGTGTTTTCAATTGGTGTTTCGAGGGTTTGTTTCCCAGTGCTGGGACCCTGGGTTGCATGGTCGGTCCTGCTGCTCAGTTTTGCCTGCTTTATCTGTGTGCAAATGTGAGACTACCCAGTCCAACAGCCACCTTGTGCACTGCAACCCTCCACAGTCTGCTGCCTTACTGGGTCTTCCCACTGCCGCCTTGTGAGCCCGGGGTCCTCCAGCCACCTCTTTGTCATGACCCCTCTCCGCCCCTCCTACCCGTCTGGATGAATACGTCTACTTTAACTCCTTGGTTATCGGACTTCCATACAGTTCAATTTTCTGTTGGTACTGGTTGTTTTTTGTTTCTAAATTGGCGTTGTCCTTATTTTTGTTGTGTGAGGAGGCACAGTGTATCTACCTACACCTCCATCTTGGCCGGAAGTCTAGGTGGTATATACCTAAAGAACACATTAAACATTAAAAACAATTGCTAGAGAAATTTAGGGAAGAACATGTTTTTCATTTGTTAAAGTTTATGAACTTTTTGAGGTTTTGTTACCCAACCAAAGTGAGGATTCACTTGCCTACTTCCACCAATAGGCAAATTCTAGAGGCAGAGGTTGGTGAGAAAGGAAAGATGTCTTTTATTCAAATGCTGGGAGAATGGCAAACTCTTGTCTGAAAGCCCATCCCCTCTGGGAAACCAAGAAGAAACCCCACCCACCCACGGCCAAACCAAAACCAAAGGCAGTTTCCAGAGTTCCTTTTCCCATTTAAAATACCACTGCTTGGGAACCACAGGCGGCCACTAAATGGTCATCCAGGTAACTTGGCTTTTCTCCCAGCCACTGTCAAGCCTCAGACAAGTTTCTTCTTGGAACCCATATGTGGGGCCTTCTAGTCCCGCAAATGCGCTGGTCAGTACATTCACTACATGAGTAAGAGCCTGTCCCCTCCTTCCCTTGGGTTTATATTTATATTCATTTTCCTGTGTGGGCTGAACCAGGTGCTTTCTCAGCCCAGACTTGCATGGGCTCTGGGAGAGTCTGCCCATAACCAATTCCTTTTTCCCCCAGGTTAGACTGACAGGTTTCTTCCATACAGCATCTCCTGCTGCCATTCTGACCTCTATGGTACATGTGCCTACCTTCTCGTGGTCCCACCCCAAATCAGGTATCCGAAGGGGGTAGGAGGGCTTTCCGCCCATGTCCAGTTGTGCAGCTAGCCTTGTGTGTGCTCAGTGCAATGTCTCCTCTTATAGTCATCTTGCCTGGGGGCAGGGGATCTGCCGCCAAGCTATCATTATCAGTTTGAGATTGATTACTTCTACATGGTTGTAGATAGCATCCTGTACTCATTCTGTTGTCAGTCAACAAATACTTCTAAACAATATAGCTATTTACATACAGGTTATTTACATTCTTAGTACAATAAATGCTAAACTCAAACATCCTACTTCACACCTGATGTTCTTAGAAATCCAAAGCTAACTCTGTTTCAATCAAAAATACTAAATGTCTAACTTGGTTTGAGTAATTGTGTGTTTACAGAATTAAAAGCAAGATCAAACAGATCCTTATTAGTTTTCAGTCTTAACTTTTTATGTAATTGTTCCATAATGCAAAATAATAAATTTATAATTATTGGTTTAATAAAATTAGGACTATGATACAGGTAATGTAAAGAGGTAACCCACTGAATATTTATTACTTTATTGATTTAGTTTTTGGATATTTTTGGATTTATATCATAAAGTTTATAAATAGTGTTGATTGTTTTGTGATTTCATAACACAAACAATGACATTCAGTTGTGAAAAGCTGCTTTATCACAATGACTTACCTACCTTTTTGTTAGTGGTTTTGACTGTTTCTCTCCAGACTCTTTCTTACTCAGTCCTTAGTGATCCTTTGTATTTCTGCTGCCTTTATTCAAAGTTCTGGCCTCAAAAGAACTGATCCTTGTTTTGTATCCTTGTTTTCTTAAGCACATGTTCTCTGGGTGGAAGTTTCTAAATGTTTTGCTTCTTAAGACTTTCTTTTTCAGCTCTTGGGTTGTTTTTAAGATAATATGTAAAGCAAAATAGGGACAATGTTAAAAGCTTGTTGTTAAGATTCAGAGATTAGAGTCTTTTGACAAAATCCAAGAGAACAAAGATGTCTATGGAATTGGAGAAAGCTAGAAGTATAACTTTTGAGATAAATGAAATATGAATATTTAATAAATATTCCCTAAAATTTTCCCTCTAGGTTCTAAAATGAACATTTTCAAGTAATTCAACTCTGTACAAATACTTTTTCCCCATATTTACCAGTCAGTATAATATGTATAGCTTCTTGAATCTTTATACTCTGTTCATTTTATGTCAGTGGTTCCCAGTTTGGGGCTGAAAATTATGGAAACATTGAAGAACTGTCACGAGGATCTACAGATTATGTGTCTCTGTATTTTGTCAATCAACAGATGCTTCTTAAAATACAATTATTTACATTTAGGGATAATGTTCAGTGGAATTGTTTTCATGTTAAAAATTGTTTTTATGTTACTTCTAACAGTAGACTGGGGATCACTGTTCTGTGCTGTATTATTTAAAACTACATTAAGTATTTTTATATGCTATTTTTTTTATTTTTTCCATTACCATTTAGCCCCTTTATATCCCCTTCCCTCCATTATTTTTTGAAGTGGATTTTGCCTTAAAATATTGTTTTACTTTTTCTACTAGACACAATACAGTGAACAAATTAACAAGGTGAAGCAAGGGTTTTCCCTGAGTACCTTGCCTCCAATCCAGCTTCCTCCACCACCACCCAGTCCTGAGATACTGGTAAGAAATATGAGATTTTGAAAAATTCTCATCCTTATCTTGATAAAATGATAAGGGGTGTAAAACACTGAATATGCTATATGTTTAATGTGTGTTCAAACTGGACACACATAACGTGCATCTCATTTGTAATTTTGTCCATTTCTGCTGCATCATCTTCAGATGATATAACTAGTTGGCTGGCTCAACTGAGGCCACTTACATAGGAGGTATCACTGGATATTAGTGATGCATTTCATATCTAAAGAGATACTATATTTTTATTCATCCTGTCACTCTCATCTGCATATCCATAATGAAAGAAAACCAATGAATGCTCAGAATTTCCAATGCCTTAAAGTTACCCCTTGATGACTGAAACACCTCAGCATGAGACCCTGGCTGGCTGGACTTTACTCCTCCACTCCTACTTTAGACTTCCTCTTACTTAAATTTTATCTTCTATTTTGTCCTTAACAGCAAGGACAGCTTCCATTTATGCCTCTTCCCTGCTTGTTGTAGGGATCAATGAGTCTTAATCAGACATTCTAATACCTATGCTATGCTATTTATGTTACCCTTTTGGAAAATATAGTATCTTAACCCAGTAGACACATATAATTTTTCAAAATACTTTTTAGGATGGAACCATTAGGTAATAATATTTATTATCATGACAGATCTGGGGGTAAAAAAGAAAAAGGTATGAGATATTTAGGGACAAATCACTTTCGACATAAGCACTTACGCTTGTAGGAGAACTTTGGAATGTTATTTCTATAAGTAGTCGGGTAAAGTAAAGAACTGAAAAATTATGTAAATTGCATGGAGTTTCACTGTGTTTCAAAAGCAGAATCCAAAGCTAAAAGTATTATATGACATACATTCCAGTCTTTAGTTTAGAATGATACTATTGCATTTTTTTGTTAATCTGCTTTTTACAGGAATAATGTATTATGGACATTATTATTTTAGGCTTGGAACACCATCATACCCAACCTCCCTGATAAAGAATGTGTTATGTAGATGAAAGAGATACCCCAAAGGTTCCCTGTAATTCTACAGTAAGTTACACATACTCTTGGTAGGATTTCTAGAAACTGTGCCTTCTTCCCATATTCAAACTACTGCCTCTAGGTTTGTAACTCTCCCATGACTGTAAATATAAAATGGCTCCAGAGACTCAAAAGCTAGATATATTATTTTTTGGAGTTTCCTGGAACCAGACCAACATAAGCTGTCTGACACTAGAGATTTTCTGTAGCTGACAAACATAGGCAAATTTTGACCTCTGCATCTTATTCCTTCAGAGGCTGTTTTAGTTCTGATGTGGCTTCCCAGATTTGGTCAAGGGTCAAAACCCACTAGCAATGAGGCCCTATGGAATTCATAAGCATCCTTCTACTAACATCTGAGAGGAATAAGTGTGTCCTTTGTGCTTCCTAACAGATACACTGCTGTGCTTGATCAACGCCAACAGTGTGTTAAAATGCAGGCATCAGTGACCATTGAGCATTAATGGAACAACTTGAAAGCACAAGTGCTAGAAATGTGAATATATTATTTATTGTGCTATAAATTAAGATGGTATTATAAAGTGGAGATACACTAGAGATCTGGGTTCAGTTCCTAACCCTGAACTCAGTTCATCTTTGGAAAATGAGTTGTTCTGGACTTTAGTTTTCTCATTTATAGATCAGGAAATTGTCCTAGGTGATCTGATCACTAAAGTCCATCAGTCTCCAAGATCCTAGTACCATAAGAAATGATCACCAGGTTTTCACTGTACAGTAGACTAATCTAAGAAATCTGTAATAATGGGTACTGGTCCCAGTTTAACTTGATATTTTTACATTTCATTATATTTTGATTTTTGTACCCTGGCTATCTAATCCTCAAAGTAGTGTTAGGTAATAGTGGTCCTCAAAGAGAGCAGGACTGCTGACTCATTCATTCATTCACTCATTCATTCTTTAAAAACTTTACATTATAAAAATTTTGAAACATATATATAAAAAGAGAATAATATAATGAACCTCCGTGAACCCAGGAACCAACTTCAACATTGTCAACATTTTGTCAGTCTTGTTTCCTGTTATTTCTTCCTCCCCACTGGAATATTTTAAAGTAAACCTTACATATCATATAATATTGACTGTATATACTTTAGTATGTATTCCTAAAAGGTGGGGGCTCATATTATTGGATATAATCATTGCTCTGCCCTGGTGGCTCAGTTGGCCAAGGCACATACCTAGGTTACACATTCAATCTTCCACTGGTTCTGTACGGGAGAAAACTGACCCATGTTTCTTTCTGTCTCTCTCTCTCTTTCTCTGATATCAATGGACATATCCTCGGGTGAGGATTGAAAAAAACCCTCATTTTTAAAAAACAATCTAAGCATGGTTTATACTTTGCATTTGGCTGATTGTTCTGCTTTAAATCTGTAACAGCTACCCAACCCGCTCTCCTCTATTCATGTGATGTATTTGTTAAGAAATTCCGTCACTTATCCTGTTCAATTTCCCACATTATTGATTTAATTAATTTTATCCTTCTAATATCATTTTACATGTCCTACTCTTTGATATAAACTTACCATTAGATCCAGAGTGTTGGTTAGAATGCGGTTCAGAGTTTTGGGTAAGAGTACTGTACAGGTGATGATGTACACGATGTATATGTGAAGGCACTCAATGTCTTTCCTTTAGTAATGTTAAGAATTGAATGTCGACCTCATCTATTCATTCTAAAATTCCTCATTAACCTTCCACTTATTGGTTTTAGGATCATTAAGTAATGATCCGAAATACCAATACTGATACTCAATTTTTTAATTCAACAAATGGTTGAACTCCTATTTAATGCCTGTGCTAGAACTGATACATGGTAGATTTTCAATAAATCTGTCTCTTCTTTAGTCCAGCCAATAAGATATTCATCCCACTGGCAGATGCTAAGAAGGGCTTTCTGTCCACAGCCCTATGGGAAGTGTAGTAATAGTCACGAGCATGTTTACAGTCACTGCCAGAGGGTTTGGACCCCAGGTGCACCCGGCTTTAGCTTTCTACTGTCCTTGAAGCTGAGCATAAAGTCAGAATTCTATCAGATGGTAAAAGATCCCTCTATTACATAATAGCAAAAGTAATATTATCTATAGACAATTTTGGTTCTTTCGTGGAATTTCTGAGTGTTGATATTGCTCATCAACAATGATGGTACTCACTGAAGATCTCCTTTGCATAGTTCTGTAGTATCCATTTGCAAGGGAACCCTAGAGATCACTTAACCCAACTCTCTTATTTTATTTTCTTTTATTTTTTTAAATTTTATTTTTAAATGTTTTATTCCTTATGATATTACAGTTGTCCCAATTTTTCTTCCCTTGCCCCCTCCACCCAGCCCATCCCCAATTCCATAGTCATTCCCTACACATGTTGTCCACGTCCATGGGTCCTTCATACATGTTCTTTAACTATTCCTTTCACCTTCTTTCTTTTAGTCCCCATGTTCCCCTTCCCTTCTTAGAACTGTCAGTCTTTTCTATGATTCTCTGCCTCTGCTTCTATTTTGCTCATTAGTTTATTTTGTTCATTAGATTCCTTTTTTAAGTGAGATCATATGGTATTTGTCTTCTATTGACTGGCTTATTTCACTTAGCATAATACTCTCCAGTTCCATCCATGCTGTCCCAACTTTCTTATTTTATGGATTAGTAACTTGGCATCCAAGGTTACCCAGCTAGGTGGAAAAACAGCAGGACTAGAACCCTGTTCTCTTCTCTGTCTCAGTGTTCTTTAGTATATGTCACTGTCCTTTGCTATCTGAATATTCATATATTTAGCCAGTTTTATGACAACATTGTTTCTGTTGTGCTTTGTAACTAGATTTAAAGTCATTGTTTCCCTCAAACGTTGCTTTATGAGTTTACATCATTGTCCATATGAATAGATGTGTGTGGGGTTTTCTTCTTATTTTTTATTCTTTCTATTTTAGATGCAGCAATTCTTGGGAAGACCCCTTGTGAAAGAATCTTTCTTTAGACCTGTGCTCACTGTTCCTCAAATGCCTCCCCTTTGTCCTGGAGTCATCTCTGCACCTGGCCAACCAAGACCTTCCCTGGTACCTAGCTCTTCTTGGTGGAATAGATATTAACTGGTTATTTATCACTCACTGGACTTCCAGAATGGATGTCTGTCTTCTCTTTGTTCATTTATTTCATAAATGATGATGACAGTGGTAGTAATGGTAATGATGGTAACTGAATGATAATTGAATAAATAGTTTCATGTGAAGCACTGTGTTAAGGCATTACATGTATTATTTAATTATTACATTACTGATATTAGCTCGGTGTTTGGATACAAATATAAATACATTTTTATAATAGAGAATCCTTACACTTTTCTTCTGCAATAGGCAACAATGACGGGTTGACTGATATTTTAATAGATCATTTATATTTACCATGATTGTTGGGTAGGTTAAAAAGTAAAGAAGTCAGTGGCCAGGATAGAGGAAACTTTGCATAACCAAAAGAAGGACAACAACAAAATTAAAAACAAAAAATAACCAGAGGTGCCAGAAAATTGAACTGTGTGGAAGTCCAACAACCAAGGAGTTAAAGAAGAAACATTCATCCAGACTGGTAGGAGGGGCAGAGACATGAAGCCGGGATGGAGAGGATTCACAGCAAGGAGGGGACCGATGGACTGAAGCAGGCAGTTCCACATCTGTGTGTGGATAAACCAGGAAGAACAGCTGGGAAGTGAGATGGACCACACAACTCAGGGTTCCAGGATGGGAAGAGAAACCCTCAAAACCTATGACTGAAAAAACCTGTGGGGATTGAGGCAGCAGGAGAAACCACCAGCCTCACAGAAGAGTTCCTTGGAGAGACCCATAGGGTCGTAGAACATACACAAAACCACCCCCAGGAATCAGCACCAGAAGGGCCCAGTTTGCTTGAGGGTAGAGAAGGAAGTGACTGAAAGCTGCTGAGAGCTGAGCAAGTGGCACTGTTCCCTCTCAAACCCCTCCCCCACAGATAGCACCACAACACAGAGCAGTGGGGTGCCCCGCCTTGGTGAATACCTAAGGCTCCACCCCTTACTACGTAACAGGTGTTCTGAGACAAAGAAATATGGCCAAAATGAAAGAACAGATCAAAGCTCCAGAAAAAATTCAACTAAGTGACGGAGAGATAGCCAACCTATTAGACGCAGAGTTCAAAACACTGGTAATCAGGATGCTCACAGAAATGATTCATTATGGAAAATGAAATAAAGGAAAATATGCAGGGAACCAACAGTGAAGGGAAGGAAACTGGTACTCAAATCAATGGTTTGGAGCAGAAGGAAAAAATAAACATTCAATCAGAACTGAATGAAGAAATAAGAATTCAAAAAAATGAGGAGAGGCTTAGGAACCTCAGGAACAACTTTAAATGTTCCAACATTTGAATCACAGGGATGCCAGAAGGAGAAGAAGAAGAACAAGGAATGGGAAACTTATTTGAACAAATAATGAAGGAGAACTTCCCCAATCTGGCAAAGGAAACAGACTTCCAGGAAGTCCAGGAAGCTCAGAGAGTCCCAAAGAAGTTGGACCCAAGGAAGCACACACCAAGGTATATCATAATTACATTACCCAAGATTAAAGATAAGCAAAGAATCTTAAAAGCAGCAAGAGAAAAGGAGTCAGTTACTTACAAAGGAGTTCCCATAAGGCTATCACCTGATTTCTCAAAAGAATCTTTGCAGGCAAGAAGGGGCTAGATAGAAGTATTCCAAGTCATGAAAAGCAAGGACCTACATCCAAGATTGCTCTATCCAGCAAAGCTATCATTTAGAATGGAAGGACAGGTAAAGTGCTTCCTAAATAAGGTCAAGTTAAAGGAGTTCATCATCACCAAGCCCGTATTATAAGAAATGTTAAAAGGATTTATCTAAGAAATAGAAGAAGATCAAAAACTATGAATGGTAAAATGACAACAACTCACAACTATCAAAATTGAGCCTAAAAAAAATGAACTAAAGCAAACAACTAGAATGAGAACAGAATCACAGAAATGGAGATCACAAGGAGGGTTATCAGTGGGAAGGGGGAGTGAGGGGAAAGGGGGGAAAGGTACAGGAAATAAGAGGCATACATGTAAGTACAAAATAGGGGAAAGTTGAGAATAGTATGGGAAATGGAGAAGCTAAAGAAATTATATGTATGACCCATGGGCATGAACTAAGGTGGGGAATGCTGGTTGGAGGTAGGGTACAGGGTTAAGGGGAATATGGGGAGAAAAAAATGGGGCAACTGTAAGAGCACAGTCAATACAATATATTCTTAAAAAGCAAAGAAGTCAAGTCACAACTAATTAAATTATGCTGCAAAACTAAAGACAAATTTTGTTTGAATACATACATTTGTGTTCAATAGGACAGTATTTATCAATAAACAGACAATATAAATAGTATCATCTTGGAATGTATTATAAATCTTCCTAGCTACAAATTGCTAGATAAGCCTCATCCAAACCTGAAGAAGCAATAGAGAAATGTAAAACAAATAGAATTATTAGTTGTAATCTTGGCTAATGTAAACTTTTTTATTAAAAGAAAAATATTTTCCCAGAAGATTATGTTGAATATAATTAATGAAAAATTTTCTGCCCTGGCTGGTGTGGTTCAGTGGCTGAGAGCTGGCCTGCCAAAGGGCTGTCCACTGAATTTCCAGTCAGGGCACCTGCCTGGGTTGCAGGCCAGGTCCCCAGTGGGAGCCACATCATAGGCAACCACACATTGATGTTTCTCTCCTGCTCTTTCCCTTCTCTCTCTCTAAAAATAAATAAATAAAATCTTTAAAACCTTTTTTTCTATTTTGACTTTCCTGTAAGCACATTGTAGTCAGTTTTTTTTTTTTTTGTACATATATATTGCTCACAGTCTCCCTTTGAAATGTATTGTCTGAGAGACTCTACTTATTTATGTAGTGGCTGCCTGTCTGCACACAAATATATAATATTAACTAGGTACCACATCTTTCTATTATCATGATTTCACAGTGTTGCTCATGTAATTAGCTTCTGCACCATTCTGTAAGGAACTGTGATAAAATTTTATTGAGAAAACATTACAGTACCTCAACCTTCTAATAAGATTACTTTCTAATTGCAGGGAAAAGCTTGATGCTGAGGTAAACCCAAATTTCTTCTCTGACTTACTAGACTTTGTGTGAGTTATTCAAATGGCTGTTAGTAGTTGCTAGTTTTCATGAGTAATAACCATATATATGAAAATAACTTGTAGAGTCTTAGGTAAAAGATGCCATGTTTATAATTATCACAATAATCAGATTTGTAATCCAAAAGTATTCACTTATTGATATTAATTAACTAGAATATTAATGGTTCTAATAAGCAACTACCATAAAATATGGGGAAAACTGAGGTTTTCGTGGCTCAGAGGTGTCACTATAAGTTCCTCACCACCTTTGTAACATTCATGGGACATTGGGCAGGCATTCTAGTAGTATTCACATCTTTATTAATTTTTTTGAAAATCCAACTCTATTATTTTTCTAATTATAAAAGTAGTATATGCTAATCATAAAAACCAAATAATATGGAAATATACAAATATATACAAAATATATAATAAAGAAATATACAAAGCAGAAAGCAAAATTACCCTGCAATTGAATTTTAGGAAATAATCACTACTTACAGATTGCTTTATAACTTATAGACCTTTTTCTGTACATACAGAAATAAACACCCTTATGTATTTCTGTACACATTTGCAATTAACTGAGACTAGTATGTCCCATTTTAAAAATAAGCATAATATTAACAATTAGAAATACTGTGCTGGTTAAGAAAAAAACTAAAAAGGGAACACGTATGTTAATACCCCTCTTTATTCTATTCATTTTTTGAGGTATGAAAATATGTTGGCATGGAATGTTACTTGCTAGTAATTGAAGCTGCTGGGCTAGAACTCTGTTCCTTGCAGATGACTGGCATAGCCTGGACTGTGCCGGCGCCAGTGGGAGAGGCTGTGCCTCCCAGTGCAGGTCTGGGAGGTGATCCCCTGGTGATGAATTGGGAGAAGATTACAGACAGACTGAAAACTGCCTTTCCACAACAGACCAGGTCCCTTAGTTTGTGCTTAGCAGTGAGAACAGACTACATACTCTATAGTCCATAGCCATAATTAAAGCAATGAAATATTTCAGAGAAACATAACACCCACACACAAGTACAGCCATTTCCTTACCACGGCCTTTGTAAGGCAAATGAAATGTATCAAGGAGGGGTTGTGTTCATTATAAATGCTAAACTTCTTCACCAAAGTTATTAGTGTTAAGTCATGAGAGAATACATTCTTAAATTTAGTTCTACTCATCTACTGAAAGTGCAACTTATTGTAAACTTATTCAATTTTGATGCTACCAGCTGCAATAATTAATGACCTATTTGCAAAGTGAATTTTAAGCTGACAGTATGCCATAGACAGCCAAGCATTATCAGGTCTTACTTTCCTATTTTCTTAGTTTTGTTGAGAATCCTTATAGTTTCTTTATTAGGCAACAGTAATGTAAGTAATCATAATTTTACTGTTCTTTTCACAGTTCTGACTTTAGTGGAAAGATAATTAATTCTCCTCCTCCAGAAATGAAGTTTCTTTTATCTTTACCCTTGTATCCAAGGAAATAATTCTAGTTTTCACCCGTACTTTTATTTGAAGAGTAATACTTTTATTTAATGTACATACTGCCATGCTACAGGATAGATTATGAATATACAGATAAATTTGGATTACAGGATAGATAGGTAAATATTATAATGAATAGATAATGAAAATAGAACTGTAAAATAATTGTTATTATTGTACCAAAAATGTATGTGCTGGCTTTGTTTGGGTTAATGGACCATGAGAATTAAAAAAAAAAACAAAACCTATCAATTAAAATATTCCTAGGTTTTAAAAAAAATCAGAATGTCTTTTAATCTCTGCTTTTCTGTTCTATTTAATATGTGTTTCCTGTGTCTGAGTTTTATAAAAGTAAAACTGTTAAGAGTGGTAGAGGAGGGAAAGGCCAATAATAATATAGTTAAAAAGGAATATTTAGTCCTAGTCAGAGAGCACTGAGAGATGTGATATAAAAAGCTCAGTACATACATAAGTAGGTGACAAACAAATTTCACACACTGAGCTTTCAAAAACAGTTAAAATATCTTTTTGAAAAGAAAATAAATGCAAAACTCTATCACTCATGAACACATTTAGTATCATTAATTAGTATCATTAGGACTTTTCATTTTGATTTAAGATGAATGCAGATGGACCTATGATCACTGTTTCAGATCAAAGATCCAAGGGCCATGTCAATGTGATACATATTAATCCTACAACAGGACTTTATGCCTTGTGTGGGGAGCACACCATCAAGGCAGTAGGGAAAATCACCACTGCTCTTTCCTTTATCTTTTCCAGAAAGGAGCTTACAGATTTCTTATGAAAATTGAAGGATGCTCATGGGAAGTCCTTGCCTGGACTGACATTTGATGAAATTGTTTACAAGATTTCTCAATTTATTGACCCCAAAAGATCTCAGGTAAAAAAAAAAAGACGTGTGAAAAAACTATATGTTTCTTATCTATGGTAGTTAGCTGTTAAATATATATACATTTATATTGTTATTGAGGCATAATTGAAACATGACAAACTGTACAGACTTAAAGTGAACCATATGATACATTTTGACATCTGTATACACCCATAAAATCATTACTTCAATCAAGGTAATGAATATATCTATTACCCACAATATTTTTCTCATGCCCCTTTATAATACATCTATCTCTACTATCCCTCCCAGTACTCATTAGAAGAAGCACATTTCTATTTAATAACTCTCTTTGAGTATCATAGAGATTTCTTGGGGGGAGGTACTTTACTGTCAAGTAGCTTAAGGTGACTTTAGTATATAGGTAAAAACATTAAGGTAGTCTTGAATTCAAAGTTGTTTTTACTTCTGCTCTACATCTGAAACTAAAGATCTTTTATTTTTAATGAAATATAGTTGACTTACAATATTATATTAGTTAACAGGTGTACCACGTTTAAGTACCTTCCAAAACGATCACCATGTAAAGCCTAGTAACCATCTGTTACCATATAAAATTATTGCAATATTATTGACTGTTTTCTATGCTGTATATTATATCCCCATATCTTATTTATAACTGGAAATTTTTACCTATAATCTTCTTCAACTCTTTTGTTCATTTCCTCCTACTTTCCCTAGCAACCATCAGTTTGTTCTGTGTGTCTATGAATTTGTTTGTTTTATTTGTTCATTTATATTGCACTTTAGGTACCAGATATAAGTGAAATAATACAATATTTGTCTTTACCTATCTGACTTATTTCACTTAGCATAACACCCATGATGTCTCAAATAGCAAGATCTCATTCTTTTTTATGACTGAGTAATATTTCATTATGTGGGTGAGTTTTTGCATGTGTGTGTGTCTATCTATAGATAGATAGATGATAGATAGATAGATAGATAGACAGACACACACACACACACACCACATCTTTGTCCATTTATCCGTCCATGGACACTTAGGTTGCTTCCATATCTTGGCTATTGTAAATAACACTACAATGAACATAGGGGTCATTATAGTTTTTCAAATTAGCATTTTTGTTTTCTTCCAGTAAATATCCAGAAGTAGAATTGCTGGATCAGATGTTAGTTCTTATTATTTTTAATTCTTTAAAGAAACTTATACCAACAGTGCAGGAGGGTTCCCTTTTCTCCACATCCTTGCTGACACTAATTTGTTGTCTTTCTGATAAACTGTTTGATAGGTGTGAGGTGATATCTCACTGTTGTTTTGATTTGCATTT
This sequence comes from Tonatia bakeri, assembly GCA_004024845.1. Lineage (NCBI taxonomy): Eukaryota > Metazoa > Chordata > Mammalia > Chiroptera > Phyllostomidae > Tonatia > Tonatia bakeri. Next base: position 200,996 of record PVIA01000282.1, on the reverse strand, counting down.
CCCTCATAACTAGTGATATTGAGCATCTTCCTATGTATGTCTTTTATTGAAAAATGTCTATTTAGGTCCTCTGCCTATTTTTAATTATTTTTTTATATTAAGTTATATTGGTTTTTATATTTTGGATACGAACTTCCTATCAGATATATCACTTGAAAATATCCTCTGCCATTCAGTAGGTTATCTTTTTGTTTTGTTGGTGGTTACCTTCACTGTGTAAAAGTTTTTAGTCTGATGCAGTCCCATCTGTTTATTTTTGCTTTTGCTGTCATTTCCTGAAAAGATGCATCCATAAAAATACTGTTAAGAATGATGTCAAAGGGTTTACTGCCTGTTTTCTCTCTTGGAGTTTTGCAACTTCAGGTTTTACATTTAAGTCTTTCATCCATTTTGAGTTGATTTTTGTATGTGGTGTAAGAAAGTGGTTCTGTTTCATTCTTTTACATGTATCTGTCCAGTTTTTCAAACACATTTACTGAACAGATTGTGTTTTTCCCATTGTATGTTCTTGCCTTCTTTGTCACATAAGTACAGGTTTATTTCTGGGCACTTTCTTCTTGTCCATTTATCTATGTTTGTGTTTTTTCCAGTACCATACTGTTTTGATTACTGTGGATTTGTAGTATACTTTGAAATCAGGGTGTGTGATACTTTCAGTTTTGTTGTTATTTCTTAAGATTGCTTTGACTATTTGGGGTCTTTGCTGCTCAATACAAATTTATGGATTATTTGTCTAGTTCTGTGAAAATCCCATTGGTATTTTGATGCAGATTACATTGATCCTGTAGATTGCTTTGATCAGTATAGACACTGTAACAATGTTAATTTTCCTAATCCATGAACATGATATACCTTTCCATTTATTTGTATCATTTTCAATTTCATCAGTGTCTTACAGTTTTCAGAGTACAGGTATTTCACTCATTGATTGAATTCATTTCTAGGTATTTTATTCTTATGATTCAGTTGTATATGGAATTGTTTTCATAATTTATCTTTTTGATAGTTTGTTATTAGTGTATAAGAATGCAACAAATTTCTGTATATTAATTTTGTGTCCTGTAATATTACCGAATTTATTTATTAGTTCTAATAGTTTGTGGTGGAGTATTTGGCATTTCTATATATATTAAATGTCACCTAAAAAAACAGTGAGCTTTACCTTTTCCTTTACAAATTGGATGTCTTTTATTTCTTTTTCCTGTCTGATTTCTGTGGCTAGGAGTTCCACTTATATGTCAAATAAAAGCAGGGATAGTGGGCATGCTTTTCTTCTTCCTGATCTTAGTGGAAAAGCTTTTAGCTTTTCACTGTTGAGTATGATGTTAGCTATATGTTTGTCATATATGACCTTTATTATGTTGAGGGCATATTCACTCTGTATATACTTTATTGAGAGTATTTATCATAAATGGATATTGAATTTTGTCAGATGCCTTTTTTGCATCTCTTGAAATGTGCATAGATTTACCTTTGGTTTTTGTTAATGGTGTATCATGTTAATTGATTTATGGATATTAAACCATCCTTGCATCCTTGGAATATTCCACTTGATCATGATGTATATTCCTTTTAATGTATTATTGAATATTTTGATGAGGATTTTTCCATCTATATTCATAAGGTATATTGGCCTATGGATTTTTTGTTAACATCATTGTCTTGTTAACACTGGCCTCATAAAATGAGTTTGGAAGTGTCCCTTTCTTTTCAGTGTTTTGGAATAGTTTGAGAATGATAGGTATTAACTTATCTTTAAATATCTGGTAAACTTCACCTATGAAGTTGTCTGGTTCTGGACTTTTGTTTTTTGGGAGTTGGGTTTTTTGTTTGTTTGTTTGTTTTTAGTTACTTATTACTAGGAACCATTCTGTTCAGATTTTTTATTTCCTTCTGATTCAGATTTGGAAGATTGTGTTTTTTTAGAAGTTTATCCCTTTCTTCCAGGTTATTTAGTTTAATGACTTGTAATGTTTACAGTAATATCTTATGATCCTTTTTCTGTGTGTTAGTTGTATCTTCTCTTTAATTTCTACTTTTATTTATTTGGACTCTCTCTTTTTTCTAAAGGAGTCTCATTAAAGATTTATTAATTTTATTCATCTTTTCAAAGAACCAGTTCTTAGTTTCATTAATTTTTTTTCTATTGTTTTTCAATCTCTATTTCCACTCTGATTTTTATTATTCCTTCTTTTCACTAATTTTGGGTTATGATTGTTGTTCTTTTTCTAGTTTCTTTAGGTGTGAGGTTAGACTGTTTGAGATTTTTTTTCTTCTTCCTTGTGGCAGTCCTATATTGCTATAACCCCCTCTCTTAGAACTCCTTTTGTTGCAGCCCATAGATTTTTAATCATTATGTTTCCATTTTCATTTGTCTCAATGTGGTTTTTTTATTTTCCCTTTGATTTCTTCACTGACATATTGGTTGTTTAGTAGCATGTTGTTTGGCTTCTGCATGTTTGTGTTTTTTCCATATTTCTTGTAATTGAGTTCTAGTTTCATGCCATTGTAGTAAGAAAAGATGTTTGATAAAATTTCAGTTTATTAAAATAATTTAAGATAAATGCAATTTTTGTTTCTTATAACCATGTGTTTTTGGCAGTTTTCTTTTTTAAGGCCTTTTAATTGATTTATTTTTAAAAATTATTATTATACTTCTTCTATTACCATTTATCCCCTCCAGCAATCACCATATTGTTGTTCATGTCCATGAGTCCTTTTTCTATTTTGTTTCATTCTTCCACCCTCTAACCTCCCCCACCAATAGTTATCATCTGCTGTCTATCTATGAGTCTGTGTCTGTTTTTCTTGTTAGTTCAGTTTGTTCGTTACGTTCCACATATGAGTGATATCATATTGTATTTGTCTTTCTCTGACTGGATTATTACACTTAACATAATGTTCTCCAGGTCCATCCATGCTGTTGCAAAAGGTAAAATTTTTTATGGCCAAGTAGTATTCCATCGTTTAAATTTCCCACAGTACTTTTACCTTTCTTTTAAAGTCTGTCTTGTCTACTACAAGTATTGCTACCCCAGCTTTTTAAAATTTTCATTTGCAAGAATATACTCATATATTTTTAATGTCTTCACTTACAGTCTGTGTGTCTTAAGTGTGAGTTTAGTCTCTTGCAAGTAGCATATGTATAGCTCTTGATTTTTTATTCATTTAGCCATCCTTTGTGTTTAGTTGGAGCATTTTGTCTACTTAAAGTAATTATTGATAAGCTTGTATTTATTGCCATTTTGTTAACTGTTTTCTGTAGTAGGTTGTTTTGTAGTTCTTCACTGTTCCTTCTCTTGTTTTCTTCCCTTGTGATTTGATTAATTTTTTTAGTGTTATATATGGATTCCTTTTTCTTAACTTTTGTATATCATAGGTTTTTGGTTTGAGTATCATGTGGTTCATATATAACAACCTATGTATATGGAAGTCTATTTTAAGTTGATGGCCACTTGCATTTGAATGCATTTTAAAAGCACTACATTTCTACCCCTGAACACACATTTTATATATTGACTGTCATAGTTGACACATTTTTATTTTCTGTATCTCTTAATAATTCTTGTAGGTATAGATGATTTTACTACTTTTTGTCATTTAATCTTTATACTAGCTTTATATGAGGGGGCCCCCCAGAAAACGGAATTATCTTCTGCAGTGTGGGCCCTTGTATGCAGTACAGGCTTCTCTGGTTAGCTAGGTGTTCTAGGAGCCTATCCCTGTCAGTGAACCAGCTGGCATTATTGTGAGAGGCTGCATTTGGCTTCAGTGTTTTGTTTTTGTTTTGAAGACTCTTTCAAGGTGTTTGCCTATTTCATGATAGGTGATTTACCAGCCCATACTACACTGAATGTTGAGCAGTTTTTGACCAAAAACAGCATGACCCTCATGCCCTGCCCTCCTTATTCACCTGATATCGTCCCAAACTTTCCTTTTTGTTTTCCCATATGAAAAAAGTCCTCAAAGGGAAACATTTTGCCCATGTGGAAGAGATTAAACAAAAAATGGCAGAAGCACTTAAAAGGCATCAAAATCAACACGTTCAAAAGTGTTTTGAGCAGTGGGAAAAAAATCTCAATAGGTGTATTGCATCTGATGAAGAGTTCTTTGAAGGTGACTAAAGTTTAAACATGTAAGAATAAATACACAATTTTCTATAAATAAATTATGGTTTTTGGGGGGTTCCTATTCATATGTGGTTAATCCACTACCTTTACTGTTTATTTGCTTTCACCAGTGAGACATTTTCATTCATATATTTTTATTTTAATTACAGTTTATATTCAATATTATTTTGTATTAGTTTCAAGTGTACAGCATACTAGTTATACAATCATATATTTGACAAAATGATCCCCACATGTCACCATACATAGTTATTGCAATGTTACTGACTCTATTCCCTAAGCTGTACTTTACATCCTATCCCCATGGCTGTTTTGTGACTGCCAATTTGTACTTCTTATTCCCTTTCACTTTTTTCAACCAGCTCTCCCACCCCCTTCCCTCTGGCAACCACCAGTCTGATGTCTGTATCTATGAGTCTGTATCTGCTTTGTTTGTTTGTTTATTGTGCTCTTCAGATTCCACATGTAGGTGAAATCACTTAGTATTTGTATTTTCTCTGTCTGACTTATGTCACTTAGCATAATACCTTCTAGGTCCATCCATGCTGTCACAAATAGTAAGAGTTCATTCTTTTTTATGGCTGAGTTATATTCCATTGTATATATGTACCGCAGCTTTTTTATATACTTGGTTATTTATGAACACTTGGGTTGCTTCCATATCTTGACTATTGTAAATGCTTCAGAGAACATAGGGGTGTATATATTCTTTAAAATTAGTGTTTTGAGTTTCTTGGGATAATGCACAGAAGTAGAATTGCTGGGCCATAAGGCAGGTCCATTTTTCATTTTTTGAGGAACCTCTATACTGTTTTCCACAGTGGCTGCACCAATCTGCATTCCCATCAACAGTGCATGAGGGTTCCCTTTTCTCCACATTCTCATCACTTGTTGTTTGTTGATTTATTGATGACAGCCATTTTGACAAGTATGAGATGATATCTCACTGTGGTTTTAATTTGCATTTCTCTGATGATTTGTGATATTGAGCATCTTTGCATATATATATTGGCCACTTGTATGTCTTCTTTGGAGAAGCATCCAGGTCTTTTGTGCATTTTTTAGTAGAATTACTTATCTTTGGGGTGTTGAGTAATATGATTTCTTTATGAATTTTAGACATTAATTCCTTATCTGATGTATCATTGGTGAATGTATTCTTCCATTCAGTGGGTTGTCTTTTCATTTTGTTTATGGCTTTCTTCAGTGTGCAAAAACTTTTTAGTTTTATTTATTCCATTTGTTTAATTTTTTCTTTTGATTTAATTTCCTGAGGAGATATGTCAGAAAAGAAATATTGTTAAAAAAATTTCAGAGATTTCACTGCCTTTGTTCACTTCTAGGAGTTTCATGGTTTCAAGTGTTGCATTTGAGTCTTATTGTATTTTGAGTTTCTTCTTATATGGTATAAGAAAGTTGTCTAGTCTCATTTTTTTTGTATGCCCAATTTTCCCAACACCATTTCTTGAATATACTGCCTTTAACTGTGTATTTTCTTGCCTCTTTTTTAATATATTATTTCAACATATAGATGTAGATTTATTTCTGGGCTCTCTATTCTGTTCCATTGATATATATGTGTATCTTTTTATGCCAGGACCATGCTGTTTCAATTACTATAGCACTGTAATATAGCTTGATATTAGGTAGCATGATAACTCCAACTTTGTTCTTTCTCAAGGTTTCTGTGGCTATTCAAAGTCTTTAGAGGTTCCTTGTAAATTTTTGGAATATTTATTCTACTTCTGTGAAATATGCCACAGGTATTTAGAAAGGAATTACATTGAATATGTAGATTGCTTTGGGTAGTATGGGCATTTTAATAATGTTAATTCTTTCTATCCATAAGTATGGTATAACTTTCACTTATTTGTATCTTCTTCAGTTTCTCTATTCAGTGTCTTATAATTTTCTAAGTACAGATCTTTTACCTCCTTGGTTAAATTTAGTCCTTGATATTTATTTTTTCATGCCATTGTAAATGGATTGCTTTTAATTTCCCCTTGTGATAGTTCATTATTGGTGTATAAAAATGAAACCAATTTCTGAATATTTATTTTGTGTCCTGCTACTTTACTGAATTTGTTTATCCTTTCCAGTCATTTTTTTGGTAGAAGGCTTAGGGTTCTCTATATACAGTATAATGTCATATGCAAATAAGACAGTTTTACTAATTCTCTTTTTATTTGGATTTTTAAAAATTTCTTCTTCTTGTCTGATTGTTGTGTCTAAGACATAGGGTACTATGCTGAATAAGAGTGGTGAAAGTGGATATATCCCTGTCTTATTCTAGATCTTAAGGGTAATGCTTTCTTTTAGTTTTTTTGTACATGTATTGTACAAACCTTGCGTCCAGTAATAAATCACACTTTATCATAGCATATGATCTTTTCGACGTTTTGCTTTATTTGATTTGCTAATATTTTGTTGAAGATTTTTGCATCTATGTTCATCTGGGATATTGGCCTGTAATTTTCTTTCTTTGTAGTGTCTTTAGCTTCTTTTGCAATTAGGATAATGCTTGCCTCATAAAATGAGTTTGGGAATGTTCCGTCCTCTAGAATCTTTTGGAAGAGTTTGAGAAGGATAGGTGCTAGTTCTTCTTTGAATGTTCGGTAAAATTCACCTGTGAAGCTATCAAGTCCAGTATTTTTGTTTGGGATTGTTTTCATTGGTTGTAATCAGTCTGTTCAGATTTTGTTTCTTCTTGACTCAGTTTTTCTTATAAATTGTATATTTTAGGAGTTTAGCCGTTTCTTTCAGATTGTCCAAAATGTTGGCATATAGTTGTTTACAATATTTTCTTTAATCCTTTGTATCAGTTTTTACTTCTTTTTTATTTCTATTTTATTAATTGCATCTCTCCTCTTCTCTCTCTCTCTCTCTTTCTCTCTCTCTCTCATCCTGGTTAAAGATTTATCAATCCTATTTGTTTTTAAAGACCAGCTCTTGGTTTCATCAGTCTTATGTATTATTTTTTTTAGATTCTGTTATGTTCATTTCCATTCTGATTTTTATTATTTACTCCTTCTACTCACTTTGAGCTGTCTGTTGTTCTTTTTCTAGTTCATGTAGGTGTACTTTAAGCTTATTTGAATATGAATTTCCCTCTTAGGGCTGCTTTCACTGTTTCCTAGAGATTTTGTGGTGTTGTCTTTTCATTTTCATTTACTTCAAAATATCCTTTGATTTCTTTTCTCAAACTCATTGTTAACTTATTTGTTGTTTAGTAACATGTTGTTTAGCTTCTATGTTTTTGTGTGGTTCAGTGTTTTGTTATAATAGATTCTTAAGTTTCATACCATTGCAATCAGAGATGTGTGATATGATTTTATTCTTCTGAAATTTATTGAGGTAGGTTTTCTGGCATAACATAGTCTATTCTGGAAAAATGTTTCTTGTGTACTAGAAAAAGAAGTATACTCTTCTTCTTTGAGTAAAATGCTGTCAAAATATCAGTTAAACCCATCTGGTCTAGCATGTCACTTAAGGCACTGTTTCCTTATTGATTTTGTGAATGGAAGATTTAACCATTGATATCCATGGGGTTTTAAAATGCCCTACTATGACTGTATTACTGTCAATCTCTTCCTTTATCTCCATTAAGATTTTCTTTATGTATTTAGGTGTTCCTTTTTGAGTGCATGAAATGTCTTTTTCCATTTCTTTACTTTCAGTCTGTGTGTATCTTTTGATCTGAAGTGGGTCTCTCTTTTTTTTTAAGATATTTTTAGAGAGACAGGAAGGGAGAGGGAGAGAAACATCAATGTGTGATTGCCTCTCGTGTGCCCCCTACTGGGGACCTGGCCTGCAACCCAGGCATGTGCCCTGACTGGGAATTGAACCAACAATCCCTTGGTTTGCAGCCCATGCTCAATCCACTGAGCCACACCAACCTTCACCAGGGTAAAGTGGGTCTCTTTGAGAGAGCATATATGTAGGTCTTGTTTTCTTATCCATGTACCTACCCTATTCCTTTTGATTGGAGCATTTACTCCTTTTACATTTAAAGTGATTATTGATAGGTACATATTTATTGATGTTTTATTACATATTTGTGCTCCTCTTTTTTTCTTTCTTTTCTTTAAGAAGTCTCTTTAACATTCTTGTAATACTGGTTTAGTGGTGATCAACTACTTTAGCTTTCATTTTATCTCGGAAGGTCTTCATTTCTCCTCCAATTTTAAATTACAAGCTTGCTGGGTAGAGTAGTTCCTTGCTTTTTTCCCCCATCACTTTGAGTATTTTGTGCCAGTCCCTTCTGGCCTGAAATGTTTTTGTTGCGAAATCAGCTGCCAGTCTTATGGGAGCTCCTTTGTAGATAACTAACTTTTTCTCCTGCTGCTTTTAAGATTCTCTCTTTGTCTCTAACTTCTGTCATTTTAACTATGTTGTGTCTTAGAATGGGCCTCTTTGGGTTCTCTTGTTTGGGACTTCTGTGCTTCCTGTACTTCCCTGTCTTTTTCTTCCACCAGTTAGGGGAGTTTTTAGTCATTGTTTCTTCAAATAGCTTCTAGATCCCTTGTGTCTCTGTTCTTCTGGTACTTCTGTGATATGGATATCGTCATGCTTCATGTCTCTCTAGAGGTCCCTTAAAAATTCTCATTTATAATTTTTTTCTTTTTGCTACTCTGAATGGGCATTTTCTGCTACCTTGTATTTTATATTGCTGATTTGATCCTCTGCTTCATCTAATCTGCTATTGACTTTAAGTGTATTTCTCATTTTTAATATATTATTCTTCGTTTCTGAATTGTTCTATTTTATGGTTTCTATGTCCTTTTAACTGCTTTTGAAGTTCTCCCTAAGTTTTTTGAGCATCTTTACAATCAGTGTTTTGAACTCTATTTAGTAGATCGCTTGCTTCCATTTCATTTAGTTCTTTTTCTGGGGACTTCTCCTATTCTTTCATTTGGGACAGTATTCTTTGTCTCTCTGTTTTGGCTGCCTCCCTGTATTTTTTTTTCTGTGTATTAGGTTATTTGTTGTCTTTCCCAGTCTTGATAGGGTGGCCTTATGTAGTAGGTGTCCTGTGGGGCTCAACTGTGCAGTGTCACTGATCACCTGAGCTACGAGTTCCAAGAATGTTCCTTGTGTGAGTTATGTGAGTCCTATTGTAGTTGAGTCTTGATTGCTGTTGCTTATCTGTGGGTGGGGTTGACCTTAAGCCTAGCTGACTGAGGATTGACCCCTGACCAGAGTGTAGGAGCTACTGTATAGGGTCTGACCCCATGAAGCAGAATTCACCCCAGTAGGGTATGGTACCACCTGAGATCTCCCTTTGGGTGTACTGCTTGTGGAGCTAATCAGGTCATGCTCTGATGGGTCTGAAGCCAGCCACTGGGTGTGTTGGTTCTGGGGACTCTTGGGAGGAGCCCCAATGCTGGTCAATGCAAGAACCTTTCAGTGATCAATCCTCAGCTACCTGTTGGGAGCTACAAGGTGATCCACAGTTGGTGTCCACCTTTGTTGGTCCTAGATGCATGGTGCCCAGCCAAACTGCACCAAGGCCGGCTTTCACCAGAACCGAATCTGGGGCAAGTTAGTAGAAGTCCCAAGTCACCCTGAGACCTGACTCTCTCTTCTATTACCTGTTTGGCAGTACGTGAGTTACATGAGACAGGTTCTGAATCACCAGGTAAGGACAAGTGGTGTTCACTAGGCTGATATAGATTCAATCTCAGCACCAGTGCCAGGCCTGAAGCCACTCAGCAAAAGCCTCAGTGTAAACCAAGGTCAGCTGCTACCCACCTGGGGCCTGCAGATCTTTGTGGTGGGTTGCAGGGTGTCAGGGAGTCATCAGAGTTCATCAGGCTGTGATAGAGCAGGATTTGGTTTTGTGGAGGGAGGGCTCAGCATAGGAATGGTGGCCCTGGATAGTGTACTTGAGGAGCCACACAAGTAGGTCTCTCCTTGGGTACCTCTGACACTCACTGAGACTGCCTGGACTTCCTTGAAAGCCTTTCAAGAAAAACTGCAGCAGGCCCAGGTTGCTCGCAGATTGCTGATTTCTCAGCAGGGTGCCAGCTTGTCAGGGGCCATTAGATATCTCTGAGCTGATTGATGCCTTATGAAGGGGAGTGCTCTACTTAGGAAAATGGTGTCTGTGGGCAGTATGGGAGAGTATCTCAACACAGGGACAATAGCAGCTGTAACTCTAGCCCTCTTCCCAAAGCCACACAACCCAGTCTGTCCCTGTGTTACTCTTGTCATATCAGAGCTGCCATCTCTCTACTGGATCTAGGGTGAGTGCCCACAAGTGAGATTGTGTGCTCTGGCCCTATAAGAGGGTGCCTGGGATTCTAGCAGACTCCTGTCTGTCCCTGGTGGTCAGAATCTCCACTGATTTTCACAGCCATGTGTGACGTGGGCTCCACTTCTCTACTTTGGTGCTCCAGGTTGGGAGCCTGGCATGGGGTTGAGACCCCTCACTCCTCAGGGTGAACCTTTGCACCTGAGGTAATTTCTCTGGTTTCTCATCAACTGCCACATGTGGGTGCTGGTCCAGCTGTTTTCACATTTCTACCTTTCTTCTATATGTCCTTATAAGACTTCTATTCAGCTAGTCTTCAGGTGATTATTCAGGTAGATTGCTCTATAATTTAGTTTAACTCCAATTTGATCTTGGGAGAAGCTAAGTGCAACCTCCCCCTACTCCACTGCCATTTTGGATCTCCCTGATTCATATATTTTCTTATTTCTAGTTAGCACCTTTTCTTTTTTCACTTAAGGAAGTCTCTTCAACTTTTGTTGTATGGCTGGTTTAGTGGTGATGAACTTCTTTAGCTCTTGCTTGTCTGGGGAACTTTTTGTCTCTCCTTTAATTCTGAATGATACCTTGCCAGGTAGAGTATTCTTTGAAGTAGGTTTTTTTCTTTCAGCACTTTAGGTATATTGTGTGACTCCCTTCTGGCATACGAATTACTGCTTAAAAATCAGCTCATAGTCCAGTGGGGGTTCCCTTGTTTGTTGCTACTTGCTTTTCTATTGCTGCTATTAAGATTCTCTCTTTAGCCCTGAATGGTGCAGTTCAGTGGGTTGGGTGTTGTCCCACAAACCAAAAGGTTATCAGTTCAATTCCCAGCCAGGGCACGTGCCTGGGTGGTGGGGCCAGGTTCCCAGTTGGGGGCGATGCAAGAGGCAACTGACTGGTGTTTCTCTTTCCCTCTCCCCCTCTCTATAAAAAAATAAATAAACATTTTTTAATGAAGATTCTCTCTTTATCTTTAATTATTTGCATAGTGATTATAATGTATCTTGGTGTGGACCTCTTTCGGTTCATCTTGTTTGGGACTGTGTGCTTCTGGGACCTGGATGTCTGTTTCCTTCCTCAGGTTAGGGAAGTTTTGTCCCTTTCTCTCGTCTCCTTCTGGGACCCCAGTACTGTGAATGTTAGTGTGCTTGGTGTTGTCCCAGAGGTCCTTTAAACTATTCTCATTTTTTTGGAGTTCTTTTTCTTTTTGTTGTTCTTTTTCAGCTTGAATGACTTCCACTATTCTCTCCCAGATCACTGATCTGTTTTTCTATGCCATCTTTTTGATTTCCTTGTGTATTTTTTACTGCAGTTTACTGTATTCTTTAGCTCTGACTGGTACTTTCTTATATTTTCAATTTCAGTGTTGAAGTACTCACTGTGTTCATTTTTCTCTCAAGTTTGGTGGGCAACTTTATGACCATTGCTTACCTTTATTTCATTTACTTCTTTTTCTAGGCTTTATCTTGTTCTCTTGTTTGGAACATATTCCTCTGTCTTGTCATTTTACCTAATTCTCTGTGTTTGTTTCTGTGTATTAGGTAGGTCAGCTATGTCTCCCAGTCTTGAAGTAGTGTTGTGTAGGTGATGTCCTACAGACCCAGCAGGGTAATCCCCTCTGGCCACCAGAGCCAGGTATTCCCGGGGTCTCCTGTTGGGCTGCATACACCCTTCCATTTCAGTGGGCTTCAATGGCTGCTGGCCCACTGTGTGGGTGGGGGCGACTGTGTAGCAGGGCTGAAGTGTAGGGGTGTGCAGGCTTTCATCAGAATGTGCCCATTGGCATTAGGAGGCTACAGGGGAAACTTTAAAATGGTGTCTGCTAGGATTGGCATCGGCACAGCAGAACTAGATCATGAAAATAGCTGCCAATATGTTTCAGATCCTGGGGAGAATCCCTGCTGCCACCTTCCTTTTTGGCAGCCTTTCCAGGAATATTAAATGTGTCCCCTTCAACTGTGGTCTATGCCAGCGATTGTCAACCAGACTGCTGTGCTGCAAGAATTTTTCAAACATGCAATACCTGGCTGTTTAGTCAGGGGTACTGAGCTCTTCTCCCTTAGACTGTCAAATAAAAAAATGACAACAGCCACCACAACAATAGCCTCTGGTGTGAATAAATCAAAATTATACCTATATTTTTGTCAGATTAGCAAAAAATATATTTTTGGTGTGCTTCAGAATTTTAGTAATTATTTTACATGTGCCATGAGATGAAAAAGGTTGAAAATCACTGGTCTCCATGCTTTTCATCTGGTGTTTTCTCTGTGGTTTCCTGATCAAGTGAGTCTGTGCATGAGCACTTTAAGAGTGAAATTTCTTTTCCCTGCAGTTCTGTAGTTTTCCTGGGTGTATTCCTGATTGTTTTTCAAAGCCAGGTGTTTTGTGGTCCCACCTATCTTATACATGTGTTAAGGATTGGGATACCTGATGTGGAACTTGAATCTGTCACTCCTCAAGGAAAAGTTCTATGCCTTTGAGATCCCTCCTGACATGGAGTACCGCAGCTGGGGTGTGGTGTTTTCTCTTAGTGGGACTCTATCTTCCTACTCTTCTCAGTGCTGTGTCTTGTGCTTATCCAGTCTCCATTTTGAACTCCTTCAAGCCCTTGACTCTAGCAGTTAGCTGTCCTAGTTATCTCCATAACATGTTCAGAAAAAGAATCAATAATTGTATTATTCATCAATTAACAATAAAAATTCAACCTCAACTGGACAAATGGCATTCAAAGTCTTTTTGAAATACCTCTGATCATTCTAGAATAAACTGACCCTTCTGAAATTTACACTAGGTTACTTTGAATGATTCTAAAGGAGGAATTTTTTTCTAATTTCCCACAAACATTTGTTTAAATTAAAAGAGTATATATAGTTATTTTTCTTTTATTTGGCTCTAAGTATATAAATAATAATGCCAACATTTGGTTCAAGTTTTATCATTAATCTGATTGACCTTACCCTTTTGCTAATCTTTACTATCCTACATTCTGTGCTATTCTATTCATTTTTCCTGTCTTAGGACAGTTTTAAAAATAATTATAATATTCTTATTTTCAGGGTCAAGGAAAATCAGTGCCAAATGGTAGTTGTGTCTCACCCAGCCATACTCCACCTCAGTCCAATGCTGTCCAGTCCCCCAAACCAGCCTGGAGGCCCCTTGGTTCACAAGGGCCTGTCACGTAGGGAGGAGCCAATAATTTGGTTAGATTGAGACTTTTTAAATCAATTTAAATGTGGGAGAAAGAAATGAGATAAATACATCTTATGTGTATTTTCCCTAGGATGATGAGGAAGAGGAAGAAGAGCCTTGTGTGATCTGTCATGAGAATCTCTCTCTAGAAAACCTCTCAGTTTTGCCTTGTGCTCACAAATTCCACTCTCAGGTAAACTTATCATTTTAATATTTTACCATAAATCAAGTATGCAAGATTCACACTGCCTTACTTGAAACATTTGCATGTATCATTATCCACTGCTGTTTCTTGAGTTCCATCGGATAGAATTCTGGGCTTTTCCATACCACACAGAACTATTTACACCTGTTTTCACATACCTAGCTATGAATTGCATTGCGCTTTCTCAGATCTCCACACACCTTACAGGAGAAGGGGCAATGATGGGATTTAAATGATTGAGAGTACACAATTCACTGGAACAGAACTGGGAAGAATATTAGTTGACACGGTAGTTCAGTGGCAGTTTAGCAACAGTGCCACTTCACCTTCACATGCTGTAAATAATGCATAGTGTCCTTTGTCCACACCTGGCGATGGCCTCTGCTGCTGTAATGCATAAGCTTTACCATAGCAGTTTGTCCAAGCATCGGTATTTGCTTTTGAAGATGCTCAGACTTGAGTTTTGATGTTAGAAAAATGTGAGGCTGACACATCTTTTGTCAATTCTTGGCATTCTTATAGATCAACTCCTGGTGTCACTGCTGTGCAGGTACTAGTGATATACAATTTATGATCCCAGTCTTCTGTTGCAGACTTGTGTACTTTGACACTGGAAAAGATAATATTACACAAAAAAGGCTTTTCAGGGAAGTGAATGGTAGCCAGCTTATTCAAGCCATGTCTGTAAAACGTCATTTCAAGGATATGTGATACCTGCTACAGAATTATATTTTGCATCTGCTCTGATATAAAGAGATCTACACAGAATGGCTCATTTTAAAAGATCTACAGAACAGATATTTGGCCACCTGACTTTCCCATTTAAAGTTTTAAAAGTCTGACTCATTTGGAAATTAAATGCTTCACAAAACTTATTTTATTCTTTGCCATTATCCATTGAACAGAAAGTAGGTAATTCATCCAGGTTACTTTTTAGGGTTAGATTTAATGGGATTTATACATGATGCCTATTTTTTATTCTCTTTCACCTGACCTGGCTCTCCATTATTTACACAGGTAAAAATTTCCTTTTGTAGAGTTAAGTTTCAGGCAAACAACTTAACAGATAGTTTATAGTAAAGAGTACTACTATTGTCACCAAAGAAAAAGCAACCTGAAAACTGCATCTGTCATCTAGGGATTTTAACCTTACAATGCCATAAGCACTTGGTACGAGGTATTGGTGACTTTTGTATGTTTAGTTTTGATGTTTTCTGGATTATAAGTGAGAATGATATATGATAAACTAGAAAAAATATATAGCAGCTTTCCTCAACCTTTTTATTAGGAAGAACTGCTAATCATCCTGCATACTGGTGTTAGGGGAGGATCCTGTAGAATAAACTGGCTGAAAGGTGTTCTTCTGTTACCAGCTACATCACTCAGCAAACCATAGAGAAGGTGCCATGACTGCAGCAGTTGGCTTGGCAGTCCACCAGATAAGGCTAAGACCTACTGATAGTCATGTTGGTTGACAAGCCTGACATACAGAGTAATAGCTGTGTATGCTATTAATCTATATCTGCCTAGGCTATATCTGAGAGACTGACATGAGTCTTTTTGCTCCTTAGTGCATTAGACCTTGGTTAATGCAGCAGGGAACGTGCCCAACCTGCAGGCTCCATGTTTTGCTACCAGATGAATTTCCTGGTCACTCCAGCTGGCACTTGCCTAAGATCTGATACAAGAGGTGATTGTGCAAGGGAAGTGTTCAGATGCCACAGTTTAATTTTGCCTTTTGTTGTGAGCTTATATTGTGAATGGTGTGAAGCAGTATACTCAGTATTGTGCAAAAGAAGCTAGCTAATATCAAAGCTGCAGCCAAAGAGGACAGGACGAGTCTTCTGGACCATAAGTGGAACTGAAAGGGCTTAAAGATGATAGAATTTTAAAGGTTACATCATATTTGTACTTATCTTGGTAGGCATTTTCTTCCAGCATAAATATGATAACCGTTAGTGTGTATCCTAGGATGTGTTTCTTGTAATTTTTCCTTCTTACCTCACTCATTCTTTTATTTTCCCCATTATACTACATTTTAATTTCCTGAAATAATTTTTTATTGTTGTGCAATTAGAGTTGTCCCCATTTTCCCCCATTACTCTCCCCTTCCCTACCCACCGCCACCTCCCACCTTCAATCCTCCCATCACCGTTGCCTTTGTCCACAGATCCCTTATACGTGTTCCTTGATGACCCTCCTGAAATAAATTTAAGCAAGAGAAAAACTGGTATAGTAAGAAGAGAAGTAGGAAAATTTTACAGATTTTAGTGTTTCTTTTAACTTTTAAAACTACTTACAAAAAATAAGTACTTAAATTTTATCTTTATTTTCTCCATTCTTTTATGTTCTCTAAAATGTACCCTTGAAGAGACTATGAGCTACTTGAAGGTGTGGTGTGTAGTAGCTGGTTTATAACAGTTTGTGAGAGATGATTGTTAAAGTTTCAGGAATTTTTTGAGCTAGTTATCAAATTGTTGGAAGCTTGAAATTTGCCATTGTAGAAGTATCTTACCCCATAGAAATTGATAAATGCTGTAATTAAGTGCTTCTCTTCCTGTCAAGAACTGTTTGTTCAACATTTACCAGCATACCACTGGGACCATGTCTAATCCTTCCTAGTGCTCCCAATGTCTTTGCCCAGTAGGTGCTGCATACATGTTCCTAGAATCAGAAATAGGGAAGTAGTAAGGAGTTATACTGTGCTAATTAAGTTACTTGCTTAGTTGAATAATTGAGATCTTATGTCCATTTGTAAACATGGTTTTTGTGCCTTAAGCATTTATACTTTGTAGGGATATTGTTTTTCTGCCTTAATTGTCTAATTTCACTTTCTGATGCTGGGGGTTGTGGGGGACTGTTGTGTAGAGTTGCTTCTTGTGACGAATTTGATACCCACTGGGCTAAGTTGCATATCTAAAGCTTGTCACTGAGAACTTTCATTCTTAGAAGTGAAAACCCTATTTTGAAACTAGTATTGTGTAAATGTGGAACTGTTTTACATGTCCCCGGTTAAAAAATTAAACGAATTCAGTTACCTTGTAAGACAAATGTTACTTGGTTCAAGTTTGTTTTCCATAATTAATGGAATAATTGAGACTGTGAATGTGTTCCCTGACTCAGCAACTATTCTTTCTGTATATTTCAGTGCGAATGCATTTTGAAGTTACTTCAAATCTCTATTTAAAACTGCTGTTTCTGTAATGGTATGCTAAATGTTTTCTTCTGTAATAAGAACAGACTAAAATGTAAAGGAAATATCAAAAAATGAAGGCAGTCATCTAGACATGTAAAATGCCAAGATTGTATCCGAATTGCAAAATTCAGAACTTACGGGGCCTTTAATAATTTTCTTGTCTAACACCTCAAAGTCATAGTCATATAGCAAATTACCTTGTAAAACAAATGTTTCTTAGTTTATGTTTCAACTGCAATTTCACTTTCTTGTGGGAAAGAATAAATGTTTCTTAATTGAACACCTATTTTATCTGTGTATGTCTGTTTAAATCTCTATTTTAAAGTCTATTTCTGTTTAATTGTGCTTAAACTTTTTCTTCTGTTATGAGAAAGGGTAAGAAAATACCCAAGAAGTAGGCAGTTTACAAGTCACGTAGACTTGCAAAATGCTAAGGATGTCAGAGCTTGCAGGGTCCTTAATGATCCTCTAGTCTATCCCCTCATTTTACAGGTACATCTTGCCCAAGGTCGTGCAGCTAAGTAGTGGCTGAGGTGGTCCACATACTTGGGGGTCCTGACACTCAGTCACATGCTTTCTCTACAAACTCATGCTGCAAGATTGCCTTGGTGCTAAACCTGCTATTCTTGGCTCCAAAGATGGTGCCAGAGGACCTAACGCCATAACTGACACATAGTGAGAATGTAGTAGTCCATGCTCTTGAAAGTCATGGCCAGTTCTGTAGATGCTGAAGGTAATGAGATTGTTTTTTCTTTGTGAGTTATAATTTGATAATAAAGACAACTGTAATGCTCATTATACTAAACAGTCATCCCTGTTACTCCTGTGAGTATGAGGGATCCAGAATACCATCCTGCCCAGAAATCCAGTGAGGGAGGTGGAAATGTTAATATCAAAACACCTGTAAGCACCTGGTAATGTCACTGCAGCTTCTGGCAGAGAATATGTCTTGTAATGTTTTCCTTCATATTTATTGTTCATGTATATAATATTTTCCATCTTTTATGGGACACCTTCAAATGAGTTTGTTACATAACTCTGACATCCATATTATCCTCCTTATTTTACAGCTGATGAAACAGACTCAAGTAAAAGGGAAATAATTTGTCTTAGGTCATAGCTACAAAGTAGCATTCTGAGATTTGTAGTCCCTTCACTGGTATTGTCTTTCAGTACTTCAAGCTGCATCCCCGTTTTGGATTGACTTTGTGTACACTAAGATGTAGGGTTTTTTCCTTTTAAATAATGTACTTCAAAATAAGAAAATGAAGCAGGTAGTAAACTTAGAGATTGGTTGGACTAGGAACATGGTACTGAGTATATAAAGATATAGTATATTAATGGTAGGACATGGGAGGAAAGTTTAACTGACTTTTCTCTCACATGTCTTGGTTTGCTTGGGGTGGTTCCAGTTAATGCCTGTTGTCTTGACATTATTATTAATAGTTCTCCTTTCATTCTCCAAAGTGTTCCAGTTCAGATGATGAATTATACCTTATGGTTAATTCAGGGAAGGTAGGCTTATTTTTCACATGATTGAAATATAACAAGAATCTTCTGCATTTATAAAATGCTCTTGAAATACTTTATCACATAGCCTCTTGAGTAAGAATTCTAGGACCACAGTAAC
The DNA here is from genome assembly GCA_004024845.1 of Tonatia bakeri. Classification (NCBI taxonomy): domain Eukaryota; kingdom Metazoa; phylum Chordata; class Mammalia; order Chiroptera; family Phyllostomidae; genus Tonatia; species Tonatia bakeri. Next base: position 182,393 of record PVIA01000282.1, on the reverse strand, counting down.
TGAGAAAATTCTAGTTTATAGCCAGATAAAAATAACAAGTAAATACTAATTTATTATAAAGCTATACGATCTTTGATTTTCTTGAGGAGACAGTTTTCAGACCTAATGGGCTCTTGTTCTTAAATAGGCATCTTGGGCCACATCACATTTACACAGTGTATTTATAAAAATGCATTTTCCCAAAGGCCATCTGGGACTCTGCATTTGGAATGAACATTTCAGCTATTTTGAAAGCTTGCTAAAGTTTGAAAATCATTGGTATTAACGTGGCTTTCTCATCTAAATCTAGGAATGAATGTTTGAATGCCATCTCTGGCATGATGTGTGATCATAAACAAATTGTTTAACTTTTCTCAACCAAATTCTTCTCTGTAAAAAGAGAGGTGCTATTTGCCTGACAGAGTTATTATTGTTAAATGAATATAATCTTTGTTTCCAAAATAGCAAACCTCCATTAGTCATTTAATCTGTTTGATAAAGTTCTTAACGGTTTTTATCTGTAACTACTGTGAGTAAAATGAAGGGAGGAGAGAGCATAACCACCAGTCTGACTTCCAGTTTCACATGGTCCCAGAATCTTGAGTAGTAAACTTATTGCCTAAAATATCTCCCTCTCATAATATTTGATTCATCTATTTGAACTACTTGAATTTTAATACTCCTTAACACTATCTTAGTAAGGTTGAATAACTGACAACAATCCAGGCGACTGAAAGCTTTGAAGGTACGTAGGAAAGATGTTATCTTCATTTGGTAGATAAGGTCACACAGCTATTGAGTAGTAGGGCAATGATTCTAATCTAGATTCCTGATATCAAAATTAGTGTTTTCTCTCCATAATACCATATTGCTTAAAAAGAAATGAATTGACTACTTGAAAATTACCAGGTTGTTCCTTTGGGTAAATGTGGAAGTAAAAGATGTTTAGAGTAGTCTTAGCACAAGAAGACATTTTTCTAACTCAGAATGAAGCCAAAATTATAGTATTCTTTGTTGGGGACCACCCTGCCTGGTTTCAGGAAGCTGTGACCCCCTGTGACTTAGGCCAAGTGAGAGACCTCCGGACCAGGAGCCACTAAGGAGACAAAAACTTATTCCCCTGGCATGAACACTACCTGTTCTGTCCCTGGCCTTTAATGCTTGATCAGTTAACCAATGACGGGTAAGACTTCTCAGGGGAAGGGCGACCTAAGACAGGTTCTAATCACGTAAAGGCCTCTGGAATAAGACTCACCTGTGGAAATGAAGGGGCTTTGGAAAGGAAGGGGTGATCGACACCAACCCCTGCCCCCTCTTAGCCTGAGTCTTTGTACTTAGATGTGAGAAATCCAAATCTCCTGGCTGCCTCTGTCTGCTGCCCTTCTCAGGGCTAAGCAAATAGCCAAAGGGGCAGCTTAGACCGGAGATGGCGGACCCCCGGGGTAATCAGGCCTGGGATATAGAATATGCAAGATCCTGTGAGATCTGTTTGCTGGAGGATGTTATTAACTTAGAATTTAAAGACACAGACAGGAAACCAAAACTAGCCCTTTGAGCCATGTAGTCCTTTTCATATGATAAAACCCCAATCTCTGTCTGGAATCATAACAGGGACTCTGTTAGCATCTTTGTAAGTTACCTGTTCCCCTTGATCCCTTCTGCCAGACTGTGAATCCACAAACTGAGTCTACTTTCTCAATAAAAACCCACTAGGGTAAAGAGACAGCACACTCCCCATCAGAGGGGGTGGCCATGTTCTCTATTATCCCCACAGAATTATGCTAGATTCTGTGTATTACGTGTGTTTAATGAACATCCGCAGCCAAGATGAATACCATGGGATGGCCGGGGTGGTAATTCTTTCACAATTCTTACTTTCAGGTTGATGGTATTTGATCAATATTTTTACAAGGCAAAGTAAAGATGTTTCACATTTTCAATTTCAAACATCATATTGGTGTTCATTTAGAACATGTCTTCAGGGTTGTATTATTTTCTTTTTTTGATTTGAAGATGTTTATTTTTTTATTTTATTTTAACTGTTGTTCAAATACAATTTTCTATCTTTTACTCCCATCCCAGCGCACCTGCCCAGTCCTCCCCACCGCCCTCCCATTTCCACCGGCCCCTAGTTTTTGTCCATGTGCCCTTTATACTTGTTCCTGTAAACCCTTCCCCTTTTCCCCTGAAATTCCCCTGAAATTCCCTGTCCTCTATTTTCTTAAACTATGAAACTTTACAACCACTATTAGGATTCCAGTGTTATATAATGCACTTCTGCAGTGTGACTAATCTCTGTCAGTGTACTGTCTTACCTCAGGAAAAATTGCAATGGTATAGGAAACTGGTTATCATCAGCCTTTTACTTCTCTCTTGAAATACTATGACAAAAGGAAAGACTAATTACAAACTGCAGTTATCAAGTCTGCATTCTCTTAGTGTAAGAAAGACGTTCAATTATAAAGGCCTAAGACAAAAACCATTTCTGATCAATGAAAGGTGAAGTACTTTATTTGTAATATCAGTTAAGAAGAGTGGCTTGTTTTAATAAATTATGAACACATTCAACATTATCAGTTCATTATAAAGTATACCTAATAAGTTCAAAACCAACATACATTTATGGGTTATATATTTTTAAATAGCCAGAACCTCTCACTACTCTTTGATCAACTCTACCTTCAGTCGAGAGTTAATGTGTTCCTTGAAGTCATGACAGCAGAATAGATCATTATACCAGATAATGGTCATTGTGAGTGTTTATTGAATACTAGGTACTTGAGAGTACTCTTTTGGACTTTGAGTATATCAAACAGCATAGAAAATGCTCCCTGGCCTGAAGGAGCTCAGTCTTAAGTGGAAAGCAGACATCTCAACTTCTCAAGACAACTAGTATTATAATGCAACATACATTCAGTACCAAATGAGTCACAGGAACAAGTGCTATTGTAAGAGTTTGGTCATTGCAAGCTGGAGGATCAGAGCTTCTGATTGAAAATGGAGGAATGGAAGTGGATCTTGCCGACAATGATATCAAGATCCTACCTTAGATACTCTCCACCTGGAACATGGAACACTCTTTTTAGACTACATGTTCTACTCTCTTCTTTCAGTTCTCTGCTCACATGTGACCTTAGTGTAACTTTTTTTGACTATGAAGAAAATAGACCTCTTTCCCCCCGACATATAACCTTTCCCCTTATTATCTGCAATTCAGTCATTTGTTTATTATCTTTCTTACTATTCATCTTGTATGTCTTGTTTACCATTATCTATACATTGCCTAAAATATTATCTAATACAAAGCAGGTATTCAACAAATAATAGGACTTAGCAAAAGTAGGTTTATAGTTGTGATTTCACGAAACACCCAGCTTTTCCTGTATTATTATTTATTTATTATTTTGCCTTACTTGTCTTTTATTATTGTTATTATTTCATATCCTTACTTATGATTTTCTTTTAGGCAATGATGCAGGTAATTTCACCAATGACTAATGAAAGTGGACACTTAAACAAAACCTGCTTTTGCCCACCCCTGTGTTTACTAAGTAAATGGGTCTTGTGAACCAAGTAGAATTTATGTAACAGGACATAGTAGCCATTCTAGGTAAGGACAATGTCCTGAAAAACCTGTGTTCTTTAGAGAGTTTTTTCCTAGTCACAATCTATATATGACTTTCAACTCTATGGAAGTTTCAGTAACAGCTGGGAAAGTGATAATTATCACTGATAGACAGTGTCAGTAATTGGGGTTACCACTATGATAATAATCCTGAGTCAGTGAGCCTTTTTCTGGGTCTGTCAGTTTTTCCTGAACACGTAATAAAACCTGTCAAAAAGGATTTGGTTAGACCCCTAGAAATAAGGTTATTTATCCTCTACTCAAGCACTTCCAGTGATAGAGGACTCTCTACCTCACAGAACTACACACTCCACTGTTGTATAACCCTATTGTTCAAAAGGTTTTTGTTACCTTGAGCCCAAGACATCTAACTTTCACAGACTGGTGGTACTATCCTATTTCTGATTTATGAGACTATATAAAAGAGGTATTCAGCCCTTTTCAAAACACAGGTTTTTGTTGTTATCAATTGTTGGAAGATAGCTAGCATCACCCTTTTCCTACATCCTCTCTTCTCCATTATAAGGATTCCCAGTTCCATTACTCATTCATGTATGTCATGATTTCAAGTCTCTCAACCATCCTGGCTTTTCAGCTGGTCAGTAAACCCATAATATGATGCTTTGTCACCTGCCTTCTTACCTGCTCCCATTCATAACTAAATCAGAGAGATTTACTCCTGTTCACCACTCCAATAACTTCTTCCACTGAGTCCTTTGAAAGTCCTATTAATTTGGATATCTAAGGTTTTTTAATCCTGATACTCTAATTCCTAGGGAATATTTGCTCTCTCTTGAGTATATTGAGTCATTGCCTACAGGATCTTGCTCCTTCAGCTGTTGGGATCATGAGAGAAGAAAGGATGATTGCCTATACCCATGATGTCATTTATATATAAAATACCCTGTATATTTGGACTAGCATGCAATAATTAGGATGGGTTAATTCTCAAAGTGGTCTGGATGTGTGCCAAAATGGACCAATCAAGAAGGTGAAGATAGGATGGGAACTTGAATTTAAGTTATTGACCTTACTGTGAAGCTGGCTGCGGGCTTAACCCCATGGAGGTTGGGGTCGAAAAAATTACAGTGCAGGTCAAGTTTATTGGAGAGATACATTCATTACTAATATGTGCTGAAATGCCAAAAAAATTTAAAAACACTAAATTTGCATTTAATGTTTATATAATAAAATATGATTTTCATTTATCTTCAGTTAATCTAGAAATTATTAAACAAATATAAAAACAAAAATTTTTCTTTTAAAATAACAGAAACATGAATATTGCTAAAAAAGTACAACCAAAAATACCTTTAATTATCAGAATCTTCAATAGCTAGCTTTGCAAAACCTCTATAAAACCATCACAAACAATATTGCTGTGCTCAAGACATAAATACCTTTCACAACACTTGCAAAAGTATTTTGATAAGTGACTCATTTTGGATTCATAGCACCTAGCGCATTTTTTTCTGCTTGTCAAGGGAGCTGCATATACGTCATCATTAGAATTTCCTTTAATTTGTGTTTGAAATTGATGAAGTTTTGTGTGTAAAGGCTTATGCACACTTGTAGAGATTTCTGAACACCTTTTTATTCTGATGCTGTGTTATGACATTTCTAATAAATGTTCTGTGCCTTATTTTCACATTGTCGTTCAGCATATGAATAGTCAGAGCATTTATTCCTGCAATATTCAGAATTGTGTAGAATGTTAATCATAGGCCATCTCCTGGTGTCCCTGGCCACATTACATGTATCATTTTGCCCACAGTGTCAACTCCTGACTTCGTCTGGTTGTAATATTCTATTATTTCAGGCTTTTGTGAATCTAAATTTATGGTGTCACCAAAATGCATACTTGAAACTAAAGTTAGTTTTTTTTCCTCTTTGTGTATATGAGATACAAGTATGCAATCTGCACTGCAACCAAATAAGTTGTATTTTAGGGGCCTATTTTTAGAAGACATAAATTCTGGGGGTAGTTGGGGTTTATTCTTATGAACAGTACCTACATATGAAAGTCACTTCTTTTTCCGTTTGGAGATAAGACTTATATCAGTGAACCAGTTATCTGCTGTACTATTACATCCTGATGAGTAAACAAGCAAGCCTCTTGATTATGTCTGCTGGTTTATTACTAATCAAGTGAGAACCTTCGGGCTGCTTACCAGCATATATTTCAAGATTGCTTGTGTAAAATACTTTTGAATTAACCATAGAAAAAAATTTTATACTATTTACTGGGCTTGGATGGAATATATTCTCTAAACCCACACGTGCCTTTAAATTCAGGTAGCATTTCATGTATTGTAACCTTCTGTCCCATAGAGGAACATAATTTACAAGTTTCTACAATACTGAGAAAAGTCTCTCACAGCCGCTAATTTGTGCATTTTCAGGTGATCTAAGCAAGTAAGTTTGTCATCAAACCTGATACAATTGTGAATAAATATAAATCTTCGTAAGGATAACTCTAAAAAGCTCAATCCCACTAACATCTGTAGCCCATAAATCCTGAAAATTTAGCTGATTGCTGCAATGGAAACCAGCTAGATATGAAGCCTAAAAATGCCTTTAATTCCATTTGTGTATTTGTTTAGCATCTCTTTCTCATGTACACTGGGTCAAGATAGAATTAATATATTTATTTACATATAATAAGATCAGATCTAAAATATTATTTGTGATCAAGCATTTCCAAGATTCAAGTTCTGTGTCAGCATTTTTTGCATTTGGCTGAACTAATGGGAAGTTGACACAAAATATTCTGTGGCTCTTTTCTAATTTGTCTCCTTATTAAATTTTCCCTCCATTTTGATTCTTAATCCTTTACAAAAACTTACTCTTCATTGATATCTAATTCATCTTCACTTTCTTCACTAGAAATATCTCGCTCAGCGTCTAAATCTTCTGAATGAACTTCGACATAATTTGTCTCCTAATCACTTTCATTTTCACATTGGACTCTATCATTCTCATCATCAGACTTGAGTAGCATTTGCTGAAGTTCATCAACATCTCTTGAATTATCAAACTGATATATTTCTACAGCCATTTTCAATGGTAAATGAAAAAAACACAACACTGATTTTGAAGTTCACACACGAAAAATCTACACTATCACTGACTTCAGAGTTTGCAGTATATCTCAGATACAATTTACTATAGAATATTACATGCCCTTATGAGACACGTGTTTTAGCCAAACTGATGAGTTAAACAATATGGCTTAACATTAGTCATGTACAATCATGTAGCTAATCATGACTTGGAACCTATGCACCTGATGTATATTATATAACAATATTTAAGAAAAGAGTTTGTATCTCTCAGATCAGCCATGACCTCTGCAGGGTTAAAGGAGTTTTAACTCTTTGCCCAGTATATGTCCTATTAAGATTTAAACATGAGGAAATAATCAAAATGATACATAAGAAATTTCTGTAAGACAAGCATTCTCATTAGTAGTTGTGATGGTTAACTTTATTTGTCAACTTGGCTAAGTTGCTGTACCCAGATATTTGGTCAAACACCAGTCTAAATGTTGCTGTGAAGGTATTTTTTCAATTAGATTAACATTTAAATCAATAATCTTTGCATAAAGCAGATTACCCTCCATAATGTGAGTGACCATTATTTAATAGAGAAAAGATTGATTCCATTGAGGAAGAGGAAATTCTGCTTGCAGCCTGCCTTTGGGTTTGAAATGAAACATTAACTCTCCCCTGTGGCTACAGGTGGCCAGCCTACGATGCAGATTTTTGGACCTGTCAGCCTCCACAGTGATGTGAGACATGAGCCAATTCCTTACAATAAACCTCAGTCAATCTATCTCTGTCTCTCTCTACACACACATGCAGACACCCTATTGGTTCACTTTTTCTAGTGAATGACTAAGAGAGTAGAAAAGAGAAAGCTTTCTCAAAAACTACCCAAAGTAGACCTTTTATCAGCCGGGGTAGAGTAATGGGACTGGGTTTATCCTCTTGTCCAATAAAACTAAATAAACTAAATATATTGTATTTAACAACAGTTCTTAAGACATCAAATAATTAAAGACAGTGATTGCTGAGAGACATCAAACAAACAAGGTAAACTCTCTAATTTCCCCATCTTACTGCCTAAAAACAGTTTCAAGGCTGTCCTTTGGGGAGAGGATGCCCAGATAGAGCCTGGCAAACTCCCTGCTTGGGAAGATGTAGCTGGCATTCCACTGAAATACAGGCAGTCAGATTTCACAGATAAGAATGCTTGAGAGGTAAGAGCTACATGCAGAGAGAACTCCAGGGTACCACCCATAGAGTATTCATTTGAGTAATTAGCTAATATATCTGAAGAAATAATCTAAGTCTGGGAAAAGAACTGCCTGACAAGATGGAGTGAAATAATCCCCCAAACTCACACAGTGCTTGAATAGAAGAATAAACAATTCACTGGGCTTGGGGTCAGATACTTAGAATGGTTTCACTTCAGGAATGGCTTAAATTACCAACGTAAGCCTTATTCTTGACTATAAAACAATTTTCAATCAATTAAAGAGGATACAAGTTATACGGAGTATGCTCTAGGATCACAATGAAATTAAATTAGAAATTCATAACAAAAAGATATCAAGAAAATCCTAAATATTTAGAAACTAAATAAACTTCTAAATTATCCCTGGGTTAAGAAAGAAAGAGAGAGAGAGAGAAGAAGGAATAGTGTTTTTCACTGAATAAAAATAAAAATACAATATATCAAAATTACTGCAATGTTGAAAAACTGATGATAAGTATGAATTTAGTGGCCAGAAGGTAATTTATAGCACTAAAGGTTTATATTAGAAAGAAGAAAGGGATGTGTTATATTTAATGACCTCAACCTTTACCTTAAAAAAATTATACAAAGAGCACACAAAATGAGAAGCAGAAAGGAAATAAGATCACAATAGAAAGTGATGAAATGAAAAACAGCAAAACAAAAGAGGAAAATCAATAAATGTGGAAATGAGTTCTTTGAGAAGATCAATAAAATTCATAAACCTCTAGCCAGAGTGATCAGAAAAAAAGAGAAAAGACACAGATTACCATTATCAGGAATAAGAGCTCACACCGCTACAGTTTTAACAGATACTAACAAATAAGAGAATAGTAGAAACAACTTTGTGCTATTAAATTCAACAACTTAGATGAAATGGACATATTGTTTAAAATACCAAATTACCAAAGCTTCCTCAAGAAAAAGGGCATAACCTGAACAACCCTATATCTATCTTTTAAAAAACTTATATATAATTAAATATATTCCCACTAAGAGAATTTCAGGCCTAGATGACTTTACTTGAGAATCTACCGAACATTTAAAGAAGAAATAGTGCCATTTGTGCACACACTATTCCAGAACATTTAAGAGGATTGAACCCTGCTGAACTTATCTAAGAGACAAGAATTACTCTGAAAGAAAAGCCAGTTAAAGGCACTTCAAGAAAAGAAAATTAGGAACCTAAACTGGGCTGCTGGGGAGTACAGCCGGAGGCTGAGGTGAGAGCTGAAGGGTTAGCTGCCAGGATCCCAGTGCTGAGTCATTCCCCTTACTGCAGAAGTCATCTTTCTCAGGCAGAATAGTCCCTGCCATGCTTCATCAGCCTGAGGGGAAGCAATAGCCTCACCTGCAGGAATCCCTCTTGCTCATCCTGTGGAGCTTAAGCCTGGAGAAGTACAGCTGGAGGCTATTTCAGTGACAAAGTTTAGCAAAGCCTGCAGACCAAAAAGGATCTCTGACCTCCCCCAGGCACACTGTGGGCAAAAGCCAGCCTTGGCGCACAGCTTGGCTCTTTCTGCACACACACAGGCCCAGCAGGCTAAACCACCTGCTGGTGAATCACTGATAGCTCCAAACAGGTTGACCAGGGCCACTTGCAGGCAGTGTTTGAATTAGACATGCACCAGAGTCTGTGCAGATCTACCTAATATATAGAAACAATCTCAAAGAGGCAGCCAAAATGAGAAGACAAAGAAACAGGATCCAAATGAAAGAACAAGGAAACCTCTAGAAGAACTAAATGAAATGGGGGTAAGCAATTTATCAGAAATAGAGTTTAGCATAATGATTACAAGGATATTCAATAGCATGAAAGAAAGACATAGAAAGCACTAAAAAAGAACCAACCAGAAGTAAAGAATGCAATATCTGAAAAAAATAATACACTGGAAGGAATAAAAAGTAGGTTAGATGAAGCAGAAGATTGACTGAATCAACAATTTTGAAGACCAGTAGAAAAAAAAAAACACCTAAGCAGAGCAGAAAAAAAAAATTTGTTAATGAGAATTTAAGAAATCTTTGGGACAACATGACACATAACAACATCTTTATCATGGGAATACCATGGGAGAAGAGAGTAAGCAAGTGTCTGAGAACTTAAATAATGACAGAAAACTTCCTTAATATGGTGTATGGTGAAGGGAAAAAGTCACACAAGTCTAAGAAGAGCACAGAGTCCAAGAGAGATGGACCTAAAGAGGACTACAATAAGACACATCATAATTAAAATAGCAAAACTTAAAGACAAGGAGAGAATCTTAAAAGCTAGAAGTGAGACTACAAGCGAGCTTCCATTAGACTGTCATCTTATTTCTCACAGAAACATTACAATCCAGTAGGGTTTGTCATGAAATGTTCAAGATGACGAAAAGCAAGGACCTACAACAAAGACTACTTAACCCAGCAAGGCTATTACTTAAAACTGAAGGGCAGATAAAGAGCTTCCCATACAAGAAAAAAAAACTAAAGGAGCTTGTTAACACAAAATCAATACTGCAACAAATGTTAAGGTGCTTGCTTGAAGGAGGAGGAGGAGAAAGAGGAGACAGGGACAGCGAGGGAAAGAGGAAGGAGGAGAAAAAAACAAATGAAAATAGTTAAAAATAAAGTGGCAAAAAACATATCCATCAATAATCACTTTAAATGTAAATTACTTAACTGCTCCAACCAAAAGACATAGGATAGCTGAATGGTTAAGAAAACAAGACCTAGCCCTGGCTGGTGTGGCTCAGTGGATTGAGTGCTGGCCAGCAAACCAAAGGGTGGCCAACTTGATTCCCAGTAAAGGCACATGCCTGGGTTGCAGGCCAGGTCCCCAGTAGAGGGTGTGTGAGAGGCAACCACACATTGATCTTTCTCTCCCTTTCTTTCTTCCTCCCCTTCCCTCTCTCTAAAAAATAAATAAATAAATTCTTTTTTTAAAAAAAGAAAACAAGACTAATATATATGCTGCCTCCAAGAGCCCCATCTCAGATCGAAAGATATGCACAAACTAAAAGTAAGGGGATGGAGAAAAATATTTCATGCATATGGAAAGAAAAAAGTGGGATAGCAATACTTATATAGACAGACAAAAAAGATTTTAAAACCAAGGCTATACAGTAAGAGACAAAGAAGGATGCTACATAATGATAAAGGGAACAATCCACCAAGAGTATATAACTCCACTAAAGATTTTTGCATCCAACAGGAGCACCTAAATATTAAAGCAAATCTTGATGGACATAAAGGGAGAGATTGACAGAGATATAGTCATAGTAGGTTATTTTAACACACCATTGACTTCAGTGGATAGATTTTCCAGACAGAAAATCAACAAGGAGTTGGCAGCCTTAAACAAATCACTAGATTAAATGTATTTAATTGATAGCTAGAATATTTCCTCCCAACGCAGCAGAATATATATTCTTCTCAAGTGCAAATGGAATGAACATTTTCCAGGGTAGACTGCATCTTAGGACACAAAACAAGTCTCCATAAATTTAAGAAATTGAAATCATATCAAGTATCTTCTCTGACCACATGCTATGAAACTACAAGTCAATTACAAGAAAAAAGCTGAAAAATTCACAAAGAAATGGAGGCTAAATAACATGTAATTAAACAATGATTTGGTCAATAACAAGATCAAAGAAGAAATCAAAAAATACCTTGAAAAACATGAAAAGGAAAACACAATAACCCAAAATCTATGGGACATATGGAAAGCAGTCCTAAGAGGGAAATTTATACCATTACAAGCCTATCTCAAAAACAAAACAAAACAAGAAAAACTCAAATAAACAATCTAACCTTACATTTAAAGGAATTTTAAAAAGACCAACAATCAAAACCTAAAGTAAGTAGAAGGAAGGAAATAATAAAGATGAGAGCAGAAGTAAATGAAATAGAGTCTACAAAACCAATACAAAAAAAATCAATGAAGCCAAGTACTGGTTCTTTAAAAAAATGAACATGATTGACATACCTTTAACTAGACTTATCAATAAAAAAAGAGAGAAGACCCAAATAAATAAAATTAGAAATGAAATAGGAGAAATAACAACTGACACCAAAAAAATACAAAGGATTGTTATAAAATATTATGAACAACTATATGCCAACAAATTAGACACTGTGGATGAAGTGAGTAAATTCCCAGAAACATGCAATTTTACAAAATTAAATAAGGGAGAATCAGAGAACCTGAATAAACTGATTACATCTAGTGAAACTGAGCAAAAAACTGCCAACAAACAACAGCCCTAGACTGGATGGCTTCACAGGTGAATTTTACCAAACATTGTAAGAAGAGCTTACTCCTATAGGAGACCGTTCTGCGCAGCGTGGGCCCAGTCAGCCATGTCACTCTTCTCAAAGTATTCTAAAAAGTCAAGAGGGGATGAAGACTCCCAAACTCATTTGAGAAGGCCAGCATTATCCTAATTTCAAAACCAGATAAAGACACTACAAAAAAAGAAAATCATAGTCTAATATCTTTGATAAATATAGATGATAAAATCCTCAACAATATATTAGAAAACTGAATACAGCAATACGTTTTTGTAAATACCAAGTACATATACCATGATCATGGGATTTACTCCAGGAGTGCAAGGTTGGCACAAATTCGCAAATCAATAAATGTGATTCACTACATAAACAAAATGAAGGATAAAAACCACATGATCATATCAATAGATTCAGAGAAAGCATTTGATAAAATCTAGCACCCATTTATGATGAAAACTCTCAGCAAAATGGGAATAGAGGGAACATATCTAAACATAATAAAGGCCATATATGACAAACCCACTGCCAACCATCATACTTAATGGGCAAAAACTACAAGTGTTCCCCTTAAGATCAGGAACAAGACAGGGATGTCCACTTTCACCTCTCTTGTTCAACATAGTACTGGAAGTCCTACCCATAGGAATCAGGCAGGACGAAGAAATAAGAGGCTTCCAAGTTGGAAAGGAAGAAGTGACACTGTCTTTATTTGCAACTGACATGATATTGTACATAGAGAACCCTGAAGATTCCACATAGAAACTACTAGAATTCATAAATTAATTCAGTAGAGTAGCAGGATGCAAAATTAATACCCAGAAATCAGTTGCATTTTTACATGCTAATAACAAACTAACAGAAAGGGAAATAAAGAAAACAATCCCATTCACAATTGCTTCCAAAAGAATAAAACACCTAGGAACAAACCCACCCGAGGATGTAAAAGACCTATACTTGAAAAATTATAAGACCCTGAAGAAAGAAATTGAAGGAACAAATAAGTGGAAGCACATACCATGTTCATGGGCAGGGAGAATTAACATCATTAAAATGTCCATACTGCCCAAAGTGTCTATAGATGCAGTGCAATACCTATCAAGATACCAATGGCATATTTCACAGAACTAGAACAAATATTTTCAAATTTTTTTAATGAACCACAAAAGATCCCATATAGCAATAGTGATCTTGAGAAAGAAAAACAAAGTTGGAGGGATCATGCTACCAAATATCAAACTATATTACAAACATAGTAATCAAAACAGCATGGTACTGGCAATGGAACAGAATAGATATCCGAGAAATAAACCTACACCTTTATAATCAATTAATTTTTGACAGAGATAGTTAAAGACTGTTTATCCAATAAATGGTGTTGGGAAAAATGGGCATACATGTGAAGAAAAATAAAATTAGACCACCATCTTACACATACACAAGAATGAATTCAAAGTGGATTGAAGACTTAAATGTTAGACCTGAAACCATAAAATTCCTAGAAGAAAACATAGGCAGTGAAATCTCAAACATTGCTTGTGGCAATATTTTTTCTGATATATCTCCTCAGACAAGGGAAACGAAAGAAAAAATAGATGGGACTACATCAAACTAAAAACTTTTTGCAAAGCAAAGGAAACCAGTGACAAAAACACAAAGCACTGAAAGGGAGAACGTATTCACTGATACATCTCTAAGGGGTCAATATCCAAAATCACTTATTTAATGAACTTCTACAACTCAACACCCCAAAAAGTAAAATCCAATTATAAAATGGTAAATGGGGGACTTCCAGCCAAGATGGAGGCATAGGTAGACATGCTGTGCCTCCTTGCAAAACCAAAAGGACGACAACAAATTTAGAAACAAAAAAACCCAAAAAGAACTGACAGAAAATCAAACTGTATGAAAATTCAGCAACCAAGGAGTTAAGAAACATTCATCCAGACTGGTAAGAGGGGTGGAGACAGGCAGCCAGGTGAAGAGGACTTGAGGCAAGGCTGCAGCTGGCGGATCCAGCAAGGCAGTGGATTGCGAACTGGGCAGTCCCACATCACATGCAGATAAATGGGGAGGAACAACTGGGGAGCAAGACAGACAGTGCAACCCAGGGTTCCAGTGTGGGGAAAGAAAGCCTCAAGCCTCTGACTCAAAACACCTGTGGGGGTTGAGGCAGCAGTGGGAGAAACTCCAAGCCTCACAGGAGAGTTCACCGGAGAGACCTACAGGGTCCTAGAACATACATACACAAACTCACCTACCTGGGAATCAGCACCAGAAGAGCCCAATTTGATTGTGGGTAGCGAGGGAAGTGACTGAAAACCAGCAGAGAGTGGAGCAAGCAGCATTGTTCCTTCTCCAACCCCTCCCCCACATACTGCATCACAACGCAGCAACGTGGGTTGCCCTGCCCTGGTGAACACCTAAGGCTCCTCCCCTTACTATGTAACAAACGTGCCAAGACAAAAAAAAAGGCCTAAATGAAAGAACAGATCAAAGCTCCAGAAAAAAATACAACTAAGTGAGGAAGAGATAGCCAACCTATCAAATGCACAGTTCAAAACACTGGTAATGAGGATGTTCACAGAATTGGTTGAATATGGTCACAAATTAGAGGAAAAAATGAAGGCTATGCTAAGTAAAATAAAGGAAAATGTATAGGGAACCAATAGTGACCGGGACTCAGATCAATGGTGTGGACCAGAAGAAGAAAGAAACATTCAACCAGAACAGAATGAAGAAACAAGAATTCAAAAAACTGAGGAGAGGCTTAGGAACCTCCAGGACATCTGTAAACATTCCAACATCTGAATCATAGGGGTGCCAAAAGGAAAAAAGGAAGAGCAAGAAATTAAAAACTTATTTGAACAAATAATGAAGGAGAATTCCCCCAATCTGGCAAAGAAAATAGACTTCCAGGAACTCCAGGAAACTCAGAGAGTCCCAAAGTTGTTGGACCCAAAGAGGAACACACCAAGGCACATCATCATTAAGTTACCCAAGATTAAAGGTAAGAAGAGAATCTTAAAAGCACCAAGAGGGAAGGAGAGAGTTACCTACAAAGGAGTTCCCACAAGACTATCAGCTGATTTCTCAAAAGAAATCTTGCAGGCAAGAAGGGACTAGGAAGAAGTATTTGAAGTCATGAAAGGCAAGGGCCTACATACAAGATTACTCTATCCAGCAAAGCTTTTATTTAGAATGGAAGGGCAGATAAAGTGCTTTCCTGATAAGGTCAAGTTAAAAGAGTTCATCATCACCAAGCTCTTATTATATGAAATGTTAAAGGGACTTATCTAAGAAAAAGAAGATTAAAAAAATATGAACACTAAAATGACAACAAACTCACAGTTATTAACAACCACACCTAAAACAAAAACAAAAACAGAAAAAAAAACTAAGCAAACAACTAGAACAGGAATGGAATCACAGAAATGGAGATCACATGGAGGGTTATCAGCAAGGGGTGGGGATGGGATGGGGGAAAAGGTACAGGGAGTAAGAAGCATAAATGGTAGGTACGAAATAAACAAGGGAAGGTTAAGAATGTTATGAGAAATGGAGAAGTGAAAGAAATTATATGTATGACCCATGAACATGAACTAAGGTGGGGAATGCTGGTGGGGGACGGGGAGGGTACAGGGCAGAGGGGAATAAAGGGGGAAAAAATGGGACAACTGTAATAGAATAATCATTAAAAAAGTAAAAACACAATGATAAATTACCTCACACTGGTTAGAATGGCTATCATTAATAAATCAACAAGCAACAAGTGCTGGTGAGGATGTGGAGAAAGGGGAACGCTTTTGTACTGGTGGGAATGCAGATTGATGCAGCCATTTTGGAAAACTGTGTGGAGTTACCTCAAAAAATTAAAAATGTAATTGTCTTACATCCCAGTGATACTACTTCTGGGAATTTATCCAAAGAAACCAGAAACACTAATTCAAAAGAACATAAGCACCCCTATGTTCATTTCAGCATTATTTATAATCACCAACATATGGAAGCAGCCCAAGTGTCCATCAGTAGATGAGTGAATAAAACAACTATGGGACATTTATATGATGGACTACTACTCAACCGTAAAAAAAGGAGAATATTTTACCCTTTGCAGCAGCATGGATAGACCTGGAGAACATTATTCTAAGTGAAATAAGCCAATCAGAGAAAGTCATGTACCATATAAATTCACTCATATGTGGAATCTAATGAACAAACTGAACTAAAGCAAAATAGAGACAGATTTATACATGAAGAACAGGCTGACAGCTCTAGAAGGAGGGTGGGATGGTGTAGAGGGATCAGCAAAAACAGAAAAAGGACTCATGGATGTGTACAATAGTGTGTTGATTGTGGGGGGATGTAATGGGGAAATGTAATAAAAATAAAATAAAAGATAAAAATAAATTAAAAAGAAAATTATAAATCAATATTCCACATGAACACAGATGCAAAAGCCTTAACATTTTAGGGAATTTAATGCAAATGTATATAAAAAGTATCATGACCAAATGGGTTTTATCTTAGGAATGCAATTTTGAGTTAGCATTTTTAAATCAATCAGTGTAATTCATCATATTAATAGACAAGAAGAAAAGCTTAATTGTTGCAGAAAAGCATTTGGCAAAATGAATATTCGCTCCTGATAAAAAATACTCAACAACTAGGAATACAAGGAAACTTAAAATCTGATAAAGACCATTTATTTAAAAAAAAAAAACCCTACAGTTAACACTAAATTGTGAAAGCCTAAGTGTCTTTCTACTGCTGTGTTTTTCAGGCCATAAGACACACCTAGGTTTTAGAGGAGGTAAATGTAAGTGTAAACAGAACTCAACAGCAGCATTAACAACCATTATTCCTCCCAAATTGGGGCGGGGGGCATCTTATAGTCTGAGAAATATGGTGTATTCTGGAAAAAGGCAAAGATGTCTTCTGTCACAACTTGTATTCAACATTGTATTGGATGTTCTAGCTTGTGAAATAGGGCTAGAAATAAAAGGCATACAGTTTGGAAAGGTAGAAGTAAAACCCCCTTTATACACAGGTAACATTATTTCTTTGTATAAATCTGAAGGGTTCTACAAATAAACTATGAATTTAGCAAGCTTGCAGGATACCAGGTAAACATAGAAAAATCTATTGTATTTTTATACAATAGCAATGGCCAAGTAGAAGTCAAAACTAAAAAGCAATATACTCGAGTAACAAAATATATGAAATACTTGAAAGTACAAATCTGACAAGTGATGTGCAAGACCTCTACAGTAAAAACACAAACACTGAGAGAAATCAAGAATACCTAAATGTATGAAGAGAAATGCCATCTTCATGGATCGGAATACTAAATATATCAATTTTCACCAAATTGATTTACAAAGGCAATACAATCTCAATGAAAATCCCCAGAGCCTCTTTTTTCTTTTTTTGTAGAAATTTACAAGCTGATTGTAAAGTTTATTTAGAAATTCAAAGGACCTAGAATAGGCAAACAACATTGGAAAAGAAGATCACAGCTGGAGAAATTCCACTCACTGTATTCTGCATTAAATTTAAAGCTGCAGTAACCAAGACAGTGGAGTAGAATGTCGAAATAGAAACATACATAAATGGGAACACAATGGAGGCTACAAATAAACCCAAACATTTATGGACAACCGGTTTTTGACAAAATTCAAAGGCAATTCAGTGAGGAAAAATGTTTCAACAAATGGTATTGAAACGATTAAATATCCATATTAAATTTTTTTTTATCTATACCTTGCAACTGAATTGTAGATGGATCCAACTTAAAACTGTAAAACCCAATTTAAATTTAAAACTAAAAATTCTAGAATAAAATATTGAAGAAAATTTTTGTGCCTTTGGTTTAGGCAAAAGGTTCTCAGATATGACATCAAAACCACAATCCACAAAGAGAAATACTGATAAGCTAGACTTCATTTGAAAGTAAAAACTTTTGCTCTTCAAAAGATGCTATTAAGAGAATAAAAAAACAAGCTATAGACTGCGAGAAAATATTTGCAAATCACATAAATTGTATTTATCGAGTATGTACAGAAAGGTAATAAAGGAAACAAATGCAATAATAGAAAACAAATAACTCCATACACACATATACATTCCAAATAGGTATGCTCAACAATCACCAGGGAAATGCAAATTAAATCCACAGTGAAATGTTACTATACATTTTCATTATATATTTATTTGAATGTATAAAATTTAAAAGATTGAACATATCAAATGTTGGTAAATGTGTGGGGCAAATGGTACTCTCACATGCTGCTTTTTGGAATATAAAAATGCCACTTTGGAGAACAATTGGAATTTTCTCGAAAAGTTAAACATACAACTTTTACATGACTGAGAAATTTCACTCCCAAGTCTTTATGCAAGAGTCTTGAAAGTATATGACTATACAAAGGCTCATATGTGGATATTCATAGAAGTTTTATTTGTATTACCCCACCACTGGAAATAACCCCAAATATCCCTCTGAGCTATTTTTATTCACTATACTTCTGCTACAAAATGTATGGATTTTTCTACACCAACAACCAGTTTTCCATCTCTCAGAACACCAGCGGGGTGTCCTGCAATTCAATTCTGACACCAACAGCCTAGAGTTAGCACAGAACTCACAGATAAAGGACTCAGACCCACAAAACTACACCAACTTCAGGTGCCAATCACAATTCCCTGGCCTTCCATATTTCTGACAGAACTGGCTATAAATCGGGGCTTCTCTTCACCCCCTCCTCAGGGTTATTAATTTGCTAGAGTAACTCACAGAATCCAGGAAAGTGTTTACTTACTATTACAGGTTTGTTATTAAAATATAGACCTCAGAAAGAGCTAAGTAGAAAAGATGAATTGGGTAAGGTATGAGGGAAGGAGCACAGGGTTTTCTTACCCTCTCTGGGCTTATCACTCTCCCAGCGTCTTGCTGTGTTTGCCAACTTGGAAGCTCTCTGAATCTTGTCATTTAGAGGGCTTTTATGGAGGTTCCACTACATAGGCATCATTGATTAAATCATTGGCTGTTGGCAATTAATTCAATCTCCAGTCCCTCTTTCCTCTCTGGACATGGGGGTGGGTGGGTTATGGCTGAAAGTTCCAACATACCTTGGTCTTTCTGGTGATTGGCCTTCAACCTGAAGCTATCTAGGGGCCTCTGGGCCCAGTCATTTCATTGGCATATCAAAGTTTGCCAATGAAATGACTGGCATATCTGAGTGACACCCATCACTCAGAGCCTTCCAAGTGTTTTGGGAGCTGTCTGTCAGAATCTGGGAACAAAGATCAAATATATATTTCTTATTATATCACAACTTCTCACTAGGTAAATGGATAAACAATAAAAGGAACAAACATTTGATACATGCTATAATTTTGATAATCTCAAAATAATTATGCTGATTGAAAGAAGCCAGACTAAAAAATAGTATATATTGTATGAATCTGTTTGTATAAAACTTACTTGAGATGCAGTCATTATCTATATTGACAGAGAGCTGGTTGGTGGTCACCTGAGAGCAAGAGAGACAGGAAAAAATTATTACTAAAAAACACAAGGAAAAAGTTGGGGATGATATGTTAATGATTATACCTTGGTTGTGGTGATGTTTTCATGAGTATATGCATGTGTCAGTACATATCAAATCGTATACTTTATTATGTGTATTTATTGTATCTCAATTATATCTCAATTAAGTTGTTTTTTAAAGTGAGTTTTAAATTACACATAGCAGTATGCTCCTTCTATCCTAAGGAGGTTACTTTAGTCACAAGAGCAAAGATGCTAAGATAAGGTCTCACCTAGAACCACCACCTAATTGGGTGGATCTGGGCTTCTCTAGTTTTCTATTCTAATATCCTTAGAAAGCTTAATGTTTGGATCTTTCCCACTCCATTCTGATGATACTCACAGAATGACCATGGAAATGGCAATCACCCTATTTCTTCCTATCACTCCTGAAAGTGTGCTACCACTTAAAAAAATATAATATACCTGCCAATGATAACTTGGACAAGGGTTTGATCTCCAAAATGTATAAAGCACTCACACCAGGAAGACGAACAATCCAATCAAAAAATGGGCAAAGAACCTGAACAGATACTTCTACAAGGAGGATATACGGAGAACCCATAGACACATGAAAAATTCCTCATCACTAGGCATCAGAGAGATGCAAATTAAAACCACAATGAGATGCCACTTCACACTGGTCACAATGGCCAACAAATTAACAAACAACAAGTGCTGGTGAGGCTGTGAAGAAAAGGGAACCCTAGTACACTGTTGGTGAGAATGCAGACTGGTGCAGCCACTGTGGAAAACAGTATGGCATTTCCTCAAAAAAACTGAAGATGGAACTGCCTAAGAACCAATGCACCGCAGTGTTCAGAGCAGCATTATTTACAGTAGTCAAGTGCTGGAAACAGCCTAAGTGCCCATCAGTAAATGAGTGGATCTAAAAACTGTGGTACATTTACAAAATGGAATATTACAGAGCAGAAGGAAAGCAGGAACTCCTGCCCCTTCATGACAACACGGATGGAACTGGAAAGCATTATGCTAAGTGAAATAAGCCAGGCAGTGAAAGACAAATACCATATGATCCCACCTATAAGTGGAACTCAATCAACAAAACAAACAAGCGAGTAAAATAGAACCAGAGACATGGAAATAAAGAACAAACTGATAGTGACCAAAGGGGAGATGGGAGAAGGATAATGAGGTAAAGAGAAGGGGCAAGCAAAGGAACATGAATAGAGGACTCATGGGCACCGACAATGGGGGGGATTGACAGTGGAGGGGCAGGGCAAGGAAGAGCAGCAGGAAAAAGGTTGGATGACTGTAATTGAAAAATAATTTTAAAAAGCTAAAAAAAGAAACTTAATTTATAAAGAATTTCTACAAAATGCCTACATACACATAAAATTAAAAACAGGTTATTGAAAGATTTCCTCCTCTAGTTAGGAATAAAAAGAAGGTGAGTCAACATTTTACTCAAGGTCCTAACCAGTAAAATACAAAAAATAAATAAATAAAAGCAAAAGTTTGTGAAGATATATATATATATATAATATATATCTTGGGTGGCACAGTGGGAGATGAGCAATGGTGGCCAGGGACGGGAGGGTACCAGAGACTGAGCTTTAAAGTGAGATGGACACCCCTACCACCTACATAACCTTGGGCAAATCACTAACTCTCTGAGCTGCAATTTTTTCATTTTAAAAATATTTAACAAGTGTTACCTCACAGGGCTGTACTGAAGGTACTTATGTAAAAGAAAGAAAGAATGAAGCAATGCTGGCTAGATGTGGAGCTCAGTAAAAACTACCTCTCTTCTTTCTACTGTTGTTTGAAGTTCCCTCCTTACCCGGGGCTCTGTGCATTTTCATTGTCTTCCTGCTTTCAGAACTT
The DNA here is from genome assembly GCA_004024845.1 of Tonatia bakeri. Lineage (NCBI taxonomy): Eukaryota > Metazoa > Chordata > Mammalia > Chiroptera > Phyllostomidae > Tonatia > Tonatia bakeri. The sequence goes on along the minus strand of PVIA01000282.1, from coordinate 160,779 downwards.
TAACTGAAGCCTCAGGTGTAAACTGCAAAGAAGGTTCTAAGCTAGTTGTTCTCAAGGTTGGCTTCATATTAGAATTATCTGGGTTTTTTCCTTGCCATTTTGTTTTCTGAATGGGGTCTTTTGAAGATCAAAAGTTTAAATTTTGATAAACACTACTTTATTACTCTTATATTTTATAATGTCTGCTTTCTGTATCCTATATAAAAATCTTTGCTTGTTCAAGATCACAGGGATGCTTTTATATATATATATATAATATTTTATCTTTCAATTACAGCTGATATACAATATTATATTAGTTTTAGGTGTACAACACAGTGATTACACATTTATATAACTTACAAAGTGATCATCCTGAAGTCTAGTACTCATCTGACACCACACCTCAGATTAAACCCATGCTTATCTAGTCAATTAATTTATGACAAATGATTCAAGAACATACAGTGGAGTAAAGACAGTCTATTCAATAAATGGTGTTGGGAAAACTGGACAGATGCATGCAAAAAAATGAAAGTAGACCACCTTCTTACACCATATACAGGAACAAGCTTAATTGTAAGTCCTGAAACCATAAAACTCCTAGGGAAAAAACATTGGCAGTAAACTCTGTGACATTGCTCTTAGCAATATTTTATTTTTTGATGTGTCTCCTTGGGCAAGGGAAAAAGAATGGGACTATACCAAACTAAAAAGGTTTTGCACAGCAAAGGAAACCATCAGCAAAATGAAAAGACAATCCACAGAATGGGGAAACATATTTGCTAATGATCCATCTGATAAGGGGTTAATGTCCAAAATATATAAGGAACTCATACAACTTAACACCAAAAGAACAAATAATCCAATTAAAAATTTTGTAAAGGAACTGAATAAGACACTTCTCCAAGAAAGACAAACAGATGGCCAATAGACATATGAAAAGATGCTCATTGTCTCTAATCTTCAGAGAAGTGAAAATTAAAACCATGGTGAGGTATCCCTTCACACCTGTCAGAATGGCTACCATCAATAAATCAACAAACAAGTGTTGGTGAGGATGTGGACAAAGGGGAAACCTCACTGACTGTTGGTGGGAATGCAGACTCATAAAGCCACTCATGAAAGCAGTATGGAGGTTTCTCAAAAAATTAAAAATATAACCACCTTATAACACATCTAGGTATTTATCCAAAAAGCCCAAAACACAAATTCAAAAAGATATATGCATCTCTATGTTCATTTCAGCATCATTTGCAATAGCCAAGATATGTAAGCAACCTAAGTGTCCATCAATAACTAAGTGGATAAAGAAGAAGTACATATGTATGTTGGAATATGACTCAGCCATAAAAAGGATGAAATCTTGCCATTTGTGATAATATGGATGGATGTAGAAGGTTTTATAGTAAGTGAATTTAGTCAGACAAAGACAAATACCATATAATTCACTTGTACGTGGAATCTAAAAACAAAATGAATGAATAAACAAAACAAAAACAGACACACAGATACAGAAAACAAACTGATGGTTGCCAGATGGCAGAGGGGTTGGGGGATGGGTGGAAAAGCTGAAGGGATTAAGAAGCACATGTTGCCAGGTATAAAAGCATTCATGGGCATGTAAAGTACAGCATAGGGAATATAGTCAATAATGTACTCCTGGAGGTTTTGATTTGAGTCTGTGGCACAGCTGGGCAGTGAGATATTTAAAAGCTTCCCAAGAGATGTTATTTAGGTTCAAGGCTGTGAAACAATGTTCTAATGCTTTCCAAATTTTAATGTGCATTGAATTACTGGGGATCTTGTTAAAATCCAGATTCTGATTCTGCATTTCTAATAGGCTCCCAGCAGATGCTGATGCTGTTAGTCCTGGGCTGTTAGTCCTGGGATGACACTTTGAGTAAAAAAGCTCAACCAAGGTGAGAATCAGAATCACCTCCAGCTCTTCTAGAGCTGAGGATTTCCTGGCCCTGCACTGCGGTGGGTCCCAGTACCTCCCTTATTGAGAACCATGGATTTAGTCTGACCTTGTACACATGAGGACACTCTATCCCCAAGAAGCCATGTGACCTTTGTCCTGATGTAACCATCTCCCAGGAAAGTTCATTAGTGAATGAAACATATTTTCAACCAGAACATTTTCCAGTATATAGGTCCCCAAGTGCTGATTGGAGACTACAATCTGCAGTGTGAGTGAAGCGTGACGGTCTCATTAACATACAGCTCAGAACCTAGCTGAGGAGCAGCCTGCGTGATGAATGGGGTCCTGGGTTCTACTTGTAGCATTATCACATCATATATCAGTTTTATGTCACATGAACTGATGGTTTTATGGCCTTTCTATTCAATTTGATAGGCCCCTTGTCTCGGGCTGTTTTTAAGATGGCTAGAGGGCATTTTTTTTGGTGGTGATGTCATAGTGATTTATAAAACCCACTTCATGAATTGGCCACACATATGAAAGTCAGAAACATTTCTTTCTTGGAAAAATTGTCATTGCCATCGTGTGATGAATAGGTGCATATTCATTGAATAGGCATTCATCAAGACACAGATTTGTATTCACTTTTCTACATACTACAAGACCAAACAATTAGCACCACATCTAGGAAATTGTCTTGTGCAGCAGGATCTTTCTAAAAAGGGGACATGCAGCAGCTGAGCTTGGTGCCAACTTGACCCTCACTGTGCTGAAGCAAGGTGGCTGGGGACTCAGCTGGAGATACCAGAGCATCAGTCTGGAGGTGGGGGAAAAGAAGGAAGGAAGCAATTAAAAAAAAATCTAAGTTCCAGGATTGTGACATTATAACATTTTTTTCTTTATTTAGTCCTAAACATGCTGCAAGATAGGAATTATTATCTCCATCTTAAAGAGAGAAAAATAAAGTGAAAAAGACTCATCTGAAACTAAAAGCCAGGTCAGCCTGACTCAAGAGGCCATGCTCCTTCTGCTACACAACAGTGTTGTCATCAGAGGAAGAGCAGCCCCTGCAGGTCAGCGGAAGGGAATAATATCACTGGGATACCAGGTCTGCTCAGAGCAGGCTGCATCTGCTTCCTGGGCCCAGACTTGAACCTGTAGAGTGCTATACTGGAAGTGCTAAGGCTATCGCATGAAAGGGTTAACAAAGGTGTAGCTCACACAAACTCACTGATAGATGAAATCAAATCTGTTAAATATTCTTGGCTGCTTGTGTGAAATAAAATTATAACTAAATTTAAGACTTCCTAGAAATAATTGATAAAAGAAATATAAATAGTGGTGAAAGACAAATATGATATGATCTCACCTTTAACAGGAACCTAATCAACAAAACAAAGAAACAAGCAAAATATAACCAAAGACACTGAAATAGAGAACAGGCTGACAGTGTTCAGAGGGGAGAGGGGAGGGAATTTCAAGGGAAAAGGGGAAGGGTTTACAGGAACAAGTATAAAGGACACATGGACAAAAACTAGGGGTGGGTGGAAATGAGAGGGAGGTGGGGAGGCCTGGGTGGGTGGGCCGGGATGGGAGTAAAAGATAGAAAATTGTACTTGAACAATAATTAAAATAAAATTTAAAAAAAGAAATATAAATAAAATTCATTTGAAATAAATTTATTTTATATTCTAAGTACGTGTGCAATTTGTTGAAGGCAGATTTACATTTTTCCACAAACACCCTAAGATATTTTACCTAAGAGAGACCCAGATTACTTAAAAAAAATAATTGACTTTTGTAAAATTTTTGTCTGTATGTCACTTTGACAAATATCATGTGAGCCTCATGATATTTCTGATGTTGGCAAGTTATTATTTAATCCACTTTTAGATGAGGACATCAAGGTTGAGACCCACACATAGGGATCCCACTCTCAGAAAGTCACACTGCCAGCAATCAGGACACAGGCCTCCATACTCTTTTATCTCATAGGCTTCCCGCTGCTCAAGGAAATACCTTTTCTATTTTTTAAGCTAATTTTTAATTCCAGTTGACATGCAGTATTGTATTACTATCAGGTGTACAATGTAGTGTTTAGATATCTTTATAACTTATGAAGTGACCACCCTGATCATTCTAGCACCCATCTGACACCATACATAGTTGTTGTAATATTATTGACTGTGTTCCCTATGCTGCACTCTACATCCCCATGACTTTTCTTATAACTGGCAATTTGTATTTCTTAATCCCTTCACCTTAGAAAATATCTGTAAAACCTACTGTTCTGCTTTCCCAGATTTTCAAATGAAAACAAGGAAACATTTTCTCTAATAATTACAGTAACAAAATATAGCCTTTCCCTCTTGGAGAGGTAAGAGTTTAGATGACTCAAATATTTGGGGACTTCCTATATAATTTGGTGTCCAGAATGTGATCCTGAATTGGATATTTCAAATTTCTGTTTTTCTCATTTCATCATTTCTTTTCCTAAAGGTAAAATCAAAGGTAGACAGAAAAAAAGCAAAGGCTTCTGACCTCCAAATTTAGTCAGAGAAAATATATAATATAAACAGGATGTCCCACAAAACAAATCAGAAATGGAGATGAGAGTTCATAGCCAATCTCTTCACGCTGGAAGACGTTGCATGGAGCAAAGAGCTGAGAGGGCTGGTTTTGGGAAGTGATTCTGGGAGTTTCTTGATGTCACAGATGTTTGGTGGTTTTATCCTGAGGTTTCGAGATCCCTGGGCACCATGGAATGAGAGTGTTTCTAGTCAATATCTTAAAGGAAGTGAATTCAGGTTGTGCAGAGAGGAGGGAGAATGGTCAGGGTTTAATCACCTAGCAGTTATCCAGAGCGCACAAGAAAAAAAGGAAACCCTTCCAACAGTGGAGTGGTGTGGAGCTTATGGGAGAGTGACCACATGGCATCTCTAGGTGAAGTTGTTGGTGGGACTCACATTCCAGAGGTGCTGGGAGCAATCCGTAAACCATCTCATTGTATGGGACACCAGACTTCCAGTCTTCTCTTGCCACTATTTTCAGCCTAATGGATTACTAGTAACAATTATTATTACAGTAAATAATAATAACAACCACAATATGCTAAATTTAGGCCAGATATCACATGGATTTTCTGACTTGATTCCCATGACATATTTATGAAGTAGGATAATTACCCCCATTTTTTTTTTTACAGATGAGGAAAGAAGCTTGGAGAGATGAAGAGCCTCTCCCCCAGGTCTCGTGTAGAGCTGGAGTTTGAACCTAGGCAATGTGCCTGCAGTGCGTTCAGCAGGCAGCTCTGAAGTTGAGGCCAGACTGGAGAAATACACAGTTATTGTTTTTCCTGTATGGCTTTTCTTATCATAGGCTGATGGCCTGGAAAATACCTGTTAATAAGCAAATATCCATTTATTTGGGAAAGGCAAAGAAACAAGCCTATTTTCACACAGATGGACAATAAAATTAAGTAAATATGAACACCTGGTAGAGCTGGCTGGTTGGAGAGGCTTCAGATATGAGCTGATAACGTCTACAGGTGTAGCTATACACTGGAATACCTGTATTCTCATTACAGGGTCAAGTTACTTCCTTGGGAGCCCCTTCCCGACCTCTGATCAGGGTTTAATCACCTAGGTATTTACTTCTCTAACATCCTGTCCGACTACTTCCTCACACTCCTCTGACTTGTGTTTGTCTTATGTCTGCAAGCAGAGCTGTCTTTGTCTGGTCCGCCTGTGGTCCCTGTCCAGTGACACAGAGTCGTGTGTATGTTAGCTCTAAAGAAATGTTTGTTAACTTGAAATGGAAAAATGTTATAGAACTTTGGGTGAACTGGAAAAATTTGTATAGACATTAAGTGAAAGGCAATAGATTAGAAAACTGATGCTATAATTCAATTTTTGTAAAAAAAATGTTCTATAGGTATAGCAACACACTAGAAAGCTATATTCTATACTATAACAGTGGTTTTCTGGATGGTAGATTATAGATACATTTCATTTTCTTTTTTTTTTTTTTGCTTGGTTGTAGATTTTAGTGATTACCATGTTTTGCTTGTGTAGAAAGAAAGTATCAGTACTACACCGTTTTTATACTCTACAGAGTAGGACTGAGTCTGCTTCAGATGGGAAGAAGGGTGAATGGGTGCTCATCTGAGCCTGCTGCTGTGGATCTCAGAGAAGGAAGCAGGCTCCAGTGCAGGGCAGGGAAGGAGGGGGAGAAAGGAGCAAGGAGAAAGAAAGGAAGGTGATAGAATGAAAGAAGGGGAAGAGCATTAGTGAGGAAGGGAGGAATCCAATTCTCTTGTCACTTAGATAATCAAGGGACAGAGTCAACCCTTCTTAATAAATCTTAATGGCTACAGAGATATTCTGATTTGTTTGTAGGTCATTAAATGAGGTCAGCTCAAGGCAAAGTGATGGAGTCCTATGACCTACTGGCCTTGTTAAATACCACTGGTGTAGACTTTTTATCAAAAGGGTACACATTTCTAGAATGTGGTTCACGCATCACATAGGAACTTGTGGTTTCTTAGCTTTCTTAATTAAATTCTAAGACGGGGAAAATAAACTTCAAATACCACAATTTTCCCTAACATTTAGGGATTTGCTGTTTAACCCTCACATTTGCTATAGAGGATTTTTTGGTAGTGATTCTGAGCAGAGAAACATGAAAAAATCCTAAGAAAAATGGTTGGTTCTAACCACTTGGTTGGGTCACACAGGCAAATGATGGTTTCTTCTCATTTGCTTATCTATAACCTCACTGTAAAAAAAAAATTGTTAAAGTTAAAGAGAGACAAAAGCTCTCACTCCCATTTCCTTTGAAATAAGAGTCACAGGAGCCATTTAAGTTTTCATCAATAAATGGAAAATGTTTTACAAATATTTTGAAAAATGTTTTAAAAGAGAAAGAGAGGCACTGAAAGTGGAAGGCTAAATCCCATCTTCAGTCATTGCGTGAGACCTGGGCTGCAAGGCCCACGAGTTAACTTAATTGATGAGAAAACGATTAGAGCTCCTGACCATGGAGAACCTGTTATGAGAGAGACCTTATACCAATTGCCTTACTCAAGTTGTTTCTCATAATCACAGCAGCTCTATCATGTGGTAAAATCAATGATGGATGGTAGTCAATCACTACAGAAAATTTTGAAAACTGCTAAAGAAAAAAAGATCTATTGTCACTCAATACTTTTCTTCTTCGTAAGATATTAAACTCCTAGGCAGGAGAGATTTTACTTTGCTCATCAGCTACAGAAGGTCTCATTTTCTTCAGGATTCTAAGACATAGAGTCACTATGGAACTCTTGCAGTTAATCAAAGAAGATGGGAGAATCACCTGGCACCTGGCAGGACAACTACCTTCGCTTTCCTAAGGCCTGCTCATGTCTAGCCCCACATTTTACACCTCCACCACAGGGACCAGAGGCCCAAGGAGTTTAAATAGCTTGTTCAAAGCCAAAAGCTAATTAGCAGCAGAGTCGAGACTAGAACTCAGGTCTTTTGTCTTCTCCTCAGTTTATCACGGTCTCCTGTAATCTGTGTCCCCTCAGAGCTGAACACAAATGATGGCTTTGTTCTTCACTCAAATTGCCGTCTTCGGGTTGATGATAGCCCTCCAAGCAGATTTTCAGCACTTTCAGAAAAGGAATCGCGCCATTCTCGGTTGAGTCTTCACTCCGCTGTGCCTGACGTGGTGTTGGTGTTGCCGGTCCAGCAGCCTTCAACAAGTACTTGCTTGGGGGAGGCCCTGTGACGCCAGCTGCTCTGAAACCCCTCACAAATCTCCCAACCAGTTGCTTTTTGAAATATCAAAAATCAGGCACATTTCCAGTAATCTTGCTTCAGAATTTGTTCCTGTGTTTTAATCAGAACATTAGGAGATTATTTTTTCTATGCCATTAGTTTATTTTGAACTTTAAGGGAAATGGGTTTTCTTCCCTCTGCTGAGGACTTTCATCAATAGTCACTGGGTGATCTGGAGTGCACTGAACTTGGGGCTTCATTTGGAGATTTTTAAAAAAAATAACATTATTAAAATCTGTACTGTGGGAAGAACTTGGTCCAGCAGTGCTGTTCCTGGTCACCATGGATGAGAAATAAGTCATCCTGGACACAATCTTGCTGTTCTGGCAGAAAAGAGGGCGGCGATTCCCTCTAGTGGAGAACTCCCCAAGCCCTTCTCCCAAGTGGCTTTTATTGGGAATGGTATGTGTAGGTGTATATAGCATACATGCATGGCTCATCAATCAATGTCAAAAGGTTATAGTCACACAAAAACAGGTATTATCTACAGATAACAATTGAAAGAACACAGAGATTTGTCATAGGTCAGGGTTTATTATTCATGCTTAGGCCAGAGGGTCTTTAAGACGTGTTTCATGAGATAAGCAGTTTACTCCTTATGCCTTGAAGTTAAACAACCAGTTAATATTGACAGAGCTATACCAAGTAAAGCAAGCTTCAAAGGATACAATGTATTTATCAGGCCTGATCCCCACAGGAACCCTGGGTGTTAGAGTCGGGTCATGTCTGCCACCTGCATTACCTGGTTTTCCAGGGAGACTTACTAGCCCCTTACAAAGTATTCTCTCATAGGGCTGCAATCTCTGAAACCACACAGAATGGTCCCCAACACTACAGTATTTTTCCATAGAGAGCAATTGATTTAAAAAAAAAAGGAAAAGAAAAACTCCTCATTCCTTTCCAGTCACTAACAAGACAGCTTAATCTAAAATGAAAGAAAAAAATGATTCCACTATAACCAACACTGAAAAGCAATTCCAATTTCCTTCTAACACTGTAGACTGACGTTTAAATTACCAAAGGATACTAATTTCTCAAAGAAGGAGGAAAGAGAAAGCTAAACCCACCAATGAGGGGTTAAAAACAATTCCTCTAATCATAATTGCCTTTCCTGAGGGGAAAAAAAGAAATACCACTCTTGAACACTGCCCAAAGCCAACAAAACAAACTGACCAGAGAACTTCCTGTTGGTAGCACTCTCATTTCCTGTCTGAATGAGACGAGACATTTTCCCCTGATAAAATACCGGCAAGTGATTTAGAGTGGCCAGTGCTTCTTCAGCAGTTTTGATTATGAGTGCTAATTCTGGGATCTCTGCAGCCCACCAGGCCCTAGCAGATAAAAATCACCATTATTCTTCATCTCTCAAAGCCCAGGTATAAGTCCAAGCCTGGGGGAGCTTAGATTTATAGGTGATGTAATTTAGAATTCTGGGCTCATAAGTAAATGGTTCAGAAAGGTCCTCTTTATCTTCCCACCACTGATAAGTGCGCAGATCCGTGGCACAGCTCCACCTCTCCTTGCTTGGTCCCCTGGCTATTGATGAAGGCCTTATTCTGCCAGAGACCCACTCCTGTTTGCAGGAGAAAAGGTGATGATGTGTATCGACAAGAGAGAGAAGATGGATGTCAATGGCAGGGCAGAGTAATGTTTTTGAAGTAGTACCTTTGGTGACATAAATGATACTCTGGAGCACTTACTACATACTAGGATTTGAATTGGTACTTTGGAAAATAATATCTTATGTAAACAATTAAAACCAATATTTATATAATATTTTACATATGTTATCTATTTAATCCTTTCAACATCCTTGTGAGGTAGGCATTATTATTAACCCCATTTTATAGATGAGGAGACTAATGCATAGAGTGATTATACAACTATCTTATATCTTTATGCTTTTGCATATCTTTCTTTCAAATCAAACATGTTTGAAAGAAACTTTTTATATTTTTATGTATGTTTTATTTCAGAGTAGTCAATTGGAAATGATCCCTTGGTCATCCTACAGGAAAACCTTAGTTATGATTTCGCAGCTGTAAAAATTATTTCAACAAGGCCTGAGGTCAAAGACTTATACCATGACAAAGAGTTAAATTGTATGACAGAACATTCCTAACAAACATGAAGAAGGGGCATATATCTGAGCCCAGGCACTACAGGACATTTTACAAAGGCTTCACTCAAGCCCAGGGCTTTTTGTTCACCCGCATTCTTTGTTATCATCAGATGCTTCCAGTTACATTTGGTCGGCATTCCTGTCGGTCAGCTCTAAACCATGGTCTGGTCACTGAACTGAGAGTGACCTGGAGAGGGAGGTCTATTGCCCGTTTTTACACTGGCAATGTTTCTGCGGTCACAGAAACATTTTTAAGTGTGTGGTATTTTATGAATTGACAAGTTTCTGCACCAGAATCCATTTTCTTTTGAAGGGCTATACGTGGTTATGATTTACAACCAGGTGGTGATTTCCACTGTCCCAGTACCTGGGAGCATTGCAGAATTTGATGTTGCTCAGTTATCTAAATCCAACCATTTTTCTGATGCAGCTGGGCTGAAATCCAGTCTGTGATTCACCTGCCATGAACAAGTTCATAGTTGCAAAAGAGACCTAAACACTATTACTTTACTGAACGCCTTTATTGATAGGGTCAGTATTATTTTATGTTCTGTGTCACTTATTACTACCATGCATAAAAGGAATATTCTGTGAATGCTATCATATCCTTCAAGGCAAACATTCAGGCAGCCAAGTAGCAGGTGCTTACTTAAATTTTGCCCCAGTTTTTCAAGTGTCATGGCAACAAATTCAGTCCAATTCCTGATTAGTCAGGGCATTTAAGACATTAGATCAATACTCAATAATATAAACATTTTAAGCTCAAGAATACAGTTTAAATATATTTGAGTCCAGAATCTTTCAAGTTTACCTGTTCAGAAATGTTCTGCTCAGATGTCAATCACCCCTCCTCTAAGATGGAACAGCCAATGGAAATGCTTAACAGTGGTGCAGATCATGAAGAATTCCTTCAGTGGACATGCTAGGTCCAATATATACTAGACCCTGATAAATCTGATCGGTTTTAGGTCTGAGTAATCGCTTGTGTTTATTCTAATAAATTCCAGTTCACCCTAAACCCTAACAGTCTGCATTTGTTTCAGTAAAAATTACTTGATGCTTGTTAGGACCAAACCATACATTTATTTATAGGGCACTTGTCACCACGGTGGAAATCCTCAGTGTTCACCAGGCCACTTTTGGTGGCTGGTGAAAGGAACACAGCAGGGTGAGAATTTTCCACTGTGCTGATCCAGACTTCTGCCTCATCACATGGCCGCCTTCCAATTGTATCCTCCAAATAAAAACTGGATGCATTTTAAATGATCGCAAAGATCAACCCTGCCAAATAAGCAGCCTGCTCAAGGCCAGGGTACAGGCGGCCCCTCAAAGTGCCCATGCAGTTAAGAACAAGATCTTTCAAAGAGATTCCTTCTCACCCTAGATGGGTTCCAAAGTCCTCAGTGTTTTGGTCAGATTTTCATGTCCCTCATATTATCTAAATCACGGGTGAAAAGTTGTGCTATGCTAGTCAATACCTGGATCTCATGAATTCTCTGTTAATCTTATCATGTTCTAAACAGCAGTGTATTTCTTCCCCCATCCTGGGAGTTGGTGTGAATAAGTGTGTTGTACTACCAGTCAGACTCAAGGATGCCCGTTTTGAAAGCCAAAGCTGAGACATGATCACTTTGTTCTAAGGCTGCATTGTCACTATGCCTGCATTGGGGGGTTTTCAGGCATAAATGTTGTTTGGATGATTAGTTAAAAAATATATTGATTACTGCAGTGTTGAATTTTCTCACATCTCCCAATTTACATTAAACCTTCGCCAGTAGATGTCTACTTGAGGTGAGCGCAGGCTGCGCTTCCATCAGTCTCTCTCCTCTGTGAGTCCCATTTCTTGCCTGTCCCAGTGCTACTGAGGGACTTCATAGACTTCTTTGATCCTTTCCTTGCTTTGTGTATCCTCACATAAGCCTCACTCACCAGAGTGTTTCCCACAGATAATTTCCCTCAGCCTGTGTATTGACGAAACCTACCCCTTTCATGTACTTTCATCATGCGCACTCAGTCTCATACACATCTCAGAGCACTAAGTGTGCCTTGACTACCCTGGTCCTTTTCTCCCAAACACATCCTTACTTTTCTACCCTCACATTTTTCATCGTCTACTCCTCAGAGTACCTACTCTCAGGAAGCTCATGCTTATAAATATCATCCCTTCTTCCTTTTCCCCTTCATGGCTTGGCTCCATGGTTGACAGAGTAAATATTAGCATAAATAAAATTTACCTTTGTGATATTTTTCACTGTAAATTCCATTGCCTTTCTCATTATACACACAACACTGTTTGATAAGGCCCAAAATAGATATGTGCATTTAGAGAGCTCAGAGATTTCTAGACCCATCCAAATTAAACTGATGGAAGAATTTGAGCCAGGAAATGCAAGAACATTTAAAGAGAGGATTTTCTTAGAATCCCTCACATTATATTACTGGCCATGAGCTAATCTTTATTCAAAGAAGTAGAGTCACTATGGAGGTATAAAGCTGTTTTTCTGTGGCCTCTTTCACCAGTGGAGGAAAACCTAATCATAAAGAGTGATTTCTCTTCTAATTCCTCTCTAGCTCCTAAGGCGAGGTGGCAAACACAAGGCCCGCAGGCTGAATCTGGCCCTCCACTTTGTTTTATCTGGCCTGGCACCTTGTTTCTACCTGGTGGTAGCGCCAAGCTCCTTGCCCCAGTTAAGGAGTAGTTACATTTACACAGTCCTAAAATGACATTCAGCCCTTTGAAAGCAACCACAAGGCTGATGTGGCCCCCTCAATGAAAATGAGTTTGACACCCCTGCCCTAAGGGGTTGTGTCCTGGTCTTTGTAACTTACATATACTCTTGTCCCTGCAGGGCATGTGGCTTGATTTCTTTTTTCTTAAGGGTTTGGCAAAAGGTAAAATAACAACTACCTATCGTTTCAATAAGAAGGAAATTATTTAACACAAAAGACATTTATTACAACAGAAATAATATGTGGCAGCTGAAGACAGGACCCAACTATGGCTGGTAGATTATCTGGGCCTTCTCAAATACTCTGTACTTCTTTAACTTACAGTTATAATTCTCAATACGTATAAATGGAATTTGAAGAAGTCACCTAATTTATTGAGATGCCACCTAATTTATTGAGAATTCTTTCTGGAGAAAGTTCTAATAATTTTCCCTACAAAAAAAGAAGCAAATGTTTGTTTCCAAAGATGGGTGTGTTTTCCCTCCAAAGTGTATTATGAATCCACAGTGATTTTGTATTGGTCATCATGTCTGAGCCAGAAGAATGTTCTGATTTATTATGTAACTTGGACTATTTAAGCAATTAGATCCTCACCCTTCTATTTGAATCTTTGAATGAAAAGATCCAATAATTGTTAAACTCTACTTTTAATATAGCAGCCTGGAAGAGAGGGATTTTTTGGGGAAATGACATTGGACTGATGGCCAGGAATGCACATGATGAGACAGAGGAGGAAGGACAAGTACTGTAAGAGGCCTGAGAACAGATCAAGGACCAGGAATGACACAGTGACAATGAGAACAACGTTCTACACTGTAAGAATAATATCTATTTGTCTTTCACAAGATTTTAGTTTTAAACATTACTTTCTCTCCAGGGATTCAGATAAGTCAATTTTCAGACCCAAATCAAAGAAATGACTCCATTGTTTCAATGGGTGGGAATCTACAGGAAAGCTAGGAACTAGCTATTATTGAGAGCAAAAATAGATTTAATAACAAAAAATCGGTTGCATCAGCAAACATTTTGAATGTTTTCGTAAATTATGTGTGTTTTACATGATTAAAACAGCTATTATTATGAATTTTAAGACTAATGGGTTCTACCTTACTCTGAAGGGGAATGATTCTATTCAGGGGAGGCCACACTCTGGGTAGTTTACCAATACTTGTTTTTCTGTAGAAGTGTGAAATTTTACACAATCGATAACAATTAATGAGTTCCTCATCACTAGATGTAGTAAATGACTCACAGCAACTGTTCTTTTCTTAATTACCATAAACTTCTGGCACTAATTCTTACAGAAGACAGGCATATAATTAAGTGGTACATTGTGTCTCCTCTTTGTGAGTCCTGCTGCTTGTCTGTCCTGAGCCTGCCAACCATACGCCAATGAGGACTACTGAATTTCTTCTCTAAGGGTTTTCACTAATTAGTGAAACCCCTAAGCCTCACTCATAATGATTTTTCTTGAAAACCAACTCTCAGCCTAAAGTGGGAGGAAATCTTCCTCTTTTATCTAAGCACTCCTAGTATCAGGCAGCCTTCAGCCTCTCACACCTTTCCTTTCAACCTTTCTCTCCTTATACCCCCACAAACACATCCTCACATCCCCACTATTTCCACCATTTACTCCTCAGCTAGGTATCCTCTCCCAGGTAGACCTTAGTAGTAGACAAAACTACTACTCTTCTTCCTTCTACTCTCCCCATCCAAGCTTGAGTTCCAGGACTGACTTTAGAGTAAATAGTGTGAACCTTGACTTGTTAATTTTTCTACCTTAGATTCTATTGTCCCTCCCATTACACAAACACTGTTGGGTAAGTCTCCAGGTGGGACCACTTCTGTGTGTGTGTGTATTTAAATTAGAAGGCTCAGAGATTTCTGGTAATTTTTACTCTCCAAAATAATCTAATGATGGCATTTGAAGCAGGAAAAACAAGGACATTAGAAGAAAGGGAGCATCCTTAGAACCTCTCAAATTATATCACAAGTAAATCAAATAGTGATCATTTATCAGACAAGTACCATCATTGTAAAGTCATAGATTTATTTTCTTGTTTTTTTTTCAATCTATTTAGTGCCTGAATGGAGTTTCTGTTCATAACCAGGCCCTTCTCTTCTATCTTTACTCCATATACTAAAGGCTTAGGTCCAAGGCTTAGTATTAACATTTTCTTTCCCTTACAGTTAATGTGGTGATACTTCTTCTATGTGGAATTTGCCCAAAAGAAAATTAACAATTCTTCTCATTTAAGTAAGAGAAGATTTATTTAACTAAAATAGCATTTAATACTTTAAAAATAGTGTATGTGATGCTAAGATAAAGGCCCTGTGATGGCTTACTAGATAACCAATGTATTCTCAAATGCTCCACATTATGTTTCTGCTGCACAAATGTGCAGAAGCTCTGACTTCTGAAATTCAGATACCACATAAATAAATACAAGCAGTCGGTATATAGGTTTACAACACATGATACACTGGTAGCTCCAATGTCTTTCTCTTTTAAGGTCAGTTCTATGGTTTTTGTAGACTAGAAATCTGTCATTCAAAATGTCTTCCAGATAACTTATTCATTGGTCAGTTAAATACGTGTAAGAAATGTGCTTCTAATTGCTAGTATTTTAAGAAGTATTAACATCAGCTATTGGGAAAGCTGGGGTTCCCTATTACCGTAATGCCTTGATTTAGGTAATAAACAGCCCCCTTAGGAATTAGGAAGTGGAGATACATATGTTTTAGCTTAAAATAGAGATACCTAGAAGAATAGTGTTTTTACCATTGCCAAGACACATCTCCAGTATTCCCCTTGAGGGTTAAATAAGGCCATATACTTCAATAGAAGCCCACTTTCTAGCTCAGGGTTTCCTATTCTTGGCACTTGACTTTTTATGTGGAATAATTGTGGGAAACTTTCCTGTGCATTGCAAGATGTTTCCTAGTATCTATGGCCTATATCCACTAGATGCCAATATCATCATAACCCCACAACTGTGACAACCAAAAAAATTTCCAGATATTTCTAAATTATCTGGTTGAGAATCACTATTCTAGTATAAAAAGCAGGAGGAATAAAAATCTTGAACAAAATATTAGCAAATTGAATTCAACAATGTATAAAAAAATTACATACCATGACCAAATGGGATTTGTCTCAGGTACATAAAGTGGCTTAACAGTAAAAAACCCACTAATCTATCAACAGGTTAAGGAAGAACAATTATATAATGATCTTAACAAATACAGACAAAGCATTTGAAAGAATTCAATGCCCTTTCATGATAAAAATTCTCAGCAAACAAGGAATAGAGGAGAAGCTTCTCAATTTAATAAGGAGAACCTACAAAAAATGTGTGGATAATATAATAATTAATGGTGAAAAACTCAAAGTTTTCCTTCAAAGATCAGGAACAAGTCAAGAATGTCCTCTCCTTTTCAGCATCATACCAGAAGTCTTAGGTAATGCAGTAAGACAGAAAAAGAAAAAGAAAAGGTATATAGATTGGGGAAAAAATAAATAAAACTTTTTTATTTTCAAATAACATGATTCTCTATGTAGAAAATCTGATAGAACTGACAAAAATACTCCATGGATTATAGTGAGTTTTCAGAATTCAAGGTTAATATATAAAAGTCAATCACTTTCCCATATACCAGCAATAAAATTAAAAAAAAAAAAACACTACTTATATTAGTTTCCAAAAATTAAATACTTAGGTATAAATCAAATGAACTATTTACAAGATTTTCTTAATCTGTTTAGGCTAATAAAACAAACTACCATAAACTGGGCAGCTTATAAAAAAAACAAACAGGTATTTAGTACCACAGTTCTGGAGCCTGAGTAGATGAGGTTAGGGGCCCAGGACAGTTGGGTTCTGGTAAGGACAGACTTCTGGGTTGCAGACTGCCAAATTCTCCTTGTATCTTCACATGACAAAAAGCAGAGACAGGAGTCAACTTCCCTTGTGATTCTTAGAAGGGCACTAATTCCAGTTATGAGGGTTTCATTCTCACGACCTTATCTAATCTTAATTACTTCTCAAAAGCCCTATCTCCTAATACCATTACATTGGGAGGTAGGGGTTCAACATGAATTTTAGTGGGAAACAAACATTTAGTTCATAACAAAGATCTGTAAAAGGAAAACTATAAAACTGATGAAAGATATCAATGTAAAACCAAATAAGTAAGATATTTTATGTTCATGAAGAGGAAGACTCAATGTTGTCAAGATGAGAGTTTGTCCTAACATGATCTATAATTCAACACAATCCCAATCAGAATCTCAGCAAGTTGTTTTGTGGACATGAGCTAACTGATTCTGAAGTTTGTATATGGAGAGACCAAAGACCCAGAACAGTGAAGAATGAAGTCAGAGGACTGGCACTACTCCACTGTAAGACTCACTGTAAAGCTCTAGTAAATAAGGACAGGGCAGTGTGATTTTCATGGAAGAATTTTTAAAAGATCAATAGAACAGGCTATATAGCTCAGGAGTAGACCCACATACATTTAGTCAACTGATCTTTAACAAAGACACAAAGGCAACAAAATGGAGAAAAGAGAGTCTTTTCAATGAATGATGCTGGAACAACTGGGCATCCACACGTAAAGAAATAAATCTAGATACAGTCCTTATAGTCTTCCTCGAAACTAACCCAAAATGGGTCACAGACATAAAACTTTTAGTAAGTAATATAGGAGAAAACTCAGTTGACTTGGGGTTTGATAATGACTTTTTAGATACAACACCAAAAATACAATCCATGAAAGAAATAATTGTTAAGCTGCACTTCATTTAAATTAAAAAAAAAAAAAAAGTATGCTCTTTGAAAGACAAAGTCAAGAGAATGAGAAGACATGCCAAAGATTGGGAGAAAATAATTGGAAAAGATAAATTTGATAAAAGACTCATCCAAAATATACAAAGAACTCTTAAAACTCAACAATAAGAAAATAAACAGCCTGATTAAAAAATGAGCCAAAGACATGAACAGACACATTACCACAGAAGATACGCAGAGGGAAAGTAAGCATATGAAAAGATGTACTACATTATATTTCACTAAGGATTTGTCAATTAAAAAAATAAGTTAACAGGAAATATTAATGAGGAAGGCCAAAACTCATAACACTGACCACACCAAATGTTGACAAGGATGTGGAGCAACAGGAACTTTCATCCATTGCTGTTGGGAAAGCAAAATGATAAAGCTGATTTGGAAGACAATTTGGCAGTTTCTTACAAAACTAAATAAACTTTTACCATGTGATCCAGTAATCATGTTCCTCAGTACTTACCTAGCGGAGTTGAAAATGGATGTCCACACAAAAACTTGTACACAGATGTTTATAGCAGTTTAATTCATAACTGACAAAACTTAGAAGCAACCAAGATGTTCTTTAATAGGTAAAAGGATAAATAAGCTAATACATCCAGACAATGGAATATTGATCAATACTAAAATGAAATGAGCTGTGAAGCCATGAAAAGACATGGGGACAACTTAAATGCATATTACTAGGTAAAAAAGAGGCAATCTGAAAAATCTGCATATTGTATGCCTCCAGCTATAAAACATTCTGGAAAAGGCAAAACTGTGGGTACAGTGAAAAACATCAGTGGTTGCCAAGAGTTGAGGGAGGAAGTGATGAACAGACAGAGCACAAAGATTTTTTTAGAACATGAAATTATTCTATATACTATAATGTTGAATACATGTCATTATATATTTTTCAAAACTCATAGAATGTGCAACATCAAGATTGAACCCTAATGTAAATTATGAGCTTTGAGTGACAATATCATGTCAATATAGGTTAATTGATTATAACAAGAGTGCCACCGTGATGCAGGGATGTCAGTAGAGGGGGACTGTGTGTATGTGGGGACCAGGGTTATATGGAAACTCTCTGTTTCTGCTTAATTTTGCTATGACCCAAAACTTCTGTAAAAATAAAGTTTATTGATTAAACAAGAAGAATGTGAACTATGCTATTCTAGGGATCCAAAGGACAACATGTGAAGCTTACATAGGGGGTAGTCAGTATTTGAACAAAATTGTGAAGAAGTAAATATCCATTCATAGACACACATTCTGACTACTTCAAGTTAATTTTTCTGTTTTCTGTCTTGAATTTTCCACCTCCCCAGTCTCATCTTATGAATAATAAATGGTCAAAGATCACTGAATAATGTATAAGTTTCTTTAAAAATGTCCTGTTCTCTTTGTGATCATGGTATTTTAGGGATTTGAGTGGTAAAAATAAAGCAGTGTTCAACCTCATGTGGGCGATATTTTTCCCACGTGAAATATTTTGTCTCCCAAAGGCAAAAGTTCAGAAAAAAGATGGTGTGTTTTGTCCTAAACATGAATAAAGGGAGTTTTGTGTTGAACTACATGATAAAACCAGTAGGATATTTGTCATTAAATGTATATTTTTCAGTGGACTTTTTGGCATGAATAAGCCAACTCTTTTTTAAAGGAGTAACAAATTTTACAGAGCAAGAGCTTGGCTGTAAAGGTTATAGTGGGTATAGAGGTAAGCAGGAGAGGAGGGAGCAGCACTATACCACCTGACTCCTGACCCCACACCAGATTGCTGCATTAGTATTAACACCTTCTTATTAGAATGAGATCCTGAACACCAGTCAACTTCTCTGGTTCTTCCAAGCACAGAAAATATGGTGGCCTGGTCAGTGGAGCCGCAATTTGAAACATTACACAATAAATGGTATAAGCCATTCCCATTCGGAGGGAGAGCATACCCAGAATTATGGAAGTATTCCATGTTGGATCCACGTGGAAGAGAATGGAAACATTGGATGTTGGTTACATTTTTGTTATTTTATTTTTATTCATACATTCAGGAACTAAGAGTCTTCTATTTTGTTATTAATTGCCTGATGTAGATTGACATGAACTGTCTAAAAACCATGAGTGTGAGTTCCGGCCAAGATGGGGACATAGGTAGAAACCCTTTGCTTCCTCACATAACCAAAAGGAGGATAACAACCAATCTAAAATCAATAAACAACCAGAAACGTCAGAAAATCAAACTGCATGGAACTCTGACAACCAAAGAATTAAAGAAACAGTCAATCAGAACAACCAGACCAGTAAGAACCTGGGGCGAGGCGGTGGACTGTGCAGGCAGGGCTGGCGGAAGGTGAAACTGAGACTCAGAACTGACTGTGGACTGTGGCGGTTGCCACGGCGGGAGAAACTCCCAGCCTCACAGGAGAGTTGGAAAGTGAGCTAGAGTGCAGCAGGGGAGCTGCATTGTTCCCTTTCTGGCCTCTCCCCCACAAGCACTGCCACAGGCAGCAAAGAGAGTTGCCTGCCCAGGTGATTACCTGAGGCCCCGCCCCCTTCCAACTTATCAGGTGCACCAAGACAAAGAAATATGGCCCAAATGAAAGAACAGAGCAAATCTCCAGAAAGAGAACTAAGCGATGAGGAGATAGCCAACCTATCTGATGGAGAGTTGAAAGCCCTGGTAATCAAAATGCTCATAGATCTGATTAGGCTTGGTTGAAAAATGAAAAAACAAATGAAAGATACCCAAAGTGAAATAAAGCAAAATGTAAACAGGTTCACTTCTTATATGTCAGATCTTATATGAGGCAGCAGAATGAAGTTTTCTCCCTGTGGTTTGGGGAAGCTGTGAACATTGACAGTTGATGTCTAACTCCTGGCACATGATTCTGTAGAAAGGCCCTGCACTTGGACTGGCCCTGGAGAGACCAGAAAGCTACAGGAAGAATTTACCACCTGTCTTTGGCACTTGCTACTTTGTGTTCCACTTCACTTCTCCAAAGACAAAAACCTCTTTTGTTTCTTTTTCTGGGTGTTTCATAGCACTAATCACAGGGTAATACAACTCATAGCAACATCTAGGACAGCCTCTATACCCCAGAGCCTGCTACAATTGTGTAAGCTAGTTGATTCTAGTTTACACAATGGGTGAGGCTTACACCACCTCACCCACTCCTTCTCATGGACACCGCAATAAAAGATTCTTGCCTGTCCATCCCCCTCTCGCTCTGCCTGTTGGCAGATCCCGGGGCTTCCTTGTGTGCCCCCACCGCCTTCCCCTACCTGCCATGGTATGGCATGGCATGTCTCTTTTTTTTGGATCTATAAGTATAAGAAAATATCTTCAGTGCAGCCATCTCCTGATCTGTTGGCCTTGCCATACCCAAATAATGGTAGGGATCAGGAGAGTGATCGCTAGACCACTAAGGCCACCCGAGCAGAGGCAACATATATGTGCCTTAATGTCTAAGGAATGTTCTAGGTGGTGAGCACTCTTGGGGCATGTGTGTATGTTGGATTATAACCTCCTCAAAAGCTTCTTGGGTATAATCTGAAACCAGCCTTTTAACTCAGAAGGGAGGGAGAAACCAAGGAAAAGGCAGACCACTCCAGATTGGTGGGCCTCAGATTTAATAAACAAAGAAAGTTACTTACAAGACTTGTCTCAGGTGAGGACAAGACTAGTAGATTTCCATGCCTACCAGCCAAATTTTCAAAGTTTATATGGAGGCTTTAACTAGGGACAGTCACATACACAGGAAACCTTAATAGGCTTCAGTCATGTACCCAGGCTTATCACCACATTGCTGTCTCAAGGCTGTGTCCTTGGGCAGCTTCCGGCACAGAGAAGGCTAGTAGGGAGCACATTTCAGACACAGACAGGCAATGGGGAGCCTCCACTACCCGGGTCCAGCTCTCCAGTCAAACCAGAGGTCATGTCTTCTGAATGTTCTTCCCCAACCACGTGAATTTACTTCTCTGTACCTCTAGTTCCAAATACAAAGCCCAGAACAGTGTGACCTAGTCCTTGTTGAAGAATGAGGGAGAGGAGTGGGAGTGCTGGGGAGAAAATGCAGACCACTGTACTTGAGCAACAATTAAAAAAGAAAGACTAAAACCTAGTACAAGAGGCAGAAGTGGATGGGTTGTTAAAAGCATGTGGTCTCTGTAGTCACAGAGCTTGAGTTCAAATCCCAGCATCCCCACATACTGGCTGTGTACTTAGTTTCTTACAAGTTGGTAAACCTACCTATGGCCCAATTTTTCCAGCATAATGATAAAATACACCTTTTAAAAAAAGAATTAATCAAAATAATGCCTGCAAAGCACTAGGTCAGTGCTCACATAGTTTATGCTCAGTGTTAACTATCATCACAAGGCCTGGTGTGTGCATTGGGATTCGTGGGGGAACTTGAAATCTATTTGAAATCTTCTTTACTGGGTGGTGGTGTGGGGGGGTGAGTAGCAGGTATAACAAGGACAAATGATAATGGAAAACTACAATAAAAAATAAGTTTAAAAAAGAAATCTTTATTGATGGCAGATCTGTCTGTACTACTCCATCTTAGAAGAAAGAAACAATCAGATTTTCTATTTTGATAATTCCGAATGCTATAGTTCATTTAAACTTTAGATAACTGTTCATGGAAAGGGATAAGCACCATTAGCAGAGGCCACATCGGTAATCTGCATTATTGCTGAATAGGACTTTGGAAGCATTTTATAGTCTCCATGGAGGGTATGGGGTGTGGTTAGAAGGGAAAATTTAAACTCCAGTTCCCTTCCAAATTCTCATCACAGATGCCCGGCATCTCAAAGTCCTGCCACTCAGCCCCCTTGCCTGATACTTTTTACTCTTTACAGTCCCCCAACCCTACAGCTGTCCAGGCACTGGCTTGTTCTTTTGATTTTGCATCTGAATCATCACAAGTAAAAACCACATGACCTGGCTGTCACAGACCAACCAACAGGAGCAAGATGCCTCCTTCCCAAGGAAACTTCGCTCTGACTAACCACTAACCGGGTACGCTGCAGAGCCCCTAGTCAGGGAATAGACCTAAAACGTTATTTTTCTCTATAGGCCTATTGGTTGGGGTGATTAGTTATAAGGTATATAAATGTCTAATCACTATCTTTTTTTTTAAAGATTATTTATTTATTTTTTATTTTTTTAGAGAGGGAAGGGAGGGAGAGAGAGAGAGAGAGAGAAACATCAGTGTGCGGTTGCTGGGGGACATGGCCTGCAACCTAGACATGTGCCCTGACTGGGAATCGAACCTGCGATGCCTGGTTCACAATATGCAGCCCACACTAAATCCACTGAGCTACACCAGCCAGGGCAAATCACTATTTTATACAGCTGAAACTAATGTCAACTGTAACCAAAAATTTAAAAATATTAAAATAATAAAAGAAAGAATGAGGTGATGATGATGCGGGTGGGATGTTGATTACAGTTCTTCTGATCCTCTCTATCTCAGCACATGTTGGAGACATCCTATGGAAAGAAAAGACCAAAGACACAAGCAAAAACTGTCTTTATTATGTGGGAAGCAGGGTGTCACAAGCAGAGGGGTCTTGATAAGGTTTGATCTGAATGAGAACTGGTAGAGGTTTCCTGGTTTTATAGCCTTCGCAGTCCCCAGTCTGAGATCTTGGCCTCCTTTACTTAGAGGAGGCGGTAGGGTGGGCAGTGTTCCACCCCACACCATTGTACTGGCAATGGCATGTGGTTTCCCCTTGTATATCCTGGGTGCCACAGGCATAGCCACACAAGCATCTGGTGATGATGTACCCTGCACGGCATGGGATAGGGATGGAAAACCACAGCCCTCAGAATTTGAGACAGGCCTTCCGCTAATTACCCTTTGTCTCCTTCCTTCTGATGGGGCAGAAACAGTGTGGGATTAAAGTAGGAGGTAGATGGAGTAGGAGGTAGATGACATGGCGAGGCATTGGAGGAAAGAAAAGGTTGCGGCAGGTGAGATAAAGGAAGGGGAGGGGGAGTGGAAAGAAACCTTTGATTCCTAAGCAGCCCCTTGCAGGCGAAAGGATGGAAAGGAAATTAATGGTATTGGAGTTACGACTCAACCCAACAACATTACATTCCTGAAGTTGGGGACAATCTGCTGGTATCCCGAGCTCAGAAGCATGAGAATGGGTGTAGGTTGAGCAAGCACCTTTTCCTCATATAACTACTCAACCTGAAGGGCAGGATGACTGACTACTTTCATTAGTGATGCTGGTGTAGAGGAAGGCTGGGGCCCAAACTGGCCAGACCCTTTCCCCAAACCCCACATCACCTTTATGCTCATACAAAGGAGTCACTGTGTCCAGGATCGAGTAACTCAATAGCTGTGTGCTGTTGGCAAAAGTATGTAACTTTTTGAAGCCTCGGTTTCTTCTTTTGTAAAATGGAAATAAGAGTGCTCACCTCACAGAGTTGTACTGAGGAGTTAATAAAATAATGATGGAACACTTAACAGTGCCTACACATGGTTAGTATGTGCTCAAGAGTGTTAGGTGCAGGCTTCCTCTGCATCACCAGCAACTCTAAGCACCAATAAGGCATGGAAAGGGCAGGGGCTTTGAGATGAGTCTTCCAGTTACAGGTTGTCCTCTGGAGATGAGGTGGGAAATGGAGTGGGGTCTGGTAGCAGAACTGAGCATCAGGAATAAAACTGCCCCCCATTCTCTAACCCTCTCCAATATCAGCCACCCCGTTCACTGAGGGGTGCTCTTATCTTTTCATTTATAGCAAAATCTAAGAAATGTGGGGCATCCCCTGAGCTCATCAGTTGAAGAAGGGCAAAGAGAAGGTGAGAAGAAGGCTTCATCCTGCAGGAAGACAGCATCCTGCGAAGACGGGAGAAATGGACAAAAGATGAAGAACAACTCCTGGGTCCAGAACAAAGGGGATAGAAGGGCAAGGAGAAGAGCCCTGGTTGTCATCTTCTCAGATACCTTTCCATTGCCCTTGACTAATTCTGTCCATGGGAAGTAACAAAAACTTCAGCTGGTAAAGGCATAAAATTAGAATAGAGGCTCCATGAAGCCAATAATCCTTGTGCATTTGAGCCTCTACTATACCCCAATGCCTGTCACAGAGCAGAACTCAATAAATGTTTGCAAAATGAATTAACACAAACATTTATTATTCATTTATGAAGAAATAAGGTTCAATGTCTCTAGACTTAGTTCAGTGGCTGAATAATGTTATAATGGCCTCAGATTTTTTTCCCTGTTTCTACTTCACAGTCCCTATAATTTTTCCTCAAAAGTCACAAAATCATCAACTAACTCCATGGTGACAACTCCAGACCTTACATCCTCATACCAACATCCAAAGCAACAAGGGTTATGGATAACTTTGAATCTTTGATTTTTATGCAGGAAAAAACTTTTGGGCGAGCTCCAAACAGAGCTCTTTTCTGACTTCTTGGACTGATTTTGGTCACATGCCACAACTCTGCTCCATACAAAGGTGTCTGGGAGCTTGGTTATTGCCTTAAACTTATTGGCTAAAATAATAATTTATCATTCGGGACTGGGCACATGAGCACCCTGAATAAAATAAGGATACTTTTAACACAGAAAGGGAAAACTCGTCACTAAGTGGACGATAAACTGTTATCAGCCGGAGCTACAAAATCTGATTTCTGCTTCCAGAGCTGGCAACTTTTCTAGCCTCCATCATCTCTCTTTGGCTTTTTCTTTCAGAGATTCCCTCTGATGCAGTTATTTCTTCTGCAAGCACCTTTAGAACAGAACCAAGGGATCCATTAAAATAATGTCTGTCTTTCACTGACCAAGGTTGAGGTAAAGTAAAAGGAATAGAAAGCAAGAGAGAAAGTGAACTAGGACTCAGAGCTGGACTTGGTAGTAACTAATTCATCATTCATTATAGCTGCTCCATGGGCCAGACACTGGGGATTCAATAACATGCAAATTAAGTAATATTTCATCTTTCATAGATCTCATGTCCTAAGGGGGGGAGATAAACATTGACAGATGAGTATATATTATAATGTCAGGACTAAGAAGTATTTAAAAAAGGGGGAGGGCAAGAGATGAAGCATGACAAGAAGGCTTCTCTGGAAAATATTGAGAGCTGACCTTGTGTGTGAGAAACAATGTAACCATTTGGCGGATGCAGAGTGGAAAGGCCCTGAGGTAGAAGTGTGGTTATAATTCATAGGAATACCAAGAATGCAGGTGTGGCCAGGTTGAAGTGAGCAAGGATCAGAAATGAGATCAGAGATATAACCACTGGCTAGATGCATGGTTTTCTGGGCCATGATAAACACTTGGGATTTTATTTTAGATGTAATGAGAAGTCTTTAGAAGTGTACTTTGGATAGGAAAGTGACATAACTTGGTTTATTTTTTTAAAACTCACTCTAGCTGCCATAAATAGGAATATATATTAATTATTACAATGATAAATAGTACACGGACAAAACATAACAAATTATGATAAGTGTTAAATAAACACAAATGGCATCTTTTATAAAAGCATGTCTTAAATATGCTTTTAAGCATATTTAATATGCTTAATATTTTATATACACATGAATAAATAATCCTAGAGAGAAATAAAGTTTAGAACCCATTGTATTTCTACTTTTTCTTTTCATAGTTATAAGCTTTGAGACCACTTCATAAGTAAGTAGGAAGGGGAAATTTTGTTACAGTAATGTTCTTCAATTTGTTTGAATTCCTTATGCATTATTAAAAATCACACTATAACTTATTACTAAAAATTATTTTGACGGTCTACCCATTAAAAACTGGATTGTGTCCTTTTTCAGTATTGAGTCAAAAACTGGAAGCTTCCCTACTTGTAAAAGACTTGTTATACACTCACTGAGTCACTCACCATTGGCAGCAATTTTTTTAATCATTTTTTTTGACATTCTGCTGATCTTTATACCCCAGGGCAATGAACCATGGGAGGGTTTAATGACAAGTAAGGGCTTGTTTTTTGTTTGTTATGGGGGAGAAGGATAATGGCAAATTTATCACCTTGATCAAAGTGATAATGCATAGAAAACAGTATGTATACAAATCAAAAATCTAGAAATTGACTATTTTAAAACTGCCTTTGTCCACCTCCCCCTTGGAAAATTCTGCCTGCACCTAGTTTGCAGCCTGCTGTGCTAGTTGGTATGGTCCACAAGGACATGCGTGTCATTTTCTTTCTTTGTACCTCTCCTGCCAGCAAAGTGCCTGGCACAAAGTCAGTATCCTTTTTTTAACAGTAAAAGAACTGTAGTGTCCATTTCAGTTTTCCCCATTTTCCTCACATTTTTCCTAATCCTTGTTAAGAGGGAGTTATTGGGATGTTAGAAACATTTTCTGGCTAAAGGAGTCCTAAGCCAGAAGTGGTAACATCAAAAATATGTACACAGAGAGATGCAAAAGTTGCCTTTATTATCCAAGAAGCTGGGTTGTAACAAATGAAGGGGAAGTTTTAGGAATGAAATGAAGGAGATTTCCCATTTGCGGTCATGGTGTCATTCCAGTCATGGCCACACTTTCGGGTTCTCATCCTCATCCTTGTTGGGTCAGGCGGCAGCAGCGGGCAGTGGCCCAGTCTACTACGCTGCACTGGCAGTGGCACGTGGTTTCCCCTCGGATATCCCAGGAACCACAGGCATAGCCACAAGCACAGCCAGTGACAACATTCCCTGCATGGGCACGTAAGACATGGATGTCAGAGCCCTGAGATTTTGAGAGAAGGGAGGTCTACACATAACCATCTTTCATCCCTGCACGGCCCAGAGGTTGTGTAGGGCCTAAAGTTAATTCAGTTGTGAAGGTCCTCTTTAAGAAAAAAATACTAAAACAAATGTAGGTATATGACCATGGAGGAGATCTGTAAAAGTGAGGGGCCCAGGTGTTCTGTTCCTTCAGATTCATGGTAAATTCAATTTGTGCTGCTGCCTTTACCCATCAAAACAGAGCAATAGGTTGAAAAAGGGAGATAAATGACAAGGGACTTGGCAGGTGATAGGGCTATACCAAGACAATTGAGAAGAAGGCTTATACACTAGGTCATGAAAGGAACATGGGAAGGGAAGAGGCAGAAACCCACATCCTTCAGTAGCATTTTTAAGGAAAATGAGAATGAGTGAGCCATCTCTGGGAGCCAGGAGTCAAGAGTCAGCACCAGGCAAACACAAATGTGGGTAGAGGGAAGTTGAAGGTGCTGGGGATAGATAGGGGAGGGCACAGGGCATCTTACCCACCATCCTTCCTCACAGCATTACTCACCTGCAGGGCAGGAGGCCAGTCTGCCAGAGCTGGTGACACTGGTACACGACATCTTTAGTCGGGGAGAAGAATTGAAATCTGAGTAGGAGAGAAGAAACAGTATTGCCCATGATCTCTGTTTCCCATGATGCCCTTCTAAATCCCCTTCTTCCTGAGAGGTATCCCTGTGTCCATAATCAGGCTACTACCTAGGGTTAGTGTTTAGTGGCCTCATTTTTAAAATGAAAGTAATTGTACTTACCTCAGAAAGTGAAAATTTAATGAAGTAATCTATATAAGGCTTTTTATCATACTTTGTGTATAATGAGTGTTCATAAATTATTGCTATCTTCCTCCCCCTCCCCATCCCTTCCCTAACATCATCAATATCATTAACACCAAGGAAACTCAAACTTTCAGTCCAAAGAGATAGGAGAGTGGGAAAGCCCTGGGCAGGAGTCTTAGGTTTGAGTGGACTGATTAGAAGTTGGGATCTGGGGACAGGGACAGAGGGGAAGCTAGCATTTAGAAACAGGAGGAATGATCAGGGGTTACCCTTCTGCTTCACCCAATTGCTGTCAGTTACCCAGATTTTGGAGAGCTTCATTTATCCTTTCATCCACAATGGAGTCTAAAGAACACTCAGTGTTCCCTACACTCCGCTGAAGAAGGAGGATGGTGATGAGAAGGCAGCAAGTAGGCTTCATCCTATGGAAAGGCAGTGTCCTGGGGCTGGGAGGAAAGATTGGAAAGAAGTTGAGGACCTGAGCTCCAGTGTGGTTTGAAAAAAAGAGAGAAGAGAATGTGGAGAGTCTCAAGGTAGCACACATGGAGAAATGGCCAAGTCCGTATGGAGTTTGCATCTGTCTAAGAAGTCTAGAGAAGCAGAGAAAGTGGCTGCAAAGAGGACTCACCCACCAATAAATTCAGAAAGGTTCTGCAAAGACTCTTCAGGCAAGGATGTTTTATAGCTCATGGTGTTGACCTGGGCACCCCTTAACACACAAGAATGGACACACCTACAAACACACTGCCTAGTGTTTTCAGAGAACTGTGCCAGCTGGCGTGCACCACACCACAGTGATAAACTTTGGCTGCCTTGTTCTGCTTCTGTAGTGCCAAGGGGAATTCCCCTGCTTTCTGCTCCTCCCTATTTTCTTCTTGGCAGCTCGTTGAGGCCAGCACCTGGAGTTTCTGTTGACTGCCCCATATTATAGGCCTCTTGTTTGGTTCTTTATCAGTAAAAGGTTACTTCATAGTATGCTGACCTCTTAAGACATTATTTCATTGTCCCTGGCTAATCCCACCTGTGGGAAAGTAACAGAAAATCTGATGACCACTGATTTACAAACAAGGAAGTGTACTATTTCCTTGACCAGAAGCATAGATTTTGGTTCCAGGGTTCTTTTGGAGACTCACCAGGGTCATCCCCAACCTGATCTCTTCCCCTTTTCTCTACCATTCTCAGTTTATTGTCTTTCCATCCATGATCTTGTCTCATCATGCTCACAAGGGGGCAGGCATCACATTGTCAGCAGAGACCCTGGGCAGGAAGGGGGGATTGGTATATAACCATTCTCTAGGGCTTTGCCTTTCCATTTTGGAAGCATGATTTTCCTCTAGAACCTCGGGCAGATTTTTTCCTACATTTCATTCTTCTGTTCTGGGTCACAGACTTCCTTTTCCAACTTGTATGGCTGAGAAATCAAATAGGGACTCCATAATCCCTACTTTAGGCCACTGGGCCCAGATGTGTTTAAGAACTTAGATTTTTTTCAGGTTTTAGTAGGTAATAAAGTACAAATTATGTATATTACACTATACTGCTAAGAAGGTTGAGGAAGCCTTCTGTAATCAAACATATTAATAAATCTTCTGCAAAAATGTATGAATATTCACAAAACATATGATATAGACCATAATTAGCCTGACACCAGGCCATATCAGGTTTTGCTGCCAAATGAGTTAGCTTCAAGCTTAGGGAAAATGTTTTAGGCTTTCAGAGACTTTTAGGTTTTGGAATAATGAATAAAGGATTGAATCTCATGATTCAAGAGCAAGATGAGGACTCAGAGGCTGTGTGTTGGAGGCAGTCAGAGGTGGAGAGCCTGGCTCTGCCCCTGCTGTGCCAGTTTTGCCATTGCCCCTTCCCTAGAGGTGTCCTCTGGGGCACAAGAAGTTGTTTCTTCTACAAATCTCTTTCGGGAAACTTTGAGAGTGGGGCTCAGTGACAGCAGCAAAAAGGCAAGGATACTTTCTTAATTGCCAGACAGAAGGTGAGGAAAGGACTGATTGAGGAGAGCAAGAAGGAGCACAGACTTGGATTTGGTATAGAAGTTGGGTAAATTAATTTATGGTTAATTTAATGACTAATTATACAACTTCTCTGTACCACTTCTAGTTCTGGTGACTCAGCAATGGGCAACATAAGCAAAGTCCTTGCCTTCTTGAGACTACATTATAATGTGGGAGATAAATATGTAATATGTCATATATTTAAAAATTCCCCCCCCCAAAATAAATCAAGGCAAGTGTGTACTGTTGTACACAATGCACTGTGTTCAGGGATGGCATCTCAGAAAAGGTAACCTATGAAGATATGCGCAGGGAGAAAGGGGAAGAGCTGGAGCAAATATCCTAGGTTAAGGCGCAAGCACGTGTAAAAAGCCTAAGGCAAGGACATGGTTGGCATGTTGAAGGAACAGCTACAAAAGGCAGTGTGACCAGAGTGAGGGAAGTGAATAAGGAAAAAAGAAGTTAGAAAACAGGTAAAAAAATAAAAATTACAACCAGTGCCAGATTATACAAGGCTTCTTAAACCAACATAAGGGTTTTGAACTTTGTTGTAAACTTGAAAGGTCATTACTGAGTGTTTTGCTCATGAGACACAAGATGATTCACATTTCATCGAGCTTACTAAGGCCCCTATTGTGGAAAAGAGACCAGAGGGAAAACAGATAAGCCAGGAAACCAGACAGCAGGTTTTTGCAAATTTCTCGGGCTCAGATGGTAGTCAGGGAAGGAGTGAGAATTGGATATGTTTCAGTTAGGTATAGAAGATTGAGCCTTGTTAGGGTTTACTGATGGACTGGCTGTGGGGTGTAGGGGAAAGAGAGTAGAGAAAGATGAAGGCTATGTTCTGAACAACTTGCTGAATACTAATGCCATTTACTGAAATGGGGGCTCCTGAGGAAAGAGTAGATAGCACAAAACATTATATCTTATTTGATGATGATCAAC
Source organism: Tonatia bakeri (assembly GCA_004024845.1). Classification (NCBI taxonomy): domain Eukaryota; kingdom Metazoa; phylum Chordata; class Mammalia; order Chiroptera; family Phyllostomidae; genus Tonatia; species Tonatia bakeri. The sequence goes on along the minus strand of PVIA01000282.1, from coordinate 129,885 downwards.
TTAATATGCCTATTAGACATCCACACAGAGATGGAGCATAAGGATTTGGGTATAAAAGTTCAGGGTTCAGGGGAAAGGTGAGAGTCAAAGATATAAATTTGAGAGTAGTCTGTACACACAGAGGGATATAATAGCATACAAAATTTTTTAAAAAAGAGAGACAGAGAGAAATCAAGCTGTGTTCAGGTGGGTCAGTTGGCTGGAGCGTTGTCCCTACACCAAGTTTGTGAGTTTGGTTCCTGGTCAAAGAACATACGTAGGTTGCAGGTTCTATCCCTGGTTGGGGTGCATACAAGAGGACCCTGATCCAAGGTTTCTCTCTCACATTAATGTTTCTCTCTTTCTCCCTCCCTCTCTCTCTCTCTCTCACCCACACACCCACACCCACACACACAAATTAATACAATTAAAATTTGAAAGGAGAGAAATTTTTTTAAAATTTAAGGCTGAGACAAAGAAAATGATAGATTGGAAAGTGGATGACTAGAAAGACATTGATTTACAAATATAAATTGAGTTGCACTGAATAATGAATTTGTTGAGAGTGGCAGGGAAAGAAAAGAGAACAGGGTCACACAAGAGTGTTCTTAAACTGAGCCTGGACAGCAGGGATAGTGACTGTCACCTGGATAACACTTGTGGTCAGTGGAATGCCTAGAGTGTTTGATACAGAAAGGGGATCATGGTTTTTTTAATCCTCACCCAAGGACATACTTATTGATTTGAGAGAGGTGGGGAGGGAGGGAGAAAGATAAGGAAAGAAACATCAATGTGAGAAAGAAACATTGATCAGTTGCTTCTCACACAAGCGCCCAGAGGCTGAACCGGAAACCCAGCCATGTGTTCTGACTGGGAATCCAACATGCAACCTTTCAGTTTACAGGATGATGCTCCAACCAACTGTGGGACACCAGCCAGAAGGAATCACTTTTAGCACCTCTGTCTTTTATATAACAAAATTATTTCCAGTAATCATTATGCAATGGTCATTAATAATCATTATTGTTATTATTATCTGCTTTTAAAACAAAAAATAACTATTAAAAGAATGTGAATTTTAAATATTGCTTAACATTTAGCATAATATTTTTGTGTTAACTAAAATTTATACTTACCAAACAAAAATATTATACCTCTTAGTTTTGGAAGCTCTTTGAATTTATATTTTGAATACAAACTCTTCATAATCATACAGAATGACCAAATTGATATAATTCAAGCTCTGTTAATTTGTCTTTACAATCACTGGGTCATCACTGCTTATTCAGAATCTACTATTTAACTGCAGAAATATGTAGTGGTATAGGTATTGGTGACACAAATGCCAACTTGAATATTTCTGGACTGTTAAGAAATAACTTACTTTAAAAATGAAGGCATATAGAGTTATGGCCAGGTGGAGGCATAGGTGGGAACCTTTCACTCCCTCACACAACCAAAAAAAGGATAATAACATATCTAAAATCAATAAACATCCAGAAGTGCCAGAAAATCAAACTGCATGGAACTCCAACAACCAAAGAATTAAAGAAACAGTCAACCAGCCCAACCAGACCAGTAAGATGGTGGACAGAGAGAAACTGAGGCAAAGTGGCAGATCACATGGGTGGGACTGACTGAATAGGAAACTGAGACTCAGAGGTGGCTATGGACTAGGCAGGGGTTGCCACAGTGGGAGAAACTCCCAGTCTCATACAAGAGTCGGTTGGAAAGTGCACTAGAGATGAGCTAGCAAGCTGCAATATTCCCTCTCTGGCCCCTCCCTGACAGACAGCACCATACACAGCAAAGAGGGTCACCCTGCCTGGGTGAATACTTAAGACCCCACCCCCTTACATCTTAACAGGTGCCCCAAGACAAAGAAATATGGCCCAAATGAAAGAACAGAGCAAATCTCCAGAAAGAGAACTAAGCGATGAGGAGATAGCCAACCTCTGATGGAGAGTTGAAAGCCGTGGTAGTCAAAATGCTCATAGATCTGATTAGGCTTGATTGAAAAATAAAAAAACAAATGAAGTATACCCAAAGTGAAATAAGGCAAAATATTCAGGGAACCAACAGTGACAGAAGGAAACCAGGACTCAAATCAACAATTTGAAACAAAAGGAAGAAATAAAAAACCAACCAGAATGAAGAAACAAAAATTCAAAAAAGTGAAGAGAGTCTTACAAAGCTCTGGTACAACCTGAAACATTCCAATATCCAAATTATAAGGGTACCAGAAGGAGAACAACAGCAAGAAATTGAAAACTTATTTGAACAAATAATGAAGGAAAACTTCCCCAATCTGGCAAAGGAAATAGACTTCCAGGAAGTCCAGGAAGCCCAGAGAGCCCCAAAGTTGTTGGACCCAAAGAGGAATACACCAAGGCACATCATCATTAAGTTACCCAAGATTAAAGATAAAGAAAGAATCTTAAAAGCACCAAGAGGGAAGGAGAGAGTTACCTACAAAGGAGTACCCACAAAACTATCAGTTGATTTTTTCAAATGAAACCTTGTAGGCAAGAAGGGTCTGGAAAGAAATATTTGAAGTCATAAAAGGCAAGGACCTACATCCAAGAATACTCTATTTAGTAAAGCTATCATTTAGAATGAAAGGGCAGATAAAGTGGCTCCCAGATAAGGTCAAATTAGAGTTCAACTTCACCAAGTCCTTACTATATGAAATGTTAAAGGGACTTATTTAAGAAATTGAAGAAAATAAAAAATATAAAATAGTAAAATGACAACAAACTCACAACTATCAACAAATGGACCTAAAAAAAAAGGAAAAAGAAAAACTAAGCAAATAACTAGAACAGGAACAGAATCAGAGAAATGAATATCACATGGAGGGATTTCAGTGGGGAGCGGGAGGGGTACAATAGCGGGGGAAAGGTACAATGAAGAAGAAGCATAGCTGGTAGGCATAAAATAAATGGGGAAAGGTCTAAATGGTTTAGGAAAGAGAGAACTCAAAGAACTTGTATGTACAACCCATGGATATGAACTAAGAGGGGGGTCGGGAATACTGGAGGGTTGGGGGATGCAGGTCAGAGAAGGGATAAAGTGGGAAAATTGGGAAAACTGTGATAGCATAATCAATAAAATATACTTTAAAAATAAAGTGTCCTGGGGACCTGCTATTTAAAGAAAAAAAAAGAAGGCATATAACTAAGGTCAAGTATGTGGGAGCCCCACTACATAAGTGGGAGTCCTGTGAATTAAAGTCCATGTAGAATAGAATGATAATTAAAAGATAGGTAATATAAATGCTAATTTGAAGTTTACAGGTCATTATCAAAATTCAAGAATAACACAGAAATTGTTTAGACCAATGTTTTGGGGGAGGAGTATTTTTACTATCAACATTATTTACAATTGTCAGTGTATGGAAATAATAAAAATCAAGTTGACTCTTAAGCAGATTTTTTGTTGCTTTTAAGTTCTCTATAGACAATGCACTGTGCTTTGTGCCTGCAGCCCCACCCTTGGTAGTCACTACTTTTGGTATGAGGATGTGGCCTGGGATCAGCCACCGCATGGCAGATCTTCCACCTCAATACTCCTGGACAATGTTTAGAAAGTCTCACACAGAGAGGATGGAAAAAGGCTTTTGTTCCTTCAACGTGTGTAAAGAAATTAAGTGAAGTCTTTGAACATTCTTCTCTCCCTAGAGCTACTCTTCCTAAGAGTGCACTCCTTTCCTAATGGCCTAAGTATGGAGGTATATGTTCTTACCTTTCTGATCTTCTCTTCCCAAACAATTCTCCACTGATGACTTTGTATTTTATTTTATATAAATAAAATGTGAAAAGTTGGTAGTATAGAGCAGAGGTTGCAAACAGGAATACCAAAACTCCAAGTAAAAGTAACTGGACAATTGGAAAAGAAAAGGTATGAAAGACGAGGCTGGGGCTGACAGCGTCGTCTGTTACAGGCACAGGTAAGGCCAGCACTGCTCTCCTCTGACTCTCTTTGTACGTGGGAGCTGAGGCCTTCAATGTGGAATGTACCTTTGTGGAAAAAAAGTGACCCACTGGGTAATAAGAACTAAATAACAGAGTTTTAGTTTTATTTTTTTTCTTATGCTTTAATATTTTTATGCTTTAAAGTAAACAAGTCAATTAGCATACATTTGTAGTTTATAAATTTCATTTGAATGTATGCTTAATTTTTTAAAACTCATGGTGCATCTGAAGAAATAATAAGAGACCAAGAAAACCAAGAACCACAGGAAGCTTGCAGGTGTTTCAAACATGAGTTTCCAGCTCTATTTTTGGCTAGAGTTGGTAAGTTTTCTGATGAAACTTTGAAGTATTGCTGTTTCATCTTGTGGATTTATATACTTTATATAGTATATGAGAAATCATTCAAGTTGATATTAGATGTAAAAAGTGAGGTGCAGATAAAAATTGAGAAGTTGACCTGCCCTGAGTAGAAATTAATCATGGGTTTGCTTGGAGATAGAGCAAAATATCCCTCAAAAATTATTTTGGAATATGCTTAAAGGTTATATAGGTACCTGATTAAGACTGTCAAGTACTGTATCATTAAGCAGGGAAAAAATTGATTCTTTAAAACTTGATTACTTGATGCTTTCAATTAGCTGTGAAACCATGCAGGCCCCTTACTCATCAAAGTTCCAGTCAGCACAAGTCAGCTCTAACAAGAATATTTGCAGCCCTGACTGCGACGGCTCAGCTGGTTGTCCCACAAAGCAACAAGTGGCTGGTCTGATTCCTGATCAGGGCACGTAGCTAGGTTGCAGATTTGAAACCTGGTTGTGGTACATATGAGAGACAACCGACCCATGTTTCTGTCTCACACCGATGTTTCTGTTCCTCTTCCTCTCTTTCTCTCCCATCCCCATCTCTCTAAAAATAAAAAAAAATAAAACCTTTAAAAACACAAAATTTGCATTCCAGTAGCCAAAGTAGTGTTCCTGACTGGCTGAGTGAGTAGATTTGTTCAAAGCTGTTGCCCCTTTGGATGCTGGAAATATCAAATAAAGACAACAGTATGTTCTTGGCATTATTTATTATAAAGTTAGTTACAGTAATATTTGGATGATAGATTCAGCTGTTGAGTGTGGAGAAAAGCAGAAGCAAGAGACAGAGATAATGGATGAAGAATACAAGGTGGAACACTGGGAAGGGGATAATGAAAGCAAAAGGTCTGGAAAAGGAGATAATAGAGAAGTGAAAAGAATCAGGATGAGGAGGGTAGAGGCTAGAGGAGCCAAAGACATTAGATTTTCCTAGAAGTATACAGCAGTTCAGTGGAGTGGTTTATAGGTCAAGCCTGCAACAACAGATTCACCCTGGGCTCACCTGCCATGACAGCCATCATAGCTCAGTGCTCTTTTCCTCACCTGTTTCTTCTTTGTCTGTCTCTGGTTAAGGAAAATCAATGAAGGATTCCAGGGTTCTGATACAGAAAGGGGATGGGGACAGGGGAAGATTGACAGGAACCACTGTAAAAGAGGACACAGCTCCATGCCCAACAGGAGGTGATAAAAGGTAGTGAGCTACTGGAAAGTCTTTTGATAATATAGCTCCTGCCATACTCTTGGGAGTGGATGCCCAGACACTTGACTCTCCAATCAATGCTTTTTTTTTTAATAACTGCCAAATATCTGTGGTTAAATGGAAGGTAGGTTGATCTCTCTACAATTTCTCAAGCAGCTTAGAAACCATGTACCTTTTATTTCTTCAAAGGTATAAGAGGAGAGCTAAACTGACCAGGAACAAGCTGGGAGACCAGAAACATACCCATATACTCTTTTCTCTATCTCTCTGTCTCTACATGTATATGTAGAAAGATAAAACCTATAACAAACTTTATTTGCATCATTTTAATGCTATAATTTTTGTTGCACTATCTGGTAATTGGTGATCTGTGGTAAACAGCTGACATACATGATTATACATATGGCTTTGCAGAGCCGAATCAAGCTTTAGGGTTTTGCTGTCCATGTTTTTGCCAGCTGTAATAAGTGTCCATGTTGATGGCATTTCTTGATACCAGGTTCTGTAAAATTCTCATCATAATCACTGAATTAAATGTAACTGGTAAATCATCTTTATGTAGCCAGAAATAGAACATGATTGGGGAACATCTAGCTATTTTTCAACTCACTCTTCTCTTGAGATTCCTGCAATACAGAACTAATCACTGGGAGAAGGGAGGCACATTTATAAAGGGGCCGAAGAGGTTTCTGAGAGGACAGGGGTAGAGACTCCAATACACTGACTTTGAAGTTCAAACTCTTTGGACTCATGTTTAAATCAGACTTTTAGGACTGAGATGATCCTGTAGACTCAAACTTAGAGGATTGAAATGGTCCTGATTGAGTTCTGTGAACACAAAAGGACACCACGATCCCAAATGAGGACCCGCTATGGAAGGGAGGGAGTCTGAGTTGGGCAACCTGCTCCACAGCTGGAATTAGAGGCTCACAGTGAAGACTGGATCTGGAAAAGCCAGTGGTTGAGCCAGGAGTGCTTATTGGTGTTGGTTGTGATTTGAGAACAAACAACTTGGAAGGTTCTGGATTGGGGTGCCTAGCTTAAATTATGCTTTTGGGAGAAAAAAGGCATGTTTCTGACTTGTATTGTTAGTAGTAGTTGGATGAGCTTAATGCCACAAACACCTCAAAGTGCAAGAGCCTCACTATGGACAAATCATAGGTTCATTGTCTGTGTAATTAGACGTAAGCAGATGTCTGTTCTTCGCCTAGTTATTTCTTTCCCCAAGTGTTCAATGCCTTATAAGATTTTAAGTTGCTTTGGAGCAAGAATCACTTATTATTCTTTTATACACCTCCAGCACCCAGTGTTTGGGATGTTGTGGGTATCAACAGTTGTCGGCTGGTTGGTGAATAAATGAATGGATGAGTGTTGGCCCAGTAATTTATTTTACCTTTTTATCATGTTCTAGCCTACCTCAACCTCAGGGCCAAGCCAGAGTTTCTCATGCTGCTGAAATATACCATGGGGATTCTGGACCTTTTGTCATTTTTTAAAAGACAATCACTGAGTTAAGGTTGAACAGGGCCAACCCTGGCATACTCCAGCTGCAGTAATGGGTTGCCTAGTCTCCCTGGTTCTCAGACCCCATGTTTCCTCATCTAGCTCCATAGACATCCAGCCAGCATTAACTTTTTAAACCTCCCTGATCTATCTCTGATTATAAACTTATTTCTAACTTTCTTTTTCCACTTCTCTCTGCCTCTCCTCAAGCCCATAACTTTTCCCTTTCCCCTTCCTTTTCCCATCATCTGACTTTTCCTTCCTTCATTCCTCTTTTCCCTCCCTCACTCCTTCTCCTCCTTCCTTCTTTCTTTCCCTCTGCATCATGAAGCCTGGTCTCTTTGACTAGTGAGCTATAATTCTTGTTACCAATTTTAAGCACTTACATAGTCAACTACTTATCTATTGGAAAAAGAGACTAATATAATGGCAATTAAGGAAAGGACTTTCCATTGACTCTTTCTCCATTTTCTCTCCTTGATATTTAAGAGAGACAAGCAGTAGACCAGGTTAGTGAGAAAATACAAATGGCTGATGAAAGTAGAGAAAATGTTAAAAATTATTAATTGACAATAATATAATTCAAATAGCTATAAATGTCCGTTTTCACCTCTCAGATTCATCAGGGTTAAGAAAAGGGGGTAAAGAAGGATGTCTTATATTCTTTAGCTGGGAACATAAAATTATTTTAAAATTGTTTTCAGAAGGTCTTTGATGAAAATATCACAAAGTTTTAGAATACAAACTTCTTTTCACTCAGCAATTCCACTTCATGGATTTAATCTTTAAGAAATAATGAGAGATAGGCACAAAGATTTATATGAAAATGCTTATTCCATTATTATTTATAGTAGTAAAATGGTTAAAGTAATGGTTTAAATAAATTATGGCACATTTAACACATGAGCTGTAAGGTACATTATGAAAAACTGTTTAGGACATACTCTTAGGTTATAAAAATTAGGGCACAAAACAGTATGTATTTTTAGACCTGATATAAAGATGTACAGAAAAATGCTGGGAGTGTATACACTGATTGTATTAAGAGTCATTCTGGGATAGTGGGATGAAGGGAGATTTTCATTTCCTTATTCGTAATTATTGATACATTCTGCTGTTTTTATGATCATAATGTCTTATTTTCCTACTATTTTAAAAGCCTTTTGTGGTAGATAGAGGTAAAGAGGGCTGTGACCAGCCAGCCCTCCAATTCCCACCCACAGGCCTCTTTGCTGTGCCTCCCATCAGGAGATAAAGTCTGTTTTCCCACCTTCTAAATCTGATCTGACCAGTGCATGTAGCAGAAGTAAGGTACAACTTTTGAGATTAGGCCATCCATAACAAACCTTGCAGCCTCCACCTTTTTCCTCGAAGTGCCGCCTTGGAACTACTGTGTAAGGAAGCTGGTCCTGTTTTCTTGAGAAGAGGCCTCACAGATAAAAACCAAGATCCCCCAGCCAACAGCCAAGACCACTGCCAGACAGCAGTAAAGGCACCAGGGACCTTCAAGGCCAGCCAACTCCCCAGCTAAATGAATGTTTGCGATAAACAGAGAAACTTTCCCATCAACCATAGAATTGTGAAAAATAATAAATTGTTGTTTTAAGCACTAAATCTGGGAATAAACTGTCACTCAGATAGTTAAAACAGCAACATAAACATTAAAAAAGGAAGTCATAGGCTGGCTATGGCTGTCAATCTAGCTTCCAAGGAGCTTGAAAATTACCTCGGAAGTTTAAATGGAAGCTTTATGACTGTCTTGGTTTAGTTTATGTTTTGGAAGAATGACAAGTGAGAAGAGACCGGATGGTCTGCAATGGGTCAGCAAATAGGTAGCAAGTACGTTTTTGTATGTGTGCAGCTTTTGCTCATTGAAAGAGTGCGACTTATGCCAAGTGTCTGCAGATGGCTCTCACACACAGTGCAGCTCAGCAGGCAGTCAGCAAGGTTCTTGGATCTTCCTTCCTAACAGTGCGTGGCTGCGTTCCCTCGTCTTTCAGAGCTTTCTCACCCAGAGGGACCTCCAGGCATAGAGGAGAGGAAGGGTTCCACACTATTTTTGAAGATATTTTCAAAACCTTTATATCTTGTCCAGAGAAATGAGAAATTCCTCAGGAACATTAAGCAGAAATGACACAAAGATGTCTGTTAACTTTATTCTCTGAAGCCCATGTCTTTCCAACAATTTGCCCTTCAGTGATTCATGTACCATTACAGGAATAAAAACCCTAAAGATGAAGCCCATGAGTCTGTGTCTCAGAGGTCAGCTGGAGTTCAGCACCAGACTCCTAGAGCTTACCAGGGACCTTGGAGATTGATCTAATTCTACCCCTTCATTCAAAGGAAAACTGTCTAAGACAATTGTCATGGCTTACCTCAGGTCATAAATGAGTGACTCCATAGGCACAGAGCTGGGAGTACACCCAGGTGTCTTTGCTTCTCTGCATTGTACTTTGTACGATGTTCTACCACTTCTCCAAGCCCAGATGAAATTTGAGGGATGGGATGAGACTTGCCCTTTGTTAATTTTATTTTATTAAAGATTTTATTTATTTATTTTTAGAGAGAAGAGAAGGGAAAGAGAAAGAGAGGGAGAGAAACATGTGTAAGAGAAACATAGATCAGTTGCCTCTCACACCCCTCCCCCAAATGAGTTCTTGGCCCACAACCCATGCATGTGCCCTGTCCAGAAATTGAACCTGTGACCTTCCAGTTTGCAGACCAGTGCTCAATCCACTGAGCCCCACCAGCCAAGGTAGCCTTTGCTAATTTGGGGTACATTTCACATTTCAGTGGGATCATTGGTTATAAAAGAGGGAAGTCCTGAAATTATGCAGCCAAAAAGTTGAATAAAATACTGTAAATTAACCATAGAATAAAATAGCAAAGTGATTCCTTCCTCTGAATGCAAGACTGCCTGAGATCACCAGAGAATGAAAGCTCCACAGATTCAGCTTTGCAGGCTGTGTTCTCCACAGCAAAGCTCTTTGCAAAGCCAGATGTCTGGTGATGAATGCTGACTTTCTCCTCTCCTACTGGGTAATGGGTATTTATTATAAAACTAAACAGGAATGTATGAGGTTTGGGGAGGAGAATTCTGACAACTGCTAGTTTTAATATTTTATTTTTCACAGCTCATCTCCCCTAAGCATAATCCTCATTGGTGTCCCACTTGCTGACATATTCCACTGCAATCAGTCTCCATTACTATTATTTTGTCTCTTCCAAGCGGCACCCTGGCCAAAAGCCATGCGCTGGGTATGAGGCCTCAAAGCTATGTTAGCAAATGTAAGAACAACGATCTATTGTCAATGTGCCCAAACTTGGCAGTTGTGCCCATAGATAAGAACTTAAGAGTTAGTCCTGCTCTGAGAGCCCCCTTTTCTCTCTGCCATACTTCCTTCCTAGAATTAAGTATTTCTGACCCAGAATTAGGGAAGAATTTAAACTGCTGGCTCCTTCTGAAGCTTTCTGATGCCAACCAAGACCCTTGGCATGGGATCTCAGCATTCCCTCTTAGCATCGATTTTGGCAAAGGTTCCATGATGTCTAAGCTTTCTTTAGTTCTGACAGCCTCCAGTTTTTTTTGGTCCTCTGAGTTCTCCTTCCTCTTACTCTTCTGCCAGCAAGATCATGCATTCTGTTTGTACACATTTGACCAAGGGCCCAGGATATTTTGGGAGCTGTCAGTCTTTGTTGGGATGGAGCCTTGTCCACTGGCCCTTTGTGGGGTCTGGCCTGGAGATCTGGTGCTGGGATTGGAGATCTGAGCAATATGTGGATCAAGAGCTAGAAAACCTGCTAACTTATCCTCACCCTGGCTGTTAGAGATATTTTTCATTAAGTCAAGGGCACTTATGGCATTGAGATCAGGAGTCAGAACCCAAGAAGACAGGCTTGAGCAGACCTGTAAAGCAAGACTGGGAGCAAAGAAAGGTGTAATACAAATGAAGTAAATTTTGACTGAGGAGCTTGGTCTGCACAATATTTTGAAACAAGTAACAATAGTTGTTCACATTTAATCAGAAGGTATATCACATTAAAATTATTTCCATCATATTCATATATGCATCTCCTATTGAAGCATCTTGTAGGTCCTCAGCCCAGGCAAGGAAACACTATTTCATCTGGAGCTTTCTCTCCAACCACTTAACTTATCCTATAGGAAAATCCTCATTTCAGGTTTGCATTTCTTGGTCTTCATTGTCCATTTTCTTCACAAAGCATTGAATAGGGTACAAGGGACACAGACTACCCTTTCCTGTGAGTGTTCTTCCTGAGGAGTAGTTCATTGTTTAAATCAAGGACTAGTACTCAAGAAACAGAATGCTGACATTTCTGATGCTGCCTCTATTCCATGCTATGACTTTTTTTATTCCCATATCCTTCTTCCAAATCATACACTTGAGCCTGTCCTGGGGGCAAAAAATGTTTGAAAGTCTTTGCCTGGCCTTAGTGCCACCATTTTAAGGAATCTAAAACAGGGATTCCGAACAGGGTTTGTTTTTTTGTTTTTTTTTTAAAAAGAACCCCTTTGGTACCTTGGGAGTTTTGCTGACCTGCCCCTAGGCCCAGTGCTGGTAACAGCTGACCTTGGTGTACAACTTGATCTTTCCAACACACCATCAGGCCCAGAAGAGGCAGACATAAAATGTGAACTGCTTTGGTTTCCAAACAGGTTGTCCAGAGCCACTCACAGGCAGTGTCTAACATTAACCTTCACCAGAGTCACTTCTAAGAGTCTCCAGAAAAAAAAATCATGTGGTCAGCTTCACACATCAAAGCAGTGTCCAATTAGCATCACAAGTGGCATATATAAAAGGAGATCTCAGCAGGTGCCAGACTCTGCTGAGGCAAAATCTGCTTAGTGTGGTTGGCACCTATACAGCAGCTTGTATACTGTGGTTGAGGTTGATTCTCACAATCAGCCAGCCTGAGGGTCAAACGCATGCATGAACAGAACAATAGAAATCAAGACTCAATTATAATAGGAAGACTCACATAACCTACACAAGAGACACTCCTGGAGCCCCCAGCTCAGGTGATTAAGGAGACTCACCACTGGGTTCTGCAGGACACCTACTACCTGAGGCCATCTTACCAAGACTGGAATTCATAGCAGATCTACGTAACAGATAGAAAGAAACAAAAAGAGGTAGCCAGAATGGGAAAACAAAGAAATATGCCCCAAATGAAAGAACAGGAGAAATTTCTAGGAAAAGAGTTAAATGAAATGGAGGAAAGCAATTTACCAGATAGAGTTCAAAAAATGGTTGTTAGGATGCTCAAGGAACTTAGTGAGAATTTCAACAAAGGGATAGCCAGCATAAATAAGAGCATAGAATCCATAAAAAAGAAACAGTCAGAAATGAAGAATACAATATCTGAAAGGAAGAATACACTAGAAGGAATAAATGGTAGGTTGGATGAAGCAGAGATCAAATCAGTGATTTGGTAGACAAGGTACCAGAAAACATCCAATCATAGCAGCAAAAAGAAGAAAGAAATGAAAAGACAAGATATTTTAAGGGAACTGTGGGACAACACGAAGTATAACAAATCCACGTTATAGAGGTACTGGAAAGAGAAAAGAGAAATCAAGGAATTGAGAACCTAAGGAAATAATGACTAAAACTTACTTAACCAAGTGAAAGAAAAAGACATACAAGTCCAAGAAGCACAAGGAGTCCCCAAAAAAGATACACCCAAAGAGGCCTACATCAAGACACATCATAATTAACATGCCAGAGGTTAAAGATAAAGAGAGAATCTTAAAAGAATCAAGAGAAAGACAATTAGTTACCTGCAAAGGAACTCACATAAGACTGTCAGCTAATTTCTCAACAAAAGCATTTCTAGGTAAAAGAGATTGGCATGATATATTCAAAGTGGTGAAGAGCAAGAATTTACAATCATGACTGCTTTACCCAGCAAGGCTCTCATTTTAAATTGGAGAAATAATTTTCCAGATAACAGAAAGCTGAAAGAGTTTATTACCACCAAACCAGCGTTACTAGTAATGTTTAAAGGCCTTCTTTAAGAAGGAGAAAAGGGGGAAAAAAAGGAGGAACATAGTTATAAAAAATAAAATGGCAATAAACACATACCTATCAATAATCACTTTTAATGTAAATGGATTAAATGCTCTAATCAAAAGACATAGGGTAGCTGAATGGTTAAGTAAACAAGACTCATCTATATGCTATCTATATGAAAACCACCCCTGAAGGAAAGATACATACTGACTTAAAGTAAATGGATGAAAAAAATATTTTTCATACAAATGGAAATGAAAAGCTGGGGTAGCAATACTTACATCTGACAAAATAGACTTTAAAATAAAGATTATAGCAAAAGACAAAGAAGGATACTACATGATGATAAAAGGAGCAATCCAACAAGAGGATATAACCCTTGTAAACATTTTTGTACCCAGTATAGGAGCACCTAAATATATGAAGAAAATCTTGATGGACATAAAGGAAAAGATCAACAGTAATACAGTCATGGTAGGGGATTTTAACACCCTGTAAACATCAGTGAGTAGACCTTTCAGACAGTAAATCAGATGGATTTAATTGATATCATCAGAGCATTTCACCCCAATGCAGCAGAATATACATTCTTTTCAAGTGCATATGGAAACTTTTCTAGGCTAGACCACATGGAGGACACAAAACAAGCTTTAATAAATTTAACAATATTGAAATCATATTAAGAATCTTCTCTGATCATAATAGTATGAAACTAAAAATCAATCACAAGAAAAAACTGAAAAATACACAAAGACAATGGAGGCTAGGTAACATTTTATAAACAATTAATAGGTCAACAATGAGATCAAGAAAGAAATCAAAAGGTACCTTCAAACAAATGAAAATGAGAACACAACAATCCAAAATCTATGGGTCCTAGCAAAAGCAGTCCTAAGAAGGAAATTGATAGCATTACAGGACTTTCTCAAAAAAAGAAAAATCTCAAATAAACAAACTAACTTTACACTTAAAGGAACTTGAAAAAAAACAACAAGCAAAACCCAAAGTGAATAAAAGGAAGGAAATAATAAAGATCAGAGCAGAAATAAGCTAACTGGAGTCTAAAAAAAGTAATACAAAAGATCAATGAAACTAAGAGCTTGTTATTTGAAAAGATAAACAATTGACAAACCTTTAACCATACTGATCAAAAAAAAAAAATGAAAGAGGCCCCAAATAAATAAAATCAAAAACAAAAAGAGAAGTAACAACTGATATCAAAAGAAACACAAAGGATTATAAGAAAACATTATAAACAACTATATGCTAACAAATTAGACAATCTGGATGAAATGGAGAAATTCTTAGAAACATAAACTTCTGAAACTGAATCAGAAAGAATCAGAAAATCTGAACAGACAGATTATAGCAAATGAAATTGAAGCAGTAATAAAAAAAACACAAACCAACAAAAAATTGTTCTGGACAGGATGGCTTCATGGGTGAATTTTACTGTACATTTTAAGAACTGGCACTCATTTTTCTCAAACTATTAAAAAAATTCAAGGAAGACTGCTAGCTCATTTTATGAGGCCAGTATTATCTTTATTCCAAAATCAAACAAAAAATGCTACAAAGAAAGAATATTATATTTCCAGTGAACATAGATGCTAAAATCCTCAACAAAATATTAGCAAACCAGATTCAGCAATGCATTAAAGAGGTCATACACCATGATCAAGTGGGATTTATTCTGAGGATGCAAGGTTGGTACAATATCTGCAAATCAATAAACAGATACAACACATAAAAAAGAAAGATAAAAATCACATTATCATATCACTAGATGCAGAGAAAGCATTTGATAAAATTTTTTCCCTTTATGATAAAAATTCTGCAAAGTGGAAATAGAGGGAATATATCACAAAGTAATAAAAGCCATATATGAAAAACCTACTGCCAGCATCATTCCTAACAGGCAAAATGTAAAATATTTCCCTTAAGATCAAGAACAAGACAAATATGTTCACTTTCAACACTCTTATTCAACATAGTATTAAAAGTCCTAACCACAGCAACCAGACAACAGAAGACATAAAAGATATCCATATTAAAAAGGAAGAAGTAAAACTGTCACTATTTGCAGATGACATGATACTGTATATAGAGAACCCTAAAGATTCCATCAAAAAACTATTAGAACTGATAAATTAATTCAGTAAAGTATAAGGAATCAAAATAAATAATTAGAAATCAGTTGCATTTTATACACCAATTACGAATTGTACAAAGGGAAACTAAGAAAACAATCCCATTTAATTACATAAAAATTACCCAGGAATAAATTTAACCAAGGATGTAAAATACCTGTACTCAGAAAATTATAAGACAATGAAGAAAAAAATTGTAAGAAGATACAAATTAGAGGAAGCATATACCATGTTATTGGGTAGAAAGAATTAACATCATTAAAATGTCCTACTACTCAAAGCAAGCTATAGACTCAAAGCAATTTTAATCAATATACCAATGGCATATTTCACAGAACTAGAACAAATATTCTAAAAATTTATATGGAACCATGAAAGACCTTGAATAGCCACAGCAATCTTGAGATAGAAGAACAAAGTTGAAGGAATCACACTACCTGATATCAAACTATACTACAGGACATACTAATCAAAATGGTGTGGTACTGGCATTAAAATAGACATAGAAAACAATGGAATGGAATAGAGAGCCCAGAAATAAGCCTATACCTTTATGGTTGATTAATATTTGTCAAAAGAGGTAAGAACATTCAATAGGGTGTAGACAGTCTAATAAATGGTGTGGGGGGAAATTGGACAGATATGTGCAGAAAAATGAAACTAGACCATCTTCTTACACCATGCACAAAAATAAACTTAAAATGAGTTGAAAACTTAAATGTCGGACTTAAAATCATAAAAATCCTAGAAGAAAACATAGGCCATAAAATCTCAGACATTTCTCATAACAATTTTTTTTTGGATATATTTTCTTGGGCAAGAGAAACAAAAGAAAAAATAAACAAATGGGAATACATCAAACTAAAAAGTTTTTGCACAGTAAGAGAAACTATCAACAAAATGAAAAGGCAAGCCACTAAATGGAAGAACATATTTGCTAATGCCACATCTCATAGGGGGTTAATATCTAACATTTATAAAGAATTTATAAAACTCAACTCCCCAAAATCAAACAGTTTAATTTACAAATGAGCAAAGTATATAATAGACACTTCTCCAAAGAGGACATATAGATGGCCAATAGATATATGAAAAGATACTCAACATCGTTAACCAACAGAGAAATGCAAGTTAAAACCACACTGAGGTACCATCTCACACCTGTCAGAGTGACTATCATCAGTAAATCAACAAACAACAAGTGTTGTCAAATTGGGGAGAAAAGGGAGCCCTCCTGCACTTTTGGTGAGATTGCAGATTGGTGCAGCCACTGTGAAAAACAGTATGGAGGATTTTAAAAAAATTAAAATGGAACTGCCTTATGACCCAGCAATTCTACTTCTAAGAATATATCTGAAGAATCCCGAAACAATAATGCAAAAGAGTATATGTACTGCTATTTACAATAGCCAAGATTTGGAAGCTTCCCAAGTGCTATCAGTGGATGAGTGGATTAAAAACCTGTAGTATATTTACACAATGGGATACTACTCAGTCATTGCAAAGAATGAAATCACCTTTTGCAACAACATGGATGGATCTGCAGAGTATTATGCTTATTGAAATAAGCCAGTCAGGGGAAGACAAATGCCATATGATCCCAATTATATGTGAAATTCCATGAACAAAATAAACAAACAAAATAGAAATAGACTCATAGAATACAGAGAATAGACTGACAGCTGTCAGAAGGGGGGGAATTTGGGGGTCTTCGTTAAAAAAGGTGAAAAAATTAGGCAAAAAACCCCCCTCATAGACATAGACAATAATATGGTAATTACAAGAGGGAAAGAGAGTTTGGGGGAGGCAGGAGAGGAGAAAAAGGAGGCCCTTTACACTTTCATTATAGTTGTCATACTTTCCAATACCCATTAAGGAAATTTTTTTCATTTATCAAAAAAATTTGAGTGACTATAAAGGGTCTGGCTTTGGGCCACCAACAAAGTAAACATATCCTCTTCCTTCATGAAGGTTATAGTCTTTTGAGGAGAAAAACATTAAATGATTTACAAAAATAGCTACATATTTACCATTTAAAAAATATTTTAGTTATTTACTTTTAGAGAGAGGGGAAGGGAGAGAGAAAGGGAAAGAAACATCAATGTGTGGTTGCCTCCCACACGCCCCCTACCGGGGACCTGGCCTGCAACCCAGGCATCTGCCCCAACTGAAAATCAAACCAGTGACCCTTTGGTTCACAGGCCTGCACTCAATCCGCTGAGCTATGCCAGCTGGGCCATAGGATGAAAAACTGGAGGGACATGGCCCCTGTAGAAGTGACATTTATGTGACTTGAAGATGAGTACAGACTTGGTGTGGGGAGGTAGGTGCAAAGGCCCAGAACAGGAAGCAGGCCCTCCCACAGCGAGGCTTCAGAAGTGAAACAGGCCATGCCAGGCTGCGAAGGACATTTTACTTGGATAGAGAGAGAGCAGGTGCAGAAATTCAGATTCGAAGGCCCATGGGCGGAAGAGTAGCATTATGATTTTATCCTATCAAGTCCAACTCATTCACTAAAAGAATTCAGAAAGATTTTGCTTGTTACAGATTGCATTTAGAAAGCATTTCTGGGTATCTTGTGAAGAATAGATGGGAAGAGAGCAAGAACACATGTAGGGAGACCCTTTGGAGGATCGACAACCTTGGTGAAATCTGGTGGGAGTCTGCAGGAGGGGGGACAGCAGGAGGTTAAGAAAATGTGCAAACATAGGAGATGTAAATACAAATATATAACAAAACTGCTTATGAATTTAGTTATACTTTTACATGTTTATGTTTATTATATCAGCATCCTCACATGTTTGAAGAATAATACAGCACTTTGTTTTGGTTGAGTTCTCTGAGCTGTAGCTGCCAAAATGACATTAAACACACAGGATTTTTATTATGGGAAAGGTCTGAGGAAGGAGAACAGGAAAAGGGCTGGAGCCCCAGTGAGCTGTGACCTCAAATGCAAGACTGATCAGGAAGGAAAGGTACGGGGGAGTGGGGTGGGTGGAAGTGTCCTCAAAGGCATTGTAGTTATTGAGGGGTCCTGGAACTGAAGCTGGCCCACCAAGGAGCTTGGGTCTACCAGGAACGGGTCTGCCAGTCCCCACTGTGCACAGCCTCAGGGTTAGGAGCCTGTGGGAGGCTCAGCATCAGCCCACGTATTGATGAATTTCCAAGTCCAGCAAAGCGGTACTTGGTGTATTACATTCCTTGGAGCAGGAGAGCTGTGAAGGCATTCTCAGGCATCATGTACTTGTATGTAGATTTTATTATTCAGGCTACAGACAGTCCCTGAGGTTCTTGGGGAACGGAGGGTCTCTGCAGTAATGGAGGTCTCCTCATTGCAGTAACTCGGAGACTCAGTTAGGAAATATTGGAACAGTGTAGGCGTATCTGTTCAGTTTTCTCTTCATCTAGTATCTCTACATATTCTCCTGTCTTCCTATGAATCCCTCGCAGTTCCAGCATATCAAACTCACACAAACTTTCTCTTTGTATGAGAAATTTTGTTTCTTGACTTTCTATTCTCTGACGTGCTTTCTCACTGTTCTCCTCCCACCCCGACCCTTCCGTCTACCAAGTTTCTCGTATTCCAGTACCGTACTTCTCTCTCTCTCCCCCGCTTCCCCACCCCTCTCTCCTGAAATCGTTGGCAAAAAAATCATGCTGCTCTATTCTACTAAATATCGAAGCTGAATAACTTCTGTTGACCTTCCTTTAGTCATTTCTTATTGATAACTTATCCCTCAAGATGGCCTTAAATTCCCATACTATATTTAGTTCTCAAAATACCCTTTGATTCTACCTCAGAAAAAGACATCACTTCACTCTCCTAGCTGTGAGACAGAGGTTATATATCCTTTCAAAATCTTAATTTCTTCATCACAAAAATGGGGGAATAGTGATTCAAGGGCTGTGATGTGCAAAATTATCATGGCAGTTTGTTAGTCATTATTACATCTACTAGTAAATATATTATCACATTATTATCCTCTTCTGAATCATATTTCAATAAGCCAAACCTTTAGTTAATAGATTATTGCAGTTGAATGAGCTTATTTTGAAGGTAAACTTTGTACATTCAGGGTGGCGAATGTGGTTTGAAAGGTTAAGTCTCGAAATATTATCTCATTTAGTATGTATTTAAGGCTCAGATAATTAATAAATCACACCCAATCTCATATCCAAAAAATAACCTCATATACAAACGCATTCTTTCTTTCCAGAAAGTATTGCTAAAATGAAAATGTTCCCAGTCCTTACATTCATGCAGTGTACATAACAGGAGAATCTAGTCACATATTTAACTTTCAGTTCTTTCCTCTGTGCTGCATATCATTTACTTAGGGTTTAAAAAAACAAACTTCATTATGCAGTGTTAGAAATGACAACGATGAGGTAGGAAATGATTCTACTGTTTTTTTCTAATGCTGTTCTAGTCACCTTAAAAAGTAGCTTTTGTCTTAGTAATTAAAATCAGACTTTCCTCATTTGGTCTTATTTATTCCTGCTTCTCTCAGATTGTTTTTTTTTTTTCATATATTTAGAGATTTCTCAATGTCATAAGGAAAGGACAGCAAATACATACAGGGAAAGAGAAAATATTGATGGAGTCATTTACTATCTTTATCTCTTTTCTTCCTGGTTTTAAATTAGAGTTTTACATTTGGACACACATGCTTAGTTCCATTGTAGGTCTCAACTCTGCATTCAAAAATATGTTTCTGTTGATTGACACCTTTATTGGTTTGCTTGGACCACAGACTGGGTGGCTTCAACGACAGAAATTATTCTCTCACAGTTTTGGAGGCTGGAAATCTGTGATGAAAGAGCCAGAAGGGCTGTCTCTCCTGAGGCTTCTCTCCTTGGCTTGTAAATGGCTGTCTCCTCCCTTTGACTTCTCGTGGTGTTTTCTCTGTATGTGTTTGTTCCCTGATCTCCTTTTTTATAAGACCACCAGCCATGAACAAACTTTACCTTAATTGCCTTTAAAGGCCTATCTTCAAATATAGTCACATTCTGAGGTATTGAAGATTAGGACTTCAACATGTGAATTTGAGGGGGCAGGTCACAATTCAGCCCAGGACACCATTATTGGGGAAAAGTGGGAGGAATGTGTTTTTATTAAAAGTTAATCATTGCTATGGATCAGGTGGGGCAACCAGGTAAGCAACTCAGTGTGTAAGTTTTTGAATGAAGATTCTTCTTCATAGTGTAGTATAATAAAATTTAAATGAGATACTTTAAAAACATACTATAAAAGTTTGTTTTGAATGCTGAAGCAGGACAACAAAAATAGCAGATAAGTTGATTGTCAAAAGAGGAAAAACACTGCTTGGGATGGCAAAATAATTAGAGGAATGTTTTATTTGTTGATACAAACATTTTTCCAGTGATATTTCAAGTCTTGGAAGATAGAATAATGCTGAGTAAGTCCTGTTCTCTAAATTTCAACCGGGCGGGACCCGTGTGAGATATGGGGAATGACAAAGGGCTGAGGAGCCCTCTTCTGTAAGCATCGTCTTCAGAAACTGAAAGATTCCAGATTAGTTTCAAATAAATTCATATCCTTTCATCTATGGGAGAGAATTTTCTGACGGCATAAAAGGAATCAATATTATCAAGACATCCGACTGTCAAATTCAATGACTGTCCCCTTTCCTAGACAATTATTTTGGTATCTTTTTCCCTGACTGTGATACTGTCAGGTTTTCACTTCTCGCTCAGCCACATATCAGTCTTCTGAGGATTGTTATTAAACCATGTAATTCATAAACTCACAGATTCTTTTAAAAAAAAAAAGAACATTAAAACTTTAGGCCAACCCCCTTTTTGATGTGAAATTATTCACAAGCACAGCTTTTAGATCAGTACTCACTCACATTCACCATCTTGGTCCAATCACATTACCCTTTATAAACCTGACAAAACTCTCTAACACTCACTGTAAAGATGGTTTATTGTTACTTATGGTAAACAGGTAGGATCTGCATATTGTGCAATTGTATTTAGGTTCTATTAAGATAGGTATGCAGTTATTCCAGAAGATAATTGTCACATATTTTAAAAAATAGAACATGTAATTTTTGCACTGTTTCTGTAAAAAATCCTTTTTTTGAGTGTGTGATTACTTGTATTACCTTTTTTTTAAGTTTTATTTTAATCATTGTTCAAGTACAGTTTTCTCCCCCCAAAATCCTTTTTTACAAGCCAACTGTATCTGGTTATTTTTTAGCATTACAAATCAAGGGCAGCCCTGTCCAATATATCCTTCTTTGATGAGGGAAATTTTCTGAAATACCTTATTGTCTAATATACAATATACAAATTTAGAGAAGTGAGCCAAGTTTGACTCCCTCCTTCATCCATTCATTCATTCACTTATAAACATTAGCTGAGAGCATTGTTTGGCTCAGATAGTGGGGGTAGGCACTGGGCACACAATGGCAAACAAGATACAGCCCCTGCCCTTAAGGAACATGAGAAATCACAACTAACCAGACAATTGCAAATCTAGACAATAAGTAGGTTACAGGGTGCTGAAGACAGGCAGAGAGACACCCAACCCAGCTGGGTGAGGGGCTAGGGATTCACAGCTTAAAGTATGTCCTTCAGAATAAGGAAATTTGGTCTTGGAGGGCTCTGTGATTTACTCCAGCCCATATGAAATTTACCCAACCAGAATGCTTTAGTTGCTAAATTCATAGGCCTTCCACTGCCATTCAAAAATGCCAATCATCATTTCTTCAAAGAAGCTTTCAAAATCACTCAATTTCTGTGAATTATAAAAATAAAGGAGAGATTTTCAAGTAAGATAAGAATAGCAAGGCAACTACGACAGTATTATATATTAAATTAAATCTGCAAATGATTAGCTCATGGTATATGCATAGGTATATTATTTATTGTTAATTTTTTTTGGTTTTGGTTGGTTTATCAAAAAATAGTGGATATTATGAAGTTGATTAGAAACCAGTATTTTAACTTAAGTAACTTCTACTCACAGGCTACTTCCTGGAAATTCAATGTATCAAGTTTTTACATATGTCATTAGGGAATTTTCTTCAGTACCAAGTTTTTGTATATTTCCTCATGAGAACACTTATTCTGACATTGTATCTGAGGCTCTGGTGATATTCCCTACATCAGTTTTTTTTTCTTTCATTGTTTTCATCTGTTATCTAAACCTCATCCTACATTTAGGGAAACTGTATACAACTTGCCCGTTATTTAACTGACTAAATGAGGTTGAACACTTTGTTAAGATGATTTTTTTAACAAGTGAGGAAAATATACAAATTATCAGTACATTTCACTTTTGCCAAGAAAGTATTCTTTCTTATCAAACTAGGCACATGTGCTATTCATTATAACTATCAACAAAAATTGGGTGAATGGACCAAATCTTTATCGAATATCCATGAGTGATTGTGGGTTGAATAGAAACTTAATGTAGAATGGAAAATACCCTTTAGAAGTATTTGCTTAATGAAAAGTTTTAATCTCTACCCCAATTTACACAGGTTTTTTAAAAAATTGAAAGCCATGATAATATCCTATAGTTGCTTATATGTATAAAGTAATCTGAGTTGCTTTTTCTCTATGGTAAGTGCTTGTGCAAGTTCCTGACATTGAAGACATGACAAGTAAAGACAAATTCACCTGCAATCCACCTATATGCTCCCCTTTCATATTTGTACCCCTAAGAAGGAGGTGAGGTCATGGGGTTCAATTCTTGAGTTTTGCAAAGCTACATGATAAAAAAATTATTAAAACAAATATTTCTTCAATGACTTCTTAGAAACAGGGCAAGACTTATAAGGTAAATAGAAACCACAGATAGTGAAAACAATCTTTGAGGGTCAGAAATCAAGTTTCTAAGGAAAGAAGGTGGGAGGAAATGAACAGAAAAAGAGCAAACATTTTTATTTTTTGCACTTGTTATACTCAGAAAAGTAAGAAAAAGAGCACATTGTTTCAGCATCTATGGGGTTACAACCAGAGATATGGCTAAGAATGCCAGCTAGATTCACTGTCTCTCATGTTGTCCTAGCTGGTTCTTACTTGGGGCTGTTCATGCAGTTGCAGCCAGATGTTAGCTTCTGAAGGATCAGCTGGGCTGAGTGTTCAAGAGGGCTGACTTACATTGCTGGCAGCTGTGATGGAGCTGTTAATTGCAACACTATCAGTGCTTCTTCACCAGCCCGGGTTTTCCTCAGCATGGTGGTTGGATTTCCAAATGGGTTTCACAAGTTCAAGTATTCTAAGAGACCTAAAAGGAAGCTGCAAGGCTTCTTGTGACCTAGCTTTGAAAGTGTATGTCACTTCCACCACCTTCTATTTGTCAAGTAAGTCACTGAAATCAAACCAGATTCAAGCAAAGGGAAACTGATGGGGGTTGACAAGGTCACATTACACGAGAGCATGCTGACTGGACGGAGCACGCAAGAGGTGTTGGTAGGAAGGCAAGTCTTACTACATCCATTTGGAAAATACAATTTGCCACAGTCTTCTTTCTGGACACAACAAGTTACATCCTTTCCATAAGCAAAATACAATTACTCCCAATGTCTTATCAGCCCCAAATCCAGAAGTCACTGATATCAAGTCCAGGGAGGATAAGGCTCGTCAGCTTAGGGTGCAATTCTTCAAGCACATCTCCTGGGGAGCAGTTCTTCTTTTCTGGCCTACTCTCCTCCACCCACTCCTGCCCTCCAGCTGCTCATTCTCTAAGCTCTCTAGAGTGAGACTGCAGGTAGGGAGAAAGGCAAAGAGGGTCAGAATGTTTACGTCTACCACTCTTCTAAGAATGTTTTATCCTTTATGAGCCCGGCAGATGTCAAAGGCTGTCTGTCTGTATGCACTCAGTGGAGATCTTGGTGTCCCATACTGGGCTCCTTGGGTTGCAGTTCTTGTGTCTCAGCTGCCAACTCCTCACAGACTGACTTTGCTCGTATCTTATTGCCTTTCTAGCCAGTCCTCTTGGGCAGGTTTAATGAGGAGGGACTTCTAGACTAGTTGAATTAAATTATTCTCAGCACACATGATCCAACCTAAATGATAAAGAGGCTTATTTATTTATGAATAAAGAAAAAGTATAAGCAACTACCTTCTCTCTCATTTTCCCACCTCTGGTCCCATAGTAGAATGGTTTCACTGAAGGAACATTCTTTTCCTTGGAGAACACATAGCTTACTGGGCATCTGGGAATTGTTAATGGTTTATCCTGGACAATAATAGCTCAACTCTATAGGGTCTCACATTTCATACTTTTTCAAAAGTAGTGGAGTTTAGATTTCAAAGAAGTATCAAAGAAGAAATGACTGGCACACTGTGTTAGCTCTGGTGTGTGTCCAGGACTCAGAACTTTCAGTGTTCCCCTCTTCTACTATTTCTCTGGTTCTTGCACACCAAACCCATGTCTGCATAGATCACTACCTTTAAGGCAGAAATATCAAAAGCTGGCCTCATCTCTCATTGCCTCATTCCTTCTCAAGGTGCAGGAAGAATACTGGGGCCCGATCATTATAGATTCAACTAACTCATTTAATGAAAGTAATTTAACAAATTAGGCAAAGTGGAAATGTAAGCTCAAAATACTAGACCAAACAAAGATGAAAGGTTTAATTTATATTCATAAAATATGCACTCCATCAAGAAGATAAAATAGTGATGAAAGTTTAGATACTGATGAACATAGCATAAAAATACATAAAATTTTAAAAATGAAGAGAAATAAAAGGAAAAGTGGGGAAAATACACCATACTTTGAGTTGGAGACACTTCTGTATTAGAGGCTGATACTTCAAATGAGAAAATAATAATAATGATAATAAGGTTTTGAAAAATAGTTAATCCAATTGTTTTAGCAGCCAAACTTACAGATTTTAGATCCTATGCTCTTTGAGGCCTCTTTGCTTTGACTTACAGTTTCAATAGTTTAGAAAATCCTTCTCTGCCTTTCCCATCTATTTTTAAGTCCTTTCTTAAATGCCTGTTTCTTAGTGATGTCTTCTTTTTCACTAGGATTAAGCCTGGTATCTTCCATATGCCTTTTCTGAGACTTTTTCATTTTGACTGGTTATTTTTATGTCTGGTTTCTGGCAGATCATAAAAGCAGCAGTAATCTTCTCATCTTAGTAAACCTAATATTTGGCACTATACATGGTGTCTGGGGGTACTCAGAGAAAAATTATTGAAAGAAAGAATAATATGGCAATAATGGTATAGCCCACTTTATCAGTATAAAGCAGCAGCAGCAGCAATAAGACCATTCTGTCTCATCTGTTAAGTCTCATTAATACAGGTGAGACACACGTGGAGAAAAGCCTCAGTTTGCTCTGTGGCTCTTCCTTTAATCCCATAGCTGGACCATTCTACTGAGGTGATTTAATTCCTTCTCAAAATAGTACACTTACCTGAAGTGCTCTATCATTTTCCATCTGTGAAGGAAGTGGCATCAGAGAGCAATGTTAAAAGCAACCTAGTGGAGAATGCAGTGGGTTCAAGGTATTTCAAGACTGGGTTGACAAGGGGAGGATAAATATAGGTACAACCACAAAGCCTAGTGTTACTGTCCCACTCCTGACTACAACACGGATCCAGACAAGCCACTCAGGCACGTAGGCACAGACAGCCTCTGCTTTCTGTGCTAGTGTGGTTTGAGGTGCGTCCTTTCGTACCCACTTCCAGGGAGTGGTCCCATGTAGCTGAGAACCAGCTGGCCCAATAGCACTGCTGCCCATGAGGCAATGGAGCAGTGTGGCCTGTCTTTGCATGTGCTAGCCTGAGATCTTGCCCTTCCCCCAGAGCTCGGTGAGGGGAACGGGTTGGGAAAATGTCTCCTGAAGCTTTGCTAGCCACAATTAGTTTTGAACAGGCTTCTGAGAATCAAGTCATCACCATGAGAGAGGAGGAGAGACATTTCTGTGCTTATACTGCTTCATATCTAATTTAGCCAGCAAGTGTGGGCAGCCCACTTACCTTCTGATCTTCCTCATCTACCATAGTTGTGACAGATGGAAACAAACATGAAGAATTTCATCAAAAAACTAATATAAAACAGATGAAAAACAAATAAGGGGAGTCTGATAGCAAAAGGCAGATGAATATAAGTTTAAATTAGATGATCCATCTAAAAAGTATTTATAGAGGGCCTCCATGTGATGATCCCTTCCTAAGGTTCTCTGGGAAAGCTTAAAAACAAAACAAAACAATAGAACCACTGAATGGAACAGTAACGAGTTTGGTGATTTGATATAGTCAAAGGGAAACCAGCTGGTGAAGAATCCATTGTCAAATCATATCTTTGGGAAGAGTTTGTTCTTCATAATTTTCCATCCTTCTTTGTGATTCTTATGTGAAAAAGCCTTAAGCAATATTTGTATGAAGTGATCCCTTCTGAAGTGACATTGTAAAATCAATCTGGTATAAATCCATCCAATTCTAGAGCCCACATTGTCTGGTTCTGACAGCTAAAAGTAATTTAAAAGATTTAATAATCTAATCAGTCTCTCAATAGACCACATAAGAGGAAAGGATGTTAAAGCAAAGCAAGCATCTTTAAAAAACCTTTTATTGTCACTCTCCCTTCTGTATTCTTTTTTTAAATTGGTTTTAGAGGCATCTAATTGTTGATTATGTAAAAATGCAATAATAACAATGTCTATTTGCTTTTTCTTTTTCAAAAAAATATTTCATTGTTGTTTAATTACAGGTGTCTGCATTTACCCCTGCCACTCCCCCACCCTGACCCAGCCATCCCCACCTCCCTCCCTTGCTTCCACCCCACCCTTGGTTTTGTCCATGTGTCCTTTATAGTTGAACACACTATAAAGGACACATGGTTACTTCCCCACTTCCCCTCATTATCTCCTCCCACTTCCCCTCTGGTTACTGTCAGGTCGTTCTTAATTTTGGTGTCTCTGCTTATATTTTGCTTGCTTGTGTGTTTTGTTGATTAGGTTCCAGTTAAAGGTGAGATCATATGGTATTTGTCCCTCACTGCCTGGCTTATTTCACTTAGCATAATGCTCTCCAGTTCCATCCATGCTGTTGCAAAGGGTAGGAGCTCCTTCTTTCTTTCTGCTGTGTGGTATTCCATTGTGTAAATGTACCATAGTTTTTAGATACATTCATTTACTTGTGAGCATTTAGATGTCTGCTCTCTTCAGTCTCCTTTTTCCCATTCTCAGCTCTTCCAGACTCTTCCCTCCCCCAACATTTGGAACTTTCTCCAAATGCATACAACTTTAGCTCCACTTTAGTCTCTACTAGACATGCTGATGCTGAATTCTTTGGCTTCCTTAGCACTCCCTCCCATTGGCCATTTCTTTAGGACAAACAAGTGTCCAAAAGTGACTTAACATGTTAAAAGAATTTGAATCCTTAAAAAAGGGTGAAAATTGAAAATATTCATGAATTAATAATTTTTCATTAGTAAAATTCCTATTTTAGGGAAGTAAAAGAAAACTTGATAAGGAGTAGTACCATAAAATGCACAATTAAACAATAGAATAAAAGGGATGTAAGACAGTTTTCCTTAAGCTCAATTTCAGGTTTACTTTACTAGGTGGATCTCATACTAGAAGAGAAAATATGAGGAAGCATTATGTGTAGATAAGGGTGGATTTGAACAAGTAGCTGAGAGACAAAGATGAATTTGATTCTTTGTCATGTGGCTGAATGAAGATAAAGGCATTAGTGATTTGGTCACTTGTTTTTGTTTACTACATTTATTCTAGTGACACCTGAAATAGGGTTGATTTATAATGTAGTTGCTGAACTTGAATGCAAGATATGTATGGGGAAAGTTGGCACCAAATCTACAAGAACAAAACTCCCAACTGGAGGCTCAAATGGCCACTGAGACTTCTCAATGTGTAGT
Organism: Tonatia bakeri; assembly: GCA_004024845.1. Taxonomy (NCBI): domain Eukaryota; kingdom Metazoa; phylum Chordata; class Mammalia; order Chiroptera; family Phyllostomidae; genus Tonatia; species Tonatia bakeri. The sequence continues at coordinate 101,807 of PVIA01000282.1, read as the reverse complement.
AGCAAGACAGTTTGCCTCCAAGTCAGCCTTTGTTTAGTCAACAAAGAGGTAAAAATCATCATTTTAAAAGACTTACATATGACTTTTCAAAAAAAAGTATGCTGCTGCCTGTGTACATTTTTCTCAGTCAGGGAAAGTTGCTGAATTTTAAAAATCAGGGTTTACTAACTATTGTTTTCTTCATTAATAAAAGAATAAAAGAAAAGGTCATCATAGCAAAGGGTGAGACTGGGGAAAGTATATGAATTTCTCACTTAAAGGATAAAAAGTCATTCATAAGTTTAGCTTTTTTAGCTAATAATTGTTCAAGGCTGAGCTCCAATGCATAACTTCAGGAGTGCCCAGTGCATATGCAATGGAAGAAGCCAAAACAAATGCAAATAAGAAAATATTTACGAGTTGGCTAAGAGTTTTGGTAATAGAAAAAATGGGTTATTTAGGACTCATTTTATTTACAGGTTTGCATAAGAAAATGGATACTGCCATTAATCATCTTTTTGGCTTAAAAAAATCTGTTGAAAAACACTCTTTGAAGAATTGAAAGAGAATGATCAGTGGATCAGCAATAAGCAACTCATAGCCCGGGTAGATTGACTTCCTAGTAAACTACACACCCCAATTTCTGTTAACAGTTGCCTGAAATCTTTGCTTTCAGAATCTTGTGCCTTACACACACCATAGTGATTTTTTCTGACCTCTTTTTAAGCACTGAAATTATGTACTGTATCGATATTAGTTAGTCAGGACTGCCATAACTAAGTATCACAGACCAGGTGGTTTACACAAGAGAAGTTTATGTTATTGGCACATTTGATTTCCTCTAAAGCCTCTCTTTAGATTGTACAATAGATGTTTGTCTTCTCCCAGTGTCTTTACATGGCCTTCCTTATGTGCATGTCTGTGTCCTCATCTCTTATTTTAAAGAAAGCAGTCATATTGAATTCAGGCCCACTCATTTTACCTTAATTGTGTCTTTAAAGGATACAACTAATTGAATCTACTAGCAAATTAAAAAAAGACATTGTGACCAAGTATGATTTATCCCCAAAATACAAAGATCATTTAATATTAGGAAATTTATTAATCTAATTCACCGTAATAATACATCAAAGGAAAAAATCACTTGAATGTTTCCATACACGTTGAAAGATCTAGAAAAGGACCATATATCCATTCCTGATAAAAATACTTAATAAAATAGTAATTGAGATACTTCCTTAACATGATAAAAAGTATAATGCTATGGTACTTAATCACTTTATTAAATGGAGAAATGCTAGAGGTTATCCCAATAAGGTTAGAGACAAAGTTAAGTATGCTCACTATTTCTGTTACCATTTAGCATTACATTGGACACTTTTAACTAGCAATATTTTATTTCTTAATGTAGGTGGCTACATGTGTGATGATTTTATAAACATTTTCTAAATTGTACATGTGTTTTGTACATTCTCTTGTATATGCAATTCATGATAAAAAGGTAAAAAAAGTAACACAAGGAAACTACCTGTACATACATTTAAAAAGGCTATTTGAGGTAATTTATGTTTATTTATTTATTTTCAGCAAAATAAAAGGAAGCACCAGAGATGTAAAACATGCAGTAGGAGATAAAAATCATTCTGCAGCCTTTTTATTGCTGGTAGTAAAATATAAATCAATGGCAGTTGATGTATTGCCAAGAAGAAAAGCACAAACATTTTTAATATTTAAGTACAAAATTTCATATACAAAAGACAGCTGATAAAAGTTAAATGCAGGCTTCATCTACAACATTTAAAGAGCTTAGAAGTGATCATTCCAAGGTCAAAGAAAAAGTTGGACAAACTGAAAACGAACACCTTTCTTGGACCACCAGAGAACTGAACCTGCAGTGCAAAACACAGCCTGAAATCTGGAGAGGTGGATCCAGCATCACAGTGGATTTGCTCCTTGAGCAGAAAGCGCTGAAGGCATAAACTGGTAGAAATACTTCATGATCATTTTAATGAATTGCTGAAGGCTAACTGTGCACTAGAGTGAAAGTAAGTTTTAGTTTACTATGTTTTAGGGGGAAACCCACACTTTATGGGCTTTACCTCCAAGAAAATCAAGTTCTCATTGTGAAAAATGTGAGAAAGAAAGACTTTTTGGTTCTAGCAGATGGAGAGGAGCAGTAATTATTGTGAAATGCATGTCTGAAGCCTCCCTCATAACTGAGACCTGCTTTTCATGGGGAATGATTTTATCAGAGCACTGTTGCAGAGCTCTGGCAGAAAGGCATGCCTCTCATTCTAGCCCCATCTAGCCCTCCTGCCTCAGTTAAGCGGGTTGGAGGGGAACTATACAGAAGAATCATTTAGTAAAGTCATAGGCCAGAAACACAAGCCCACTAAAAAGCTGAGATGTAATTGGAAAATTACAGAATGGCTCAAGACCCCACCTGTACCTTACCACCACAGGGTTCCAGGATAGTGTCAGGGAGTTACAACTGAGAGACCAATAAGAAGACGACTTCATCATAAGAGGAGTATTTGGGAACTCTGGAGTCAAGATGTGAGGTGAAAAAAATAAAGAAACTAGGGAAATTTGAGGCTTCTGTCATAGGTAGCTGCAACAAACATAAAAAAACAAAAAAAAAAACAACAAAAAAAAACAACTCCTAACCAGATTAACATAAATACTCACACTGGTGGCCTATTCAGTTGAGTTTCTATTTCCCAAAACAAAATACCTGGCTTTCAACAGGCATGATAAAGTAAAAAAAAAAAGTCTAAAAAGACAAATAACTAGAACCAGATGCAAATATGACACAAATGTTGTAATTATCAGACAGAAACTTATAAAGTAACTATGATGAATATGTTAAAAACTTTAACGGGAAATGTAACCAACATGATAGGACAGATGGATAATACAAGCACAGAGATGAAAATTCTTGACATGCCTGAAGAAAGAATCTGTGTGCTGAAGATAGGTAATAGAAAATCCCCAAACTGGAAACTCAAAATCAATCACAGAAAAAAACTGAAAAACACACAAAGACATAAAGGCTATATGACATGTTACAAAAAAAGGAATGGGTTAGAAATGAGATAGAGGAAGAAATCAAAAGATGAAACAAATGAAAATAAGAACACAAACACCCAAAACCTATGGGACACAGCAAAAGTAGCCCTGAGAGGGAAATTCGTATCATTACAGGCTTTAAAAAAAATCCTTCAAATAAACAATCTAACTTTATACTTAAAGGAACAAGAAAAAGAGCAACAAGCAAAACCTAAAGTGAGTAGAAGGAAGGAGATAATACAGATTAGAGCAGAAATAAACAAAGTAGAATCTAAAAATTATAATACAAATAATCAATAAAACTAAGAGCTGGTTCTTTGGAAAGATAAGCAAGATTGACAAATCTTTAACCAGGTTAAAAAAAAAAAACCACTCAGAGAGAGAGGATCCCAATAAAACAAAATCAGAAATGAAAGAGAAGTAACAACTGACACTAAAGAAATACAAATGATTATAAAAAATATTACAACTATATGCCAACAAATGGGACAATCTGGACAAAATGTATGAGTTCCTAGAAACATACAGTCTTCCAAAACTGAATCAGGAAGAATCAAAATATCTGAAAAGACCAATTACAACTAATTGGTCTTTTGTATTGAAGCAATTATAGTATTGAAGCAATAATAAACTCTCTAAAAACAAAAGTCCTAGACCGGATGGCTTTGCAGATAAACTTTACCAAATATTCAAAGAAAAGTAATAACTATCCATCTCTAATTATTCCAAAAAATTAAAGAGAAAGAAGCACTCACAAGCTCATTTTCAAGATCAGCATTATCCAAATTCCAAAAGCAGACAAAGACACTACAAAGAAAGAAGATTATAGGCTAATATCACTGAGGAATATAGATGCTAAAATCCACAACAAAATATTAGCAAACAGGATCCAGCAATATGTTTAAAAGACCGTACACCATTATCAAGTGTAATTTATTCCAAGGATTTTCTCATTGAGTATGATATCTGCAAATCAATAAATATGATATACCACATTAAAAAATGAAGAATAAAGAATATGATCAGATCAATAAATGTAGGAAAAAACACTTGATAAAATCCAGCACCTGTGTATGATAAAAACTTTCAGCAAAACAGGAATAGAGGAAACATACCTCAGCATAATAAAGGTCATATATGACAAACCCACAGCTAATATCACAATCAATGAGAAAAACTAAAAATATTTCCCTTAAGATCAGGAACAAGACAGGTATGACTGTTTTCCCCACTCTTAATCAACATAGCACTGGAAGTTCTAACCATAACAATAAGAAAAGGAAAAGAAATAAAAGGCATGCGAATTGGAAATTAAGAAGTAAAATTGTCATTATTTGCAGACAGCATGATACTGTATGTAGAGAGTCCTAAAGACTCCCCCCAAAAAACTACAAGAATTGATAAATGACTTTGTAAGGTAGCAGGATACAAAACTAATGTTCCGAAATCTGTTGCATTTTTATACATCAATAATTAACTATCAGAAATGGAAATTAAAAAAACAATCCTATTCACAATTGCTTCAGAAAGAATAAAATACCTATGATTAAGTCTAACCAAGGGTGTAAAAGACCTGTACTTGGAAAATTATAAAACACTGAAGAGAGAAATTGAAGAAGATATGAATAAGTGAAAGCACATACTATGTTCATGGACACAAATGATTAACATCATTAAAATGTCCATATTACCCAAAGCAATCTATAAATTCAATGCAATTCCTATTAAGATACCAATGACATATTTCACAAAGCTAGAACAAATATTCCCAAAATTTATATGGAATGACAAAAGACTTCAAATAGCCACAGGAATCTTGAAAAAGAACTTCAAAGATAGAGGAATCATACTACTTGATATCAAACTACACTATAAAGCCATAGTAATCAAAACATCATGGGACTGGCATAAAATCAGAGATCAATGGAACAAAAAAGAAAACCCAGAAAGAAATACATGTCTTTACGGCCAATTAATATTTGTCAACAGAGGTGAGAACATATAATGGGGCAAAGACAGCCTGTATAATAAATGGTGTTGGGAAAATTGAACAGATATGTGCAAGAAAATGAAACTAGATCACCTTCTTATACCATACACAAGAATAAGCTCAGAATGGATTAAAGACTTAAATATTAAACTCAAAATCATAAAAATCCTAGAAGAAAACATAAGCAATAAAATCTCAGACATTCCTCATAGTAATATTTTTTCCAACATATGGCCTTGGGCAAGGGAAACAAAAGAAAAAAATGAACAAGTAGAAATACATCAAACTAAAAAATTTTTTCACAGCAAAGGAAACTATCAACAAAATGAAAAAAAAACAACAGATTAGGAAAATATATTTGCCAAGGATACATCTAATAAGGGCTTAATACCCAAAATTTATAAAGAATTTATAAAACTCAACACCAAAACAACAAACGATCTGATTAAAAATGGGCCAGGAGACATATGAAAAGATGTTCAATGTCACTAATCTTCAGAGAAATGTAAATTAAAACCACAATGAGCTATCACCTCACACCTGTCGGAATGGCTATCATTAATAAATAAACAAATTACAATGCACTAATTAAAAGACAGATGCTGTCAGGATAGATTAAAAAATAATACCTAAATATTTGTAGTCCACAAAAATTATTCTATGTATAAAGACACTGTTAGGTTTGCCTTGGCTCATGTGGCTCAGTGGATAAAATGCCAGCCTGCAAACCAAATGCTCGCTGGCTTGATTCCCAGTCAGGGTACATGCGTGGTTTGTGGGCCAAGTCACCAGTCGGGGGCACACGAGAGGCAACCACACATTGATGTTTCTCTCCCTCTCTTTCCCTTTCACTAAATAAATAAAAATCTTAAAAAAGAATACTATGTTTAAAAAAAGACACTGACAGGTTAGAATTAAAGGGATGAAGAAATATACACCATGCTCTCACTCATTAACTATGACCAATGTCATGTAGGATGTTAATAGGGAAAAATGGGTTTGAGGTATATAGGAACTCTTGGTACTATCTTCCTCATAATTCTATAAATCTGAAAGTGTTCTAAAATCAAAAGTTGATAAAAATGTATGGATAATAAATTATCTGAGTGAAAAACAAGGCAAAATAGTTCAATGTAAAGTTGAAAATAAAATACCTTTCATCTTGGCTGGTGTGGCTCAGTGGATTGAGTGACAGCCTGTGAACCAGAGTCACTGGTTTGATTCCCAGTCAGGGCACATGCCTGGGTTACAGGCCAGGTCCCTGGTCGGGGGCACTCCAGAGGCAACCACACATTGAATTTCTCTCTCTCTCTTTCTTCCTCTCTTTCTCCCTCTCTTCTCCTCTTTCTAAAAATAAATAAAATATTTTAAAAAATACCTTTGAGTTAAAAAAAGGAAGCTGCTTTGAATGCACATCATAAAGATCACAACATCCCTTTAGCTTGCCTTGATGCTCTGAATAAGTGGTAACATATATTAGATTGATAATATAAATAATTCAAAAACCAGTCTCCTATAAAATCTGTTTATTGTTTATCAAGAACTTACACAAACTTATCACACCTGAATTTCAGGATAAATAAAAATTTAAGAGTATGACATAATGAAATTCTTCACAATATTTAAATGTAAAATGTGGATAAGTCAGTGTTTAATTTAGGACTGTCTGGGTTTACGAGTTTGATTTAACACTATGCCATTCTGTTTGTAAATAAACCCTGAGCCCCTCCTATGTTCATTGGAACTGTTTTAGGTGTTATGAATAATCACACTAATGTATAAAAAATGGTCTCTACCCTAAGAAGTCTACATAATACAGTTTAAGGTCTTTATTTACAACTTCTGTAACATTTGTCTTTTCCTACAAATCCATATTCTTTTTCTTACCCAGTAGAGTGGGAGAATAAGCTGGACCTTTGCCTCACAGGGTTTTGCTGAACAGTGAGTTTGGTTCACCTGTGAGGGAAGAATGGTGTCGATTTCTTCTCAGCCTCACAACAGCTCAGTTGACATTGAGCTGACTGTACTACTTTTTTTATTTTTTAAAAATATACCTGCTTTTCCTTACCTCACTGAAACTATTTTTCCATTTTTCTTTTGGACATAATTAATTCGATGTTATTCAAATAAATGGCAGTTCCTCAAACAGCTGTGAAGTTCCTGGGCCACGATTCTCAAAATGATTTATTAGCTTTTATTTTGCCTGGATGGTTTTAGGTGCTTCAGTCTGGCAGCACTTCAGTATCAAATGAGAGCCTGCATTTCTGGGCCAAGTGATATTCCTATGCTGTCATCTCTTCCACCCAAACAGTTTTGCTTATTAATAACAGGGCAATGTTGAGTTTTTGTATAGATCATTCATTGCTACTAATTAGTTTTGATACTTTGAATACCAGTCTTCCTCATTGATATAAGAAACGTGAAGACAAATAGACACAATATGTATGAATATTTACTAGAATAGTTTAGGAAGGGGAAGCTCTCAAGTATAAAAATACAAATAAGCAAAAGAGCCTTTTTTAAAATGTAATTCTTTCCATAGTGAAAACAGGCAAAAGTTGAAGGGCTTGTACTAATGTACACAGAACACCTCAATAAAACTAAACAAATACTAACTGTATCCATAACACTATATGCTTTTTCTCCTTCTTGTCTGGAAATGTATGTGCTTTAAAAATTATCATTCTTATTATCATTATTTGCTAACCCTGCACAGCTTCCTTGGAAATGATGCCAGTTAAGACTCAGTGGTGGGAGAAGGAAGGTTAGGAGCAGAGTAATGGTTTCCCACAGGAAATCCATCTTGCATCTTGTAGTAAAACTGACTTCAAGGGCAGGTTAATGAGATTACACCTTGCTAATCATCCTGAAACCCATCATTTGCCATTTCCAAACAAGATGGCAATTATCAAGCAGCTTTATCTTGTAATACCAAAAGCCTGTTCAATGCTGCAAGTGACAATTTATCTATACATACAGTGAAAAAAAAAAGTTTCAAAAGCTGATTATAGTATCCATCAGTGGGTTTAGAAGCATGGACACTAACCCTAGTCTAGTAAAAAAAAAAAAAACCATGCAGTAGTTTTGGTGCATTTACTGCAGATGAAGTCATAGGGAAAACCCCTTCTCTCAAAGTGCACTTGCCATTCAGTTCAGTAAGTATTTAAGAGAATACTGTGTGACAGTCTCTGAGTTGGGCAGTTTGAGAGTTGTAAAAATAAGGCAAGATCTTTATGGCCAAAGAGAAATGATTAAATGATTTGCAGTGGTAGATAGGGAAATTGTCATATATGCAAGGTGGAAAAGTTGTGCTCTTTCCTCCAGTCCCCTTGACTGTCAGATGGCATTTTGTCCAACTCCATAAACACCTAGTGACCGCAACACTGTCCAAAGTCTTCCTCTGGAGAGCCTCATCCAAGCCCAGTATCACTGAGCTCCGAAAAAAGTCCTCCATCCCAAACTGCTCCTCTCTCTCCATTGCTGACCAGACTCACAATCACCAGAAGAAAGCCCAGTCACTTTATTTCTGCTTATAGAGTGTGTCAGCCACATCTCTCTATACATGCTTAGTTCTACAGAGCAGTTCCACTGGTGTTCATATGACAACGCTGACTGTTCCAGTCCCGGTGTTAACATCAACAATCCTGCCCAGTCATTGAGGCCGTGTTTCTGGATGACTGGGAGAAGTAGGATACTAAGTTGGAAAAACCTTAGTTAAAATCTTTGACTTTTGAACTCTCTTAGTCATATTAAAATAATGACAGTTATGCTTCTGCCCATTAGGCAAGCTTATTGTACTATGTCTTTCCACGTGTTTTCCACAGATGGCTATCAATAAATATTTGTGGCTAAATAAGTGCACAAATGAAGAAATACAAAAAGCAACTTAACTATATCTAGAAGCTTCAATAATAATGTTTATTACGATCTTATAATTATTATCCTGTAGGCTAATTTGAAGGAAGAGACAGCACTGGTTTTGTTCTGTGGGAAATTTATATTGGATGTGAAGCTAAAGGTTGGGAAGTTGTTTAGGAAAATTGGTCATAACTTGTTATTACATTAAATCAATAAATATTTGCTGAGCACATACTATGTACTGTCACTTTCTAGGTTTGGGAGAAGTAGCACTGAAGAAGATAGACACAGGGACTGCCTTCCTGTAGCTTAGAGTCTTGTGGAGATAATTAGACCATAATAAAAAACAGAGGCAAAATAATTTTACTTTACTAGGTTATGCAGGAGACAGGATATGATAGAGTGGAGTGTATCTGTGGAGATGGGTGCCCTACTTTCGTTATAAAGGAAAGCTGTCTTGAATGTTTATTTAAGTTTGAGCCATTGAGAAGATAGAAGAAGTTTAGTGAAGAAACATTTTACCCTCTCCAAGCAGAGGGGAGGGCAAATACAAAGGCTGGAGTTGTTTATCTTGATGGAGGAAAGGAGGCGAGTGAGAATTAAAAAAGTCATCAGCAAAATTTTCTCTACAGAGTCTGATAGTAAATATTTTGTGCTTCGGGGGCTATATGTTCTCTGCTGAAACACTCAACTGAACTATTACAACATAAAAGCAGCCATAGATGTACATAAATCAATGAGTTTAGCTGTATTCCAATGAAACTTCATTTGCAAAAACAGGTGATAGGGTAGATTTGGTCCATGGGCTATAGTTTGTCCTGCTCCAGACCATAGAGCAAAACAAAAAGTGCTACATGTTGAAACTGGAAAACCGTGCAGTGACCAGACCATGTGGGGCCTGAAGGCATAGTAAGGAGTTAGAATTTTATTCTTAATGCAGTGTTCAACCATTGAGAGTGCCCAGTGGACAATGAAGTGAGTTGGTGTAACACACTTTTTAAAATATTATTCTGGATCTTCTGTGGGGAAGAGATCATAAAAGTCAAGAGTGAAGAAGCAGGGAAGATCTTTGCAAAGGTCTGGGCAAGAGATCACCATGTTTGGCCTACATGGAGGCAGCAGAGAGATGGTGTGAATGTATTAATATGTCTTCTGAAGTCAGGGTGTGAAAAGAAATTGGATATGAGGACGAGAGACATGCCAAGGCAGCAAGGATAATGAGTTCTAGGTTTCTGGTTTGAATTAAGTTTCTGGGTAATGATAGTGATGCTTTCAAAATGTGGAAGATGGAGAAGGAATCAAAAAGTTCAATTTCAGAAAGTTTTAGTTTGACATGTCTGTGAGACATTGTGAGACATCCTTCAAAAGAAGAATGACTGAATAAGTAACTATAAAGAAAAATGGACCATTTTTGAAACAAGTCAAAAAGAGAAGCAAGACTAGTATCCAGTCCTTCACACTAGAATGACTTCGGTGGGAGTGTACCAAACTCCCTCTCTGTAGATGATGATATCGTATATATAAATGCCAGGCTCCGAAATTATGTGAGCAAATGTAACTCAGGACTTTTGTTAAAGTGGCCATGACCATTACTTTCTGTATCAAGATGGAAAACAGCCTCCTTCTTCAGCATGGAAAACTGAATGCCTCCACCTCATGCCTCTGTTTATGAGCTGTCAATAGGCGAGCCCACACAGTGGTAAAAGGGGGCCGATCGCAGGTGGATAAAAATAACTAGTGGGGAGAGATGCAGGATGTTAATTGTGACCCGCAAACAGTTTGCAGGTTAGCTGTGATCTGCAAATGTGCCACACATGTTTCTCTGTTGGGCTCTGACCACATCCTAAAACACAGTTCAATATGTCAATATTTCAGAACTAGCTAATTTGCTTGCTTGAGAAATCTGGGCCAACCAGGTTTTACGTTTTTACTTAATTCAATTTAAACTGGTTGCTCCTAGGAATACTGCTGCAGAAAATAATCATAGAAACAAGGGAAAAGTTAAGGAATATGGATCAGAACACATGCTAAATAACATTTCCCAATCCAGTTCTATTAGTGGGTAAAATTTTACTAGATTTTTTTTTTTGGTTCATTGAAGTAGCTTTACTTATGGCAGAACATCTTAATGCAATTAACTCATATAACTCATGCTAATATGCAGTATGAAATCCCAGAAGGAAGATATAGCATTTGGTGTTTTCAAATTTACTGAAAACACACCACAAGTTGGTGAGTGCACAGACACACATGCATGCATGTATCAGCTCCATATTTTCAACAGAGTCATCATCCTATCTTACAAGACTCTTGGCTCAATTTGGGTTATACTTTGCAGCCAGTGACAAAATATCCATTTTAGCTACTTAAACAAGTAGGGGTTATTTTTCTTAAAGAGCAAGAAACCGAGAAGTGATTTTGTGGCTTTAGTCAGTTTAGTGGCTCATGAACTCTGGAACAAACTCGTAACAATTCTGTTGACCTTTTCATTTTGGTTGCAAAATAACATCTGTGGCTATAAGTACCACAGCCGTGTATAAGAATAGGAAGAGGGAATTAGGAGGAGGTGAGAGGATATCAGCTTCATCTGTTCCTTTTAACAAGGAAAACAAATTTTTTCAGAATTCCTAAAGCAGACATTTCCTTAGGTCTCATTATCTTATATCATCAGGCTACTTGCTGCTGCTGCTGTTGCTGCTGTTGCTGCTGCTGCAGAGGGTGGGAAGGCAGATAGAGGCTCCAAGAAGCAGGGAACAGGATTCTTATAATTGGTTTAGATACTCATGTTACTTCACCTGCCCTGGGCATGTCACTGCTTCAGATAAATTAGGTCACCAGGAGAAGACAGGTCTTGGCCAGGCAGCTAAGAGTAACTGCTGCACAGACTGTGTCACAACACAAACTTTGTATAACTCATTCATCATTTCAAATCGTGATGAACACTGTAATGTACTGCCCACATCTCCCTTTGGGAATAAAGACCTGATCACTCGGCTGCTGGGAGACTTACTCCAAAGAAAGCCTAAGCTATCAGTCCCCTTCAGCTATCGCCTGAACTAGAGAGAGTCACTTTACCAGGGACATGGTCCCTTCCCAGGGCTGCCTTAATCAACCTGGGCCTGCAAAGGCCCTACCCCATTGTTGTGAGCATGTGTTTTGTGATACAGTCTTTCCTATAAGCCAGGCTTTCGTCCCTGCTCAAGTTGTCTGATCAATGGGCCTTAAGAACCAAAAGTGCTGGACTGCCTATATGACTACCAGTGATGCCGGTATTCATCACCACTACAGGTGATGCTGGTATGCAGGAGTAACAGTGAGGCAACACAGGTGACTATGCTATTCACTCAGCTTTTATTAATGCAGATTCAATCCAAATCTATGCTAACCTAATAGAAATAACAATCACTCAGAAACAATCAGCAATAACATCACACAAGAGAACTGGGGTTAATGAACATGAGCCACAAGAATCCAGATCAGGTCCAGGTTCAGGAGGCACCCTGGCTGGCCAGCCTGAGCCCTGCAAGGCAGAGTCAGATGGACAGAAGCACAGCATGGGTCTTACTCTACCAAGGCAGAAGGTGCTGCACATCTCAAAGTTACTCCTCACTCTCGGAATGTGTCATCCATGGTCTGAAGTCCTCTGCTTTTAGGCTTTTTTTGGTTGCCAAGTCATATTGATTTGCACAATTTCTCATAAACATGTCTTTCTTATTTTGGATAAGCACAGGTTATTTTCCATAGTCCCAGTAGGCACATGTATACACAGGCTCTGATAGGTACACGTTTACATCAGTTCTCCTAGCCATGTTGTTTTGTGCAACCTCGATTGGTACATGTGGTTTATTTCAGTCTACTGCTGGTGCTCTGAGAGGGTGGTATTAGCCTTCAGATAAACACACGTGTTCTATCACACTGTACTGTACCTGCTGAGGGGCTGTATCGTCCCTGCGTCATCACCCTACTGCGCATGCTCTAAACATGTCTTCAAATCCTGCTGTCCACACCAGTCCTCTGCCCCTTCATTCTCTTCCCCCTTCTCCACTCCCTCTTCCCCACCTCTTAGAGAAGGTCTGAAAGGTCATCCCAGCTTTAGAGCTGGGGCTTCCTGAGACTGCATTGCAGCTTGACTTCCCCCTTTGCCCAATCCTGCTTTTGTCTCTCATCTTCCATAGGTACACTTGATCCCAATGACACTCCTATAAACCTCCTGCAAGCTAATGTTCATCTCAGAGTCTTCTTCACAGAAATCCCAACCTGCCAGAGAAATAGAATAGGAAATAGAACATACTCAAAACATGTTCCTTCCTCTCTTAGTTTCAAAGCTTATTTGGAATTCTGAATTATTTTTAATTAGAGTTATTAAAGTTAAAATGTAATTTTTAAGACTGCCACATGCCAATGAAATTCTTTGTCTTGTCAACATTGGCAAGTATGAAAATATTTGCCATCTGCACCAACTGTTCATTTCCCCAACTGAGCAAATATTTGATTTATTTAAAAAAATTATTATTTTGGGAAATAGCTTTATTTTCCAAATATAAAATTACTTAGTGCTCATTGCAAAGTTACAAAACAGGTGAAAGTTTAAATGAGAAAAAATGTCTATAATCTTAACACAGACTATTACTAATCTTTCAGTGATATTTGTCCAGACGTGTAAAAGGAGTTAACAGTTGTTTCCGTGAATGTCTTTTAGTTTCAGGTAAGTCTAACGATTTGACTTCTGTTCTTCTTGCAATAGCAGCTGAAAAATATTTGGAATTTAACTAGAAAGATCCATAGTAAAAGAGAATCTGGACAGGGACTAGGAACAGGACCAAACCATACCTTCCTCATTATTGAGACTGAGAAGTAGATACCTGGGGTTTAGGAGAAGCAGCTGGGCCAGAGGATTGAGCCTAGTTGCATATACTTGAGAGTGCAGTGTGACGAGGAATAAAAGCTTGAGGAAATCTGAACAGTAGAGAAAATATACTCAATAATATTATCATCACTTTGTACAGTGACAGATGGTTAGGAAACATCATGCTGATCACATCATAGGGTATATAAATGTTGAGTCATTATGTTGTACACCAGAAAATAATATAATAGTGTATGTTTACTATACTTTAAAAAAATATATAAAAAATTAAAAATAAATAAAAATTTTAAAAATTAAAAAGGGAAACTGAGACTACTGATTTAAAAAAAAAAGAGATCCTAGAGCTGATGATTCCCAGAACTACCATGCTTTAGTATTTCCACCTTTTCAACTTCATTTCTTACTACCATGCATGCCCTACAAGCATTATGACAGGAACACTACAAGCTGTGCCTGGAGATACCAGGTCAGGACTGTGCTGTTGGTGTACGTGCTGGACTATTTCCTGTTTGCTTTCTTAAAAGTAAATAGGCTTGGTGCTGGCTGGAGCCTGATGTGTCCTATAAGTTTAATTATTAAACTGAACTCTAGACAACTACAGCTAGTAGGAACAGATATTTTTATCATCACACAAATAATTCAGCACTATATTCTCCTTATAAAAGCTGCAAATAACAGAGAATTTTATAAAGTCCCCTTCTTTTAATTTCTCTTCATTTTTTAAAAGATTTTATTTATTTATTTTTAGACAGACGGAAATGGAAGGAGAAAGAAAAGGAGAGAAACATCAATGTGTGGTTGTCTCTTGTGCGCCCCCTACTGGGGACATGGCCTGCAACCCAGACATGTGCCCTGACTGGGAATCAATCAGTGACCCTCTGGTTCACAGGCCTGCTCTCAACCCACTGAGCCATACCAGCCACGGCTCTTCCCTTATTTTTAATTACTAATTTAATTTCCTCCTTTTGTTAGGTCTATTCAGGTTTTCCATTATTTCTCAAATTTGGTAATTTTCATCTTTCTAGAAACTTATCCATTTCATCTGTGTTTACCTAATTTTTCAGCATGTAAAGTCGTTTGTATTTTCTTATGATTTTATTTTCTGTAGGTTCTCTACTTATGTTTATCAATTGTATTGACCTTCACACAAGAACAACTCTTGACTCCATTGATATTTTCTATTGTTCTTATGTTTCTATTCTACAGATTTCTGCTTTGATCTTTATTATTTTCTCCTTTCTATTTTAAGTTTGATTTCTTCCTTCTTGCTTGTCAAGTAGAAGATTACTGATTTAGACTTTCCTTCTTTAATTATGTAAGCATTTTATGACCCAAATTCCCTTCTAAACATTGTTTTAGCAGCATCCCATAAATTTTGGTGTTGTGGTGTTTTTATTTTCATTCAGTTGCAATTTCTCTTGTGGGTTCTTCTTTGAACTTAAGTTATTTAGAAGTCTGTTGTTTATTTTCAAAATATTTGGGTATTTCACAAATATCTTTCTATTGTTGATTTCTAATTTAATTCCATTATGGTGATAAAAATACTTGGTGTTATTTTAGTCCCTGTAATTGTTATGAGACTTGGTTTATGAGATAGCTTATACCACTCTATCCTGAAGATTGTTCCATGTGTGCTCAGAAATAATGTGTATTTTGTTGTTGCCATGTGGAGGATACTATTTACGCGTCAATTAAATCCTTTTGATGGTGTTGTTTAAGGCTTTTATATTCTTACTCATTTTCTCTCAACTTCTTTATATTACTGAGTCAGGAGTAGCTAAATCATGAACTAGGGCTGTTTTATCTTCCATTTCTCTTTAAATTGTATTGGTTTTTGCTTCATTTGTTTTCAGGTCCTATTGTTATAAGCCTATATATTTATAATTTTATATATTTCTGATGTATCGAACCCTTTATCATTATGAAATGTCCACAAAATCATCACTAGTAACACTCTTTGCCTTGAGGTCTATTTCATCTCAGATTAATTTAGCCACTATCCGTTGGTTATAGTTACCGTATGCCTGCATTTTTGTCCCATCCCCCCTCACCTATTTGTATCTTTGAATTTTTAATATTTCTTTTGTGGACAGAGAATAAAATCTTGTTTTAAAAAAAAAAAACATTTTACCTCTGCCTGTTGAGTGTTCAGCTCATTCACATTTAATGTACTTGTTAATATAGCTGGACTTATATCTGCCGCTTTGCTATTGGTTTTCTACATAGCTTACTTATTGTTTGTTCCTCTATTTCTCTATTACTGTCTTTGTGCTAAACAAAAACTAGTACTTGGATATCCGTTTAATTCCCCTGCTGACTATTTTAGCTGTATTCTTTGAGATTTTTTTGTTAGTTAGGGATTAAAATATTCATCTTTAACTTTCATAATTCACTTAAAGTTAGCACTGACTTAATTCTAGTGAAACATATAATATCAGTAAAGCTCCATTTCATCTCTCCTCATTCCTTTGTGTTGTTGTCATATATAAAAGCTTCATATATCTTATAAAGCCAATAATAACGTGTTAGGATTATGGCCTTAAGCAATTTCCTGATTTTAAAGAAATTAAGAAAGAAAAAAATGGTACATACATACACACAGTCTTTTCATTTACTCACATATTTCTGATGAATTCCATTCCCTTCTGTGAATCTGAGTTACTATCTCCTGTAATTTCCTTTAACATAAAGGATTTACTTTTTTTCCCTAGTAAGTCAGGTCTGCAGTGAATTCTATTAATTTTTTTTGTAGGAATGTTTTTATTTTGATATTTTTTAATGCTTTCCAATCCTTTCAGTATGTATTAGTTTATTAGTTTTACTTATTTTTATTTCGAAAATAATGTATGGGAAAAAAATGACCAAAAACCCCAAAGCAGAACATAATTTGGTTTAAACCTATTTTTTTCTTTTTTTTAAACTACTTTATTGTTGTTCATTTACAGTTGTCCGCATTTTCTCCCCACCAACCCCCAACCCCAGCCAAACCCAACTCTCTCCCTTGCTTCACCCTCCCCTTTGGTTTTGTCCATGTGTCCTTTATAGTAGTTCCTAACAACCCTTCTCCTCACTGTCCCCTCCCCCTTTCCCTCTGGCTATTGTTAAATTGTTCTTAATTTTTATGTCTCTGGTTATATTTTGCTTGCTTTTTTCTTTTGTTGATTATGTTCCAGTTAAAGGTGAGATCATATGGTATTTGTCCCGCACTGCCTGGCTTATTTCACTTAGCATAATGCTTTCCAGTTCCATCCATGCTGTCAAAAAGGGTAGGAGCTCCTTAAAGGATAATTTCATTAGGCTATAGAATTCTTGGTTGACTTTTTTTTTTTCTCTCAGCACTTTGAATACACCATTCCTCTTTCTAGGGGCCTCCACCATTTCCTCTGGAAGCTTAGCCATTAGTCACATTGTTGTTTCCTTCTATACCATGAGATGTTTACTCTTGCTGCTCTCAAGGTTTTCTCTTTTCTTTGGCTTTCATGAGTCTAAACATAATGTGCCTAGTTGGGTTTTCTTTTGTGTGTATATTGACTTAGTGTTCATTGAGCATTTTGGGTCTGGAAATAAAATTTTTTATCAAAATGGGAAGTTTTCAGTCATTACATTTTAAATAATTTTCTGCCCTTTTCTGTGCCCTCTTTTCATGACTCCCACTAAATATTTGCTGGAATCATTAAAATCGTCCTGCAGATCTCTGAGACACTATTCTATTTTTTTTCCTATTTCTTTTATTTTTGTTCTTTGGACTAGACAATTCCTACTAATCTATCTTCTAATTCACTAAAGTTTCTGCTATTTCAAATCTGGTGTTGAGTCCACCATCGTGAATTTTTTATTTCAGCTATTGTATTTTTCAATTCTATAATTTCCATTAGGTTCTTTCATCTGGGTTCTTAAGAGTCCATTTCTATCAACTACTTTTTCCCCCGAGCATGGGTTGCACTCTCTGTTTCTCAGCATGTCTTATAATGATTGTGTATTATAAAGGAAACTAAAAATTTTAGATAACATATTATAGCACCCATGCATTCTGTTTTATTTTTCTAAGGCTCACTGTATTATGGAGTTTTGTTATGTTTGTTTCTTTGTCTTAGTAACTTGCCTGGACTTAAACCACAGAATCTCTCTTCTTCTGAAACCAACAATGTGTCTGCTCAGTCTTTCTTCCCCTTAGGATTCCTTTTTGGTGGCTCTTCTTCTGTGTGCAGTTATATAGTCAGCCAATAATTTGAGCAGACACCTTAATTCTCTCTCTTCAACCTCCCTCTAAGGCTTTCCCAGATGTTCTGATTGAGGTACAATATGTGTGTGTTGAAGAATACCTTCAAAATTGCAGTCAGTTCTCAAGTTCTCACTTTTTGCTAGCCTATCTTGGTATCCCAGACACCATGCGGACTTTAGCAGTCAGGCAGGGGTGAGTGAAGACCTTATCTCTATGCTATTATGGTTCTCACCATTAAATTTGTGCCTGACACATCATTCACTCCAAACCAGGTTTGCAACCTGGACTAGCAAAGTTTTGATCTTTCCCCATTCATTTTGAAATGAGGCTGTCACCTTTAGCCAGCAATATATGGGATTTGTACACCCATGTGTCTACCTCACCTTTCTCATACCACCCTCCACCCAAACTGAGTGTTGAACCTTGTACACACAGGGTGGGCAAAAATTGGTTTACAGTTGTGAGTACATGAAACAGAGTATATATTTGTATTATTATTTATTTGCATTAAGCTGTAAACCTACTTTGCCCACCCCTGTATATAATTTATATGTATGTTTTTTCTTTAATATCCTTGCCTTATGCCTATATTAGGGGAAAATCATCATTGACAAGGATGATAACCTTGATCATTGATTAAGGATAATGTGAGTTGTCGGGTTTGTATTTTTTTGTATGTTTTCTATTACCATTTAACTCCTTTATACCCCTCTCCCCACTGCAATCACCACAATGTTGTCCATGTCCATGGGTCCTTTTTCGTTTTTCTTCCTCCACCCCTTAACCTCCCCGGTGATCAGCTGTCATCTGCTCACCATCTATGAGTCTGTCTCTATTTTGCTTGTTAGTTCAGTTTGTTTGTTGGATTCCACATACAAGTGAAGTCATAGTGTATTTGTCTTTCTCTGACTGGCTTATTTCTTTTAGTATAATATTCTCCAGATCCATCCATGCTATCACAAAGGGTAAAATTTTCTTCTTTTTTATGGCCAAGTAGTATTCCATTGTGTAAATGTCCCACAGTTGTTTTAGCCACTCATCCGCTGATGGGTCCGTGGGCTGCTTCCAAATCTTAGCGATTGTAAAGAACACTGAAATGAATATGGGAGTGCTTGTGTTCTTTTGAATTAGTGTTTTGGGTTTCCTTGGATATATTTTAGAAATAGGATCACTAGATCAAAATGAAAATCCATTCTTAATTTTTTGAGGTATCTCCATACTGTTTTCCACAGTGGTTGCACCAGTTTGCATTCCTACCAACAGTGCAAAATGGTTCCTCTTTCTCAACATCCTCATCAACACTTGTTTTTTGATTTATTGATGGTGGCCATTCTGATAGTCCTGGGGTGATATCTCATTGTAGTTTTAATTTGCATTTCTCATTGAGCATCTTTTCATATGTCTATAGACCATCTATATGTCCCCTTTAGAGAAGTGTCTATTGAAGTCCTTTGCCCATTTTTTAGTAGGATTTTAAAAAAATGGAATTGTGGGGTTTTTGTACATTCTCTTATGTTACAGAAATTCCCTTCTATTCCTTGTTTCTTAAGAGTGTTATTATTTTATTTTGGAATGTATATTAGGATTTTGTTAAATAATTTTTTCCACCTCTTTTGAAATGATCACATGGTTGTTTTTTGCTTTTGTTTTTAGCCTGCTAATACGATTGCTTACAATGATTAATTTTCTAATGTTAAACCATTTTTAAATATTTTATTTACTTATTTTTAGAGAGAGGGAAAGGGAGGGAGAAAGAGATAGAGAGGAACATTAATATGTGGTTGCCTCTTGCACGTCTCCACTGGGGACCTGGCCTGCAACCCAGGAATTGAATCAGTGACCTTTGGTTCACAAGACAACACCCAATACACAGAGCCACACCAGCCAGGGCTAATGTTAAACCATTTTTGTATGCCCACTCACTTATGACATATTATCTTTTTAATATATTGCTAGATTAGGTTTGCTTAAATTTTGTTAAGAATTTCTATCTGTGATTATAAGGTACAATTTTTCTGTAGCTTTCTTGTAATATTTTCATTAAATTTTATCAGTTTATTTTTTAATTTTTAAAATGTTTTATTTATCTATTTTTAGAAAGGGGGAAGGGAAGGAGAAAGAGAGGGGGAGAAAGATCAATTTGTGGTTGCCTCTTGCGTGCCTCCCACAGGGGACCTGGCCCACAACCCAGGCACATTCCCTGACTGGGAATCGAACCAGTGACCCTCTGTCTCAAAGGTCGGCACTCAACCCACTGAGCCACACCAGCCAGGGCTAAACTTTATCAGTTTAATAATAACAGCACCAGCATCTAGTACTTATTGAGCATTTCACATGTAACAAATACTATACTAATTTACATATTTTTATAAGAATGGTATGAAGTATTGTAAGAATGGTATGAAGTATTCTTGTATACTTATCACTTAAGTTTTACCAGTATTAACCATATATTACATTGGCTTTACCTGTCTCTCTGAGACTTTTTGCTTTAAAGATTCATAGCTTCCTTAAACTCTGGGAAATCTTGACACACAGTCTTCTTTATTATTTCCTCCTTCCATCATTTTAATACAACCTCTGGATAAATGTTATCCTTAGCTTTGTTTTAGTATGACAGAATCAACTTAATATTATTCAGGACATTTCAGGTATTATTTTAGGGTCAAAAAGTTGCCCCGATGAATTTAGTTAAATTTCTCAAAATGAATTGATCTTATTTACTCTTCTGTGTTCTGGAAAATACATATACTTATAAAATTATAAAGTCTACATCTGGCAGAACAGATAGTACCTACTAAAGTTAAGTTCATTCTCAGCATGAATATAATTGTCACTCCAGATCCATTCTCTGTCTTCACTGCGCTTTGACCTGTGGGAGGCTGACTTCCATGAAGTGCACTGTGAGTACTGCCTTTCCCTCTGATGTCACTGGGTTTGACCAATGAGGAAAATGGGTGGGAGATTAAAGGACAAAGAAGAACAAAATTGAGATATTTTCCCACAACTCCCCTCTTGTCTGATCATAATGGGCAATGTCTGTGGAGGTTGTTGTTTTTAAATGAAAGTCATAGTTCCTGACTTGCAGCTTTATATTCCTTGGTTTCCAGTAACCAGATATACCTCTAGTACTTTCGGGCCAAGGAGCTGTTATGGGCTTTCACTGTTATTAATATGAGAGTGCTTCACCATCCCTCGTTCCTCCCATTAGCCCTGCCTGCACATTGTGTTTTCATTAAACTCATTGGACTAACTCTTTTGAGCATTGCATCTGTTTCTAGTCAGGACCCTGAGTGGTGCTTCACTTCTTGGTGTCCCTGCTTCCCTTGTATATTCTGGTGCCTAGGGTCCTCCAACTAGAGTTTGCCTTCTAGAAATGTCCTAGTTCCAAACCTTTTATTTTGATAGAAGTTTAATCTACTGTATGTCTTATTTGGTGAATTAACTAGAATTCAGTAGAACTAGTATCACTGTGTAAATGATTCTGAGGAGGCTAACTGTGTTACTGGCCCTTTGCATTTGGATTTAAGGGCTCATTTCTTCACAATCTCAAGCAAACCATCTCGAGAAATGGACATTCATATGTAGGGGGTAAAGTTGATATTATTTTTGGTGTTCCCTGAAGTAAAATCAGGTCCTGAATGTGGGAGGAAACCAGAAGACAAAGTTGCTTGATGCAGTGTCCTGCAAAATGCTTTGAAGAAAATAAGGGTATGTTCTTCTAGTGAAATAATTTTTGGGAGTATTGTGTAATATAATCTCTTGAGAAAAGAAATTGCATATTAGCTCATTAAAGCTATGGAAAACCCTACAGTAAATATACTGATTTTAATTAGTTTGAGTCAGTTGTGTGTCAAATAAACAAAATTTCTCAGAATGCTTAGTATTTGCTAATATCACTCCTTCTAAGACATCACATAAAAACCTTTGTGATGGGGCAAATTGTTTTTTTCTAGAAAATTTGTATACTTAAGCCTTTTCCAAGTAGGAAAACAGACTGTACCTACTATTAGCCATTTCTCTGTCTTGTTTCTAAATCTTTATTTTTGCCCTATTATTTTAGTGTTTGATTTCTTAAGATTTTTGGTCCTATAATGCAATAATAAGTGTAATAATGAGATCTAAGAATTTTATGCCAAATGTATGCATTGTTCTGTTGTTTTAACTTGTTTTTTTCTCTTTTCCATCTGAGTAATTATTATGGGGGATCTTATAGTGTAAACATAATGAAAATAAGAATCATCAATATAGTTTAATCAGATGCAATTGTAACACCATAATTAATTTTGAATAATTTCACATTTTAAAACAGCATAATTGGAAGCACAGGGGGCCCTCCTCTTCTGTCTAAAGTTTTTGTTTATTTTGTGCTAGCTTAAGTCTTACTAAAGAATGATTCAGCTGAATAAAGAAAAATCACACAGAGAAATAAATTCTATCTCTATAAAACAAAGGTATCCTAAAGAGTCTTTGAAATAAGGAAGCATCTTTTATTACAACAATAAAAGATGTCCATGTTATTGCAAATAATTTAAACAATATCTAAATATATAAAATGTAAAGTAAAAGTCCCAGGTAATCCCTTTCTAATAACTACTCTTTACAGTTTGGAACCCCTTGCATTAAAAAAAAAACACATATTTGAATGTGTATATAATATATATATTTCAGTGTGTGTATATATATATATAATATACATGCAAGGATATAAATAAATATGCTATAGTGATAAAGATTAATTATATAAATAATAGATAACCATAAAAAGAGATTTAAAAACTGGGTCTCCTTTTATACTCTATGACTATTTTTTTTTTTTTTTGAGTGTGGAACCTCTGATTGGCAGCTGCCATTCTGATCTCTCTCTCTTTCTTTATTTTTTAAAACAAAACCTCAATTTTGTTGGCCTTAAAATTCTCACTGCTTGATAGGTGCCTATCAAAACCACATACCTTTTCTCAAAATTTCCCACAACACTTCTAACTGCTTCGAGCTTGTCAGGACAGTTCTGCTTAGTCTAGCTATCTTATAAACTTCATTTTGATGACCAATCTCATCAAAAGGACTACAGAAGCCTCATGTTTATTCATCATTTGAACATGGCTCATGAAGCTATTATTCAAATCTCTGAATGTACTTGCTAATGTATTTTATAATAAACATATATCCATAGGCTTTTAAATATTCTCATAATGTCTACATGTGCTCAGCCATCTATATTTAATGACAAGCTATCATTTTTTCCCAGCAAATTTCAAACATCTTGGAGCTATCTAATTCACAAACACAAACTTTCTGTGTGACCTTGGGCAATCTTGCTCCATCTCCTGAGTATATAAATCTATGGAACAGGGAACATTATAATGTATGAGGGGGGTCCCCCAAAGATAAATCTGAATTACCTTCTGGAGGTTGGGTCCCTTGTAGTACTGTCTTCCCCACTAGGTGAGTGTTCTAGGAACCAATCTGTAACAGTGTACCATGTGGTGTTGTTCTGACAGGGTGAGTTCAGTTTCAGTGAATTTTTTTTGAAGACTCTTGCAACAAGTTTGTCCATTTCATGATGGGGGATTTACAAGTGCACCTGCCCACACCGCGTTAGTGTTCAGCAGCTTTTGACCAAAATTGGCCTGACCTTCATGCCCCACCCTCCCTACTCACCCGATCTTGCCCCAAGTGACTATTTTTTGTTTCCCCAATCAAAAAAGTCCTGATAGGGAAATGTTTTGCTGATATGGAAAAACTGAAACAAAAAAATGGCAGAAGCACTAAAAGACATCAAAATTAACAAATTCAGAAACTGTTTTGAGCAGTGGAAACAATGTCTTGATAGGTGTATTGCATCAAATGGAGAGTACTTTGAAGGTGACTGAAGTTTAAACATGTAATAATAAATATATACTTTTTTATAAATAAATTTCTTTTTTGCATCCACTCTCATAGATCACTTTTCAAAAATATAATAATTGGAAATTGTGAAGTGGTTAGGATTTATCAGCCTAGGTTTATTTTGGAGATACCAATCATATATCATGTTCATTATCATTGAAGCCATTAGGTAACCACTCAGCGTGTACCACAGACTGTCTACTGACCTAAACAGGGAGAGTCTCCTCTTCTCTTTCCTTCCCAGACATCACAGACTAGAGCCAGGGAAGCCCCAAAGCTTCAGGCACTGTCCCAACTGGGGCATTTAGTTGGAGTCTCTCTCCCTGTTAGGTTGTCTTGAGAGGTACACCTACCTTCTGGGCTAACCACAGAATTCCTGCATTTTTACCTGAATCATTCTTACTGAGTCTGGTTTTCTCTGCAGCCAAAGCCAACTACTGAACACCCTTATTATTTCCTATTTTTATTTTATGTGACAGTTAGGATGGGGGTATCCTTGTTTCTTCTCATTTCATCCTCTACACTGTTCTTACTCTAACAAGGAGATGCCTGCACCTAAATTTCCAGGCCTGAGACCACCTCTTTCTGTATGTCTCAGATGATATAGGTGAGCATCTACTTTGCTCATATTCCAAGGTCCTGTTCCGGTAATTTATGCAGTTTCCTTTCGAGACCGAGGCTTCTATTCTCCTCACCTGTTATCCTATTTCAGGACCCAACCTCAGCCTCTTAAGACTGCCCCACAGCTGGGCCCTTTCCTCTTCAACTGATGTCTCAGGTGCTCAGAACTACCTGAAGTCTGGGATTCAGCTTTCCAGCAGCTTTCCCTGTTCCTGTGTTCTACCTAATTCTTGGATGGATCCTTTGAATTCTTTGTTGTCCTTTGGTCCCTCCATGAATCTGGGACTTCTGTTCCTTTGAGCTCTTGCTCTGTGGGCATCCAGGCCTGCTTCACACAACCTGTCACCCTACTAATGGATGGCAGCCGAGCAAAAAGTTCTCTGGCCGAATGGATTTAGAAAAATCTCTGTTAAATGATTAGTCAGGATTTTTCTCTGTAGGACTTACCAAGCCTTTAATGTACTTGCATTAACAAAGGTGAAAACAATATGTTGAAAGAACATTTGTTTTTTAAAAATTTCCTAAAGGCCTAGAGTTATATAGAACATATTTTGAAAATGCTTTTTGAAAAATATATATATGATTAGATGAGGAAATCTCCATGGGCTCTTTTAGTTTTACAGATTCTGATTTAATGATTCACAAGAAATGTTTCTGGAGAGAGTGACTAAAGCAGAAAAGTCAGTGTTCAGTCAACTCTGTCCAAAGAACAAAGAAACCCTGCATTTTGGTTACTAAGGAGTTGTTTTCGGTAATGAAACAAGGCAAAAACAGAAGACTAACATTTCTTTATTTATTTAATCATTGTGAGAATATTTATTGAGAACTACAACATGTCAGGCATTTTTCTGGAGGCTGGAACTTTAATGATGGATAAGATCAATATTCTTCCTGTTCTCAAGAATCTTAGAGAAATCAGTTAGAGCAAAATATCCTGCAAGCCATCTAATATCTTTGCTCTGAGTCTGTGCATCGCCTCATTTTTTATTGTCCTTCAAAGTCTCCTTTTATAATGTACTGGGTTCAAGTTTGCCATTCTTCTATAATTAGAGAAAATGAGTGGACAGCATAAGCAAATATGCATACTGGCATACAACATGCAGCAGATAAATACACGCACAGAAATACATGCAAAGCATATGTGTAGATAAAGAGACAACCTTTATCTGACTAATGTTAAAAATAAAATGCTACCATTGATATATGTATGAGTTTTTCAGAACATTGTTCAGGACACCTGTATTAAAATAACGAGGGGGTGCCTGGAAAAATGGAGGTTCCTGTGCTCCACTCCAAATATTCTGATTTAGAGGATCTCAGGGATATGCATGTTGAATTAGTACCACATAAGACACATATGCTCACGAACATTTAAAACTTCTCATTATTGCGACTCCGAGGTGGGGATTGAGAGCTGGAGCTTGCTGCCAAATGGACCCGGATTGATCACAGGCATCCACGTGGGCTGAGGTGAGGGCTGGCAGGAAGGGAGGCAGGCACCCATTCTCCTAGTGGAGCAATGTCAAGAAGGTGCCCGACATACAGAGTTTCAGAAAGTGCTAATTCCCTTTCTTCTGTCATGCCTCAAAGAAAACACAACTGACAGCTGAGCACACCTGGGGCTTCTCACTGTTTCCTTCCCAGTTTAGTATAGTTTATTTTATTTCCATGTAAACTCATGTGTGAGGATATTGCTGGATTCTTTCCAGAAAGATTGGAGATCGCCTCCTAGTCTAATTTATAATTTGATTTTATTGTTTATTTTTAAAATTAGGTTTAGGTATTGATAAAAACTCAAAGAGCAGAGTACAGAGTATTGTGGGATTTTCTCACGTTACACAAAAATTAAAAGCCTACTAGTTTCAGATCAAAAGTCTAGAAACCTCCATCACCACATTTCCTGTTTGTAACTGAACAAAGTACACACGAAAGGTTTTAAGAAACAGAAGAAAGAAAAAAACTGAGGTAGAGACAAAGACAAGTTTTACTGCCATTCTTCTTCTAACAAAGCAAAATCACTTAGAAACAAAAGTTTGTGGGAGCATTTTTAAAACAGGCGTTTGCCTTATGGCTACATAAGGAATCCTTGAGCAAAGAAGTATGCCAGGTAAGTACAATTTTTATTTTTTTGGTTTTATTCTTATGCCTAAAATTTCACTTAATAACTTTTCAAGTCTCCAGCAAAGACACTTAAGATTTGGAAAGTAAATTAGTTTATACATTATTTTTAAAATGTGAGATAACCTTTAGTGTAAATAGAACACATTTTGAAATCTATTAATCAGTATAAATGACTATTTTAAAAGAAAAAATTGGGAAGTGTTTTACAATATAAAGCTAGTTGAAGCTATTCAGTGTTTTTTCTTTAATCACTATGACAGGTAAAGGAATTGTTATTTTTAAAGAAACTTTCATTGACCATACACATTCCTCTTTAGTTTTGTTCAGTTACAATGCAGACTAGGACTAACCACATTCTAATTCCTTAGAGTCTGGGAACTAGATCATGTCCCGAGGCCAGTGGGGGTTCCATCGCCTGTGCAATGGACTGTGACAGTTGACTCCACATTGATTGGCTGTGTCTCTCCCATGTTGATGGTTCATTCCTCTTTCGTTCTTTTATGTACTTTTTATTTCTTTAATGAATTTTTTTGTGGTAAGAGAAAATGCATATTTATTAAGGGTGAGAACTGAGAGATATGTATGAAAAAGGAAAAATTACAGCATTCCCATCTCATAATAAAATTCAAGATAGTACATTGTGTTTCCTCCCAATTTTTGTTTCAATACATTCTACATGGTTTGTTTTTCAAAACTGAAATAATAATGTACATAAAGTCATAATCCAACATTTTTACCAACATTATAGCATAATGATTTTCTTTTTTATAATAACTCCTGCCTAATTATTTTACATGAATGTACAAAATAACATTAATTGGGTTAAATATAGTTTACTTAGTTACTTAATATGTTAAGCATTTATGTTGTATCCAGTTTTTCTTTTTATATTTTAAATGACAGAAAGATGAGCATCTTTCTGTCATTTAAAATGAGCATCTTTCTGTCATCTACAGCTCATCTTCTAAAGATTATTTTTTAGGAAAGATTTCTAGAATTGGAATTACTGAGTAAGAGGCTGTGAACATTTTAAGTCTCATTATTACCAAATTGCTTTTCCAAGAGTGATGCTAATTCACTCTCTTCCTAGCAGTGTTTCTCCTTAACAGGCTGATCTAATTTTTTAAAAAGAAATCTTTTCTAATAAAACCACAATAGGCTAACACATTGTTTACTAGGCATTACTTTGATTATAATGAGGTTGAACATTTTTGCATGGGTTTTTAAACTGTTTATAATTTTATCACTTGTAAATCGTCTGATTACATCTTTTGCTTAATTGTTCTGCTTAGAGGACTTTTCATGTTTATGAGTATGAGTTATTTATTAAGATATTATATCTTATAATTTCTGTGAATTTGCATCCAGTGTTTTGTTTGTTGGATTTTAAAATCAACTGATTGGGTTAATCACATGGGAGCATAAGCTGACATGCACAGTTTTCACGCCGATCCTCCTTTTCCCGGGTTCATAGATTAGCAAAGGACGAAAACAATTGTTGCAGTTTTGCTAGTGTCCTGCAGGAAATGAACACAGCAACACTTGGAACAACTGTCATGAGCCAATGGTGATGGGGAACTCAGGAAGGCCAAAGTCAGTGAATATGACATTCAACTCTTTCCAGTATTAATTAATTATAATTTTATAAGGGAAATGGTAAAATCTCCATAGCATTTTGTAATTTAGGTATTCCCTTCAGGTGTAATAAGGGAACTCCATTGTCAAGTAAGACTTTCTACAATTCCACATAAGAGACAAAAATATAAAGTATTTATCGTGAAGCATCATAGATCTTAAAACAAAAACCTTAATGTGAAATAAGATGACAATCAGATGATAATATTTTTTACATTGAGATAGGTGAAGTAAAAAAGAAAGTGTTTGAACACAACAAAAAAGTGAAATTCCTAGTTAATTAAAACAATGTATGAAAAGAAAAAACCTTATCTTTCCTTTTCTCCTACCTATGTGCCTTCCAGTCACTGCATCAATAAATGTGCTGGTATCATAATTCCTACCGTGTTTCTGCAGTCACACAAAATCAATATTAGCTGAGCCAAGTGGAGAAAACAACTCCTTTGGGCTACCATTAATTTCGTTTAAACAATGACTCCCAATGTAGTTACATTGCTGTTTTTCTAAAACAGAATTTTCATTGTCTTTATTCAGTTTGCTTTTCCCTTGGGCCTCAATCACCTTTTAGAGAAAAATGAAAGCCTTTCTTTTAGAAACCAGGTAGGTAGGACTGATTTATGAATCATCTTTTAAATTCAGATGTTCTCTAAAATAAAGGTAGGTTACAGATCATGTTTGATTATTTAATTTAGATAGTTTGGCAGTGGTTTTAAGGAAAGTTAACTCAGGAAAAATTGTCACTTAAAGGTCACAGCTGAGAAATAAATGTCCACACATTGCTAGTTAATAATAAATATTATAGATCACTTTTCCAGGCATTTTAAATTTCATTTAATTTTGTCAGCATTCCTGAATTAAAAAGAAGAGAGAAAAATTAACAGACCTTCTGAAGACATCAGAAAAACACAGTAGTGAAAGAAATTTGTTAGATGAACGTTTCCACACACACACCCATGCCATCATCCAAGGGCCTCACCAAGGTGTTTATCTAATAGGAAACAATAGGTATGGACATAAAATGGACAGCTAAATATGGATGAAGAGAGATTCATCTAAAGCAAGGATTTTGCCATTACTTTCATTCCGGTAGGATTTCTAAAGTTTACCAACTATGGCTAAAGTTTAATTATGAAAGTGATTACAGGAATCACAGCATATTGTCTTAAGATCTACCCTGCACTTCACTCACATCCCTATGCTTTCCCCCATTAAGTTGGGTAAGTGTCGGTTAAGGGCGGTCGTGATGTGCTTAAAGGAGGGATGTTGACATCACGAACAGGGGATCTGAACTCCGGGTTTAGAAGTGGTTCAGGAGTGAGGTTCAGTGATTGGCAGAATGTCCCACAGCAAGTCTGTGACTGCACTCACTCCCGTTCCCCAGGCCATTTGAAACAGACATTGCGATGGGCTGTACAGCTACTGTCCCTCTGTCCTTTGTGGCGTCTCTTCGACATACACCACTCACTTCTCAAACAGCCCTTTGTTTATAATAGACATTTAAGGTGACAGATTTTTACTTTTCCATTGAAAACATTATCTTATTTACTTGAAAGCGTGGGATTGGATTTGAGAACCCCTCCCAGCGCTCCTACCACTCTAATGCCTTCTAGTGATGGGCCACCACAGTGGTGGTGGACTGTGTGGGCAGTGACAAAGTGCCACATTCAGAGAATCACGAATGTGCCTAGTTAGGCACCAATCCATCAGCACAGTAAGAAAACTCATGAGCAGAACCTATGGGGATTGCTATATCTGAACTTTTTCTTTGAATTTTCTGGTGTGCCTAAAATAAATACACATACACATTCATGGAATGCAAGGAAGAGACACTCACTTCTCTGACAGAGTTCATGAGGCAAGAAGAGAAGCCATCACGGAAAGCCATATCCTGTATACTATAAACGCATACACTTGTCTTGGTTACAGAACCCCAGAAGGAGAAACAATTAAGGCATTATATATATTACTTTTCTATTGTTACTTAAGTAAAGGCTCCTGTAAGAATAAACCTTCAAGCAGAAAGACATTACATTTGCCCAGCTGAGTTTCCTTCCAGAGCACATCTAATTGTGAATTTTAAATACAGTGCCTACCAAGGACTATTGGTTTTAAGGGAGTCAGAGTTCTTATAATTAAACCTATCTCCATTAGCCTCTGGCAGTTGAAAGCTAATAGAAACTTAAATCATGGCTTTCCTGGTTGTCATTGCCTCACTAATGACTTCTTGAGGTCTTTGGCTTTTT
The DNA here is from genome assembly GCA_004024845.1 of Tonatia bakeri. Classification (NCBI taxonomy): domain Eukaryota; kingdom Metazoa; phylum Chordata; class Mammalia; order Chiroptera; family Phyllostomidae; genus Tonatia; species Tonatia bakeri. Next base: position 71,313 of record PVIA01000282.1, on the reverse strand, counting down.
AACAGTGTAAATAGCTAAATTCACATTATCTGGGAGTTCTTTTTAAATTGATAAAAGCTATACAAATTAAAGTAATTACAATTAATGAATAAAGATACTAAAGATTCCATTTGTTAGGCAGGAATTTTTGAGCACTTTGCACATTCAGTATTATAACAGGCACTGTCTCAACTGAATAGATACCCACACATGGAAAATAACTGGGTAGAGGAAGGATGAAGTGTGTGCATGCATGCATGCGTGCATGTGTGTGTGTGTGTGTATGTGTGTGTGTGTGTGTGTGAACGTTTGCACAGATCTCCTGTTCCAGTTGAAAATCTTCACCATGTAGCTACTCAATATCTTCTCATCTCTGTGTGTTTTGCTTTGTTTTCCAAAATGGGGGTATTTATTGTTGGCAATCGAAGATTATGAAAGATATCAAGAACGTCACAAAATACAAAGCTTCTAAATAAAAATCCTCCTATGTAAAACTCAAATCACATTATAAAGGGAAAAAATCTTAGGGAAAAAAAAGAATTCAGTAGGAATATAGACTCCTAACACCAGAGGAAAACGAGACCATGCTAAACCAACTCTACACATTAGAAGTTAGCCTGTGGTTTAAGTTGGTTATGTGAAACAGATTTACTGTTATAGTGAATGATGAAACCCAGCCTGAAAGGAATGTACATTGTGGCCCATGCTTTTGCCTTAGTGTTCCTGACATTTCAGGAAAAGTATAAGGTCTTTCCTTAAAGCTTTCACATGAAATGTAGGCTGGTGAGACTGATTTAGCTGTTTGTTTATAGTTGAGAGGGAAGTTGTCTTCTTGCAGCAATTGATGAACTAATACAACTTTTTCAATTAAAAAGGTAAAAGAGAAACTTATAACCAAAATATAATTTTGTGCAAATGATAGATAATATATAGCTAAAAAATCAGTGTATTTTAAAAATAAGATTAGGGTTTTCTGTTTACTGCCTTGAAGCATATTTTTTAATACTGTGCTATATTTTATTTACCCAAACCACAACTATTTATTGAGTATATATTAAATACTAGATGTGAAAAATAGAGAAAAAAAACACTAAGTAGGAAGAAGTATGATTTTATTAGTTCTCTCAGGAATGATAAATTCTAGAGGTTTATTATTATTATTTTCTATGTATTTATTTAATCTCTTACCCTTCCTCCAGAAAGAGAGGTATTAGAAATACAGAGAACAGTATAAAGATAACCAAATAAATCAACGTAAAGAGAAACTAAGGAGCAAGGGTTACAATTAGTTCACAAAAATGAGTATCATATAATCCCTGAGAATTATGGTAGAGTGTGTCAAATGATACAGAAATACAGACACATGACCAATACAATATGCTAGACTGTAAGCGTAAAAATGTTCCAGGTTTTCAGGAGATCTCAGCTTCTTATACCTGAAATTACCCAATGATGTATCAAACAATATCTTCTAGTTCATAGCAACCCCATAATTAATTAATTCAATGGCAAGTTTCACATACTTGTGCCCTGGCTGGTGTGGCTCAATGGATTGAGAGCCAGCCTGAGAAAAAAAGGGTCACCAGTTCGATTCCCAGTCAGGGCATATGCCTGGGTTGTGGGCCAGGTCCCAGTAGAGGGCGTGTGAGAGGAAACCACACACTGATGTTTCTCTCCCTCTCTTTCTCCCTCCTTTCCACTCTCTCTAAAAATAAATAGATAAAATCTTTTAAAAAAGCATATTTCCATATAGTTGGTTCTTTCCTTAAAGTGAGATTTATTTTGCCCTGATAACAAAAGCAGAAAATATAGAAAATGAAAGAAAAAAAAAGAGCAGCAGAGAGTTTTAATTTTTATTTTCTGACTACAACCCAAAGTTTGGGGCTCTGCTACCATTTTAAGGCTGATGATCAACTGAGATGGAAGGAAGTTTGATATTCTCTTATGACATCTCAGGAATATAACTGGGATGTGTCCTGTACAGAAAGTCACTGAAGCCCATTCTACCTCTATCCAGAGGTAGATACAGGAAGAAGTTATAGGCAGGGTCAAAATTTTCTTATAAAATCAGTTTTCCATCTTTTCAGTATTTGTATGAGTGAATGGTCAAGGTCACAAAGCGTATGTCATAGATAGTTGATATCATAATTTCTAGACTGGACTATTTCTAAAGCAAGGTTACAAATCATCCAATTTGGCCAAAGGTAAACTATTAAGACATTTATTAAATGTTTAATTTTAATCAATGGAATTTTCTGGTTAATTCCATAGTAATAAATCAGTTGTGAAATGTGACCTTAGGCTAGTAATACTATGCTGTGCTGTACTATACTATACCACGATTTATAATTACTAGGCTGAAAGGAGATGGACATCTGCCAAAAGCAGCCATTCTGTCCTTAATAATAGCTAGAAAGAACAACTATTTCATGACTGGGTCTATAAAGGTAAAAGCATGTTATCAGTATATAAGAAAAGTCCATTTTTCTGTTCTCATAGTTGAAGGACATACACTTAACAAGTAAAAATAAACATAGTAGGTCCTTAAGGTAAACGTTGAAAAGAAGAGAATGAAAGCACATCCCATTTTAAGCTTCTTAAAATTATGACATGGTCCATGAGGAGATTCTTTCTGCTTGCCCTGGCACAGATTATCAGCATCCCATTTTATGCAAACACATATTTCCTATGGTTGTGATTGGGCTCATACAGCTTATCTCAACTACTGGTATTTCCTAATTTTCTTTTCCAGAAATTGTGCTCACTCTACTACAACTCCCTAACAATTTTTGAAAAAGAAAATAAAATCTCTTATTTATAGTGGTAACTACTCCCATAAATGTAGTCAGATACAGAGCTGTTGGCACCAACATACTTCCTATGAAACAAACTAATTCTCAGTAGGTTTTATTGTAAACACAGATTCATGGAAGAGAGCACTAGGATTTGTTGATGAGAACTTCCACCAGAGCCACAGAGGCCTAACGTATTCCTCTTCTCTCACAGTTTCTATTCCCCAGCTTCTGGGAGGAAGGTCCTTTCTCTAATAGCACTGTAGACAAATGTAATAGAATCTTCATCATATCTTTCTTGGGTTGTGGATGTTTCTAGACCTCACACTTGGTCAGAACCTTTCTGTCGGCCCTTCTTTACTCCACTTTTCATTTATTTAGTCAGTTGACACATGTTTAGTGAGCACCTAGTTTGGGCTGAACAGGTTGCAGAAATGATGGTAGGAGTCTTACTAGTAGTAAGATAATAATAAAAAAAAACAATAGCTAATATCACTGAGCATTAAATATTAGTGAGAAACACTACACTCCAAATCTCATTATATATTTTAATTCACTTAATTCCCATAAAAATAGGTACAATGAAGAAATGAGTCATGAAGTTGAAGATAAATATGACAATCTTTCTGTCTCTTGGGAACTTAAGAGACTACTGGGGACAGATTTTTGTACATAAATGACTAGGTTAATACTTGTTGAAATATAGAGGGATCTATAGGATGTCACTGGGTGGGGGACAGGCAGCACTGAGTGCATGCTTCAGAGAGAAGATAGACTTGAAGGATGGTTAGGAATAGATGAGGTGAGAGGTACTTCAGACAAAGGAACAAATGCACAGAGACATAAACAAAATGGTAAATATGATGTCTATTGAAAATTGCAAGTGCTTCAGAATGACTGGAACATGGTGTATTATTGGGTGGGTATAGCAGGCAAGTCCTAAAAGACTTGCAATCTAAAGAAACCTAAAATAACATCTTGTAGAAATAGATCATGGTAAGGAAAGAAAATGTGATGTCCTGAATATTTAGGGCAAAATTGGGACAGACACCTTCTTTTGAAAGACCTATGTCATAGACTTCAGAAAGAAGACAAGAGGACAACTTTCTCCAGAAATCACAGAGGAGTGGAATGTGTGAGGACAGTGTGTGGAAGGAGAGAGCTAGGTCCTGAGTGGTAGCTGATGTAGTGTGGATTAAACAAGAGTGATAAATGTAATGTCAGGGCCAATTGAACTAATGTGAAAGAGGGCAGACTGACCTGAAAATAGTTAGCTTGGTATGGTGTTTTAAAACCGTGAACATCAAGATATCAAATTCCTTTAAAATGTGTATATCCTTTGACCCAGAAATTCATCTTCAAGAATTTTTACCTAAAAAACCTAAGATGAGTATACAGCTTTAGCTAAAGATATTCATCATAACATTGTTTATATAACTAAAACTTAGAAGCAACTTAAATATCTTACAATAAGGGATTGTTTAAATAAATTATGGAAAACCCATTCAGTGGAATACAGGGCTGCTAAAGGAAATGGAAGCATATTTTGGGAGAGGAAAAGAAGCACACTGTGGAAAGTAAATAACAGTATAGTCTGTAAAATTGGGTCCTATATCTCCATCTGCAATAATTCCTACACAGAGAATGATAAGTTTGGAAATAAATTAAACAAACTGCACAGTGATTGTCTCTGGATAATAAGATTGGGGTTGATTCTTATTTTTGTGTTTTTGCTTATCTGAGTTTACTAATTGTCATGTAGCATTCAACATAGATTATATAACAGTTAAAGTTCATTTATTTAAATGTCCCCAAATACAATGACCTTAGAGAGTGAATAAATACAGTCTACTTTGGCTTCCTGAATAACCTGAAATACTTTTTCTGTTTTTCAATAGAAAAATATAGTGTTTGCCCTCATATTGCTTTAAAATGTAAGAGAACTTAGAACTGTACCTAGACTATGGTTCTATGACATACACAAGAAGAAAAGTCTTTAATAATAAAAATCATTAATTTAATTACAGAAATCAGAAATTAATATTTTTGTAAAATTGTTATATTGTGACAGCAAAGAGGGAAACTGAGACCCTTCTGACAAGTGAGATAGCTTGCTGGCCGTATTTTCCACAATTACGTTAAAGCAACCACCTGAGAGGTATTATTACCAATGGGAGATGGGGATCAATCACTCCCGGAAAGAGTGCTTTAAAAATTCCCTTTGACACAGCAGTTCCATTGTCAGGAACCTCCTCTACAAATAGCCCACATATGCATAAAATGTCCAATGGAGTGTTTTATATTTTGTTTATAGGAGAAAAACATTTTAAAATATCAGAATGTTCCTCTTAAAGAAAGAAATGAGTAGATGGATTATATTATAGCAAATTCTGTGGAATTCTATGCAGATGCTAAAATTAACATACTAGAATGGTAAATATCCCACAAATACAGTGGTAATCTTTTTAAAAAGCCAATTAGTTTAATATTAGTGTCCCATTTATGTATTAATAAAGGAAGTTACATGTTATTTTATATTCTAGTATTGCTGGAATTTTAAATTTACACTCAGAAGTCACTTGTGTCTTTTTCAAAATATATAATTAAACATAAATAGCAAATAATTCTAGGAATATATGCAGTATCATACAATACCTAGGAATATTATATTTAAAAGTTAATAAACATTATGTTATAGAATCCTCATAAATATTTACAGGATTATGTTCTTAGTGAATAAATTAGTCCCCTCCAAACCTTAGTGTTTTTAAACAAATTAATTGGTAGTGCTATTAAGGAAGATAAAAGACTATTCAAGTCATCTCAATTTTCTTTTACTTTATGTAATATAAAAAATTAAAGAAAAGAAATTCACACATTTTCCTACCATTATCATTTAACTTTTCCTATTTATTAATTCTTGAAGTTTTTTTATAAATCACATATTTTATGTCTGGCATTGCAGAGTAGAAGGCAGAAATCATCCCATCTTTTGTGCAATGTATAGTATCTTGATCATCTAACTAGCACAGTACAAATTAGAGAGGAGGTAGCAAACATGAGTAGGCAGATTTTCCGGTGCTAGGAGAGCCACAGAGTAGTTCAAACAAAAGCAATGTATGTAAGAATGTGACATGCAAATTATATGCATATGTGCATCTATATCAAGAATACATAGATATACATTTTGTATTTAATCATCTGCATGCCTAGAGAGCAGGTGGACAACAGTGTGGTGATTGCTGAGGTGGAGGAAGGTATAGGAGGGACGATGGTGATGGACAGAGTTAACTTGGAGTGGTGAACACAATACAGGCACAGATGATGTGATGCAGAATTTTGCACCTGAAACCTGTATAAATTTGTTAACCAGTGTCAACCCAGTGAACTCAAAGAAAATGAAATAAATAAATACCAATAAATAAATAAAGCTAACCAAAGTAGACAGGACCACTAAAGGCAGTTCAGCAACCACAGCAAGGACAACAGGTATTCAAAGAAAATGATTAGCCATTCATCATCACCAAGCCCTTATTATATGAAATGTTAAGGGATTTATCTAAGAAATTGAAGAAAATCGAAAACTATGAACAGTAAAATGACAACAAACTCACAACTATCAACAACTGAACCTAAAAAACAACAATGATGAAAACAAATGCTAAGCAAACAACTAGAACAAGAACAGAATCAGAGAAATGGAAATTACATGGAGGGATTTCAGTGGGGAGGGAGAAAGGAAGAATAGTGGGGGGAAAGTACAGGAAATAAGAAGCATAATTGGTAGGCATAAGATAGACAGGGAGAGGTTAAGAATGATATAGGAAACAGAGAAGTCAAAGAACTTGCATGTACAACCCATGAACATGAACTAAGAGGAGGGAATGCTGGAAGGTTGGGGGGTTCAGGGCAGAGGGGCAATAAAGGAGGAAAAATTGGGAAAACTGTAATAGCATAATCAATAAAATATACTTAAAAATGAAAATGATTAGCCATTCAAATGTCAAATTTGAGATAAAGATTATAAGTAAAATAGAGCAGCACAAAGAACATTTGGGTTTAGGTATTCTTTACTGGATGATTTAGAGACAGATTAGAGAAGCAAAATTAATTTTTCTCCTATTAAGGTTTTGCTTGTGCTATTTATTGTGTTTAATGTCAGTATTTGGATTTTTTGAAAGAGCTTAAAATGTTTTGCATTTTGGATAGTCACAGAGAGTTGGGATTGGAAGGTACACAACAATCTCTGTTGTAGCTATTGACATATTGCATTTTATGAGTGTCTAATTCTGTGTTTATACATTTTTGCCCTTTCCCTGCCCCCAACTAACAGAGAGTTCCTTGAGAGCAAGATGCTGTTTCCTTTATCTTTGGTTCCTAATACAGGGCATAGCTTCTGGCACAGAAGAGATATCCAATTAATACTGGTTGAACCCATAAACATACAGTAGTATAGAATCACAAGTTACTTTTCACATGGATATATGACAAAGATAATTAACCTAATTATATATATATGTATATTGTAATCTAGAAGCTGATTATAATATTAGACCCATATACATTAGGTTAATATATATAATTAGGCTTATATGTAATATATACATATGTTTATATGTTATATATAAATAATTTTGTATGTAGTAAGTTGTATAATTTATGTATAGTACATATTATATATATAAAACCAAACTAATTATCTTAGTAGTCACTCATAACTGTGTAAAGATTGCCATAAATAATCAATGGCAACTAATAGGCAATTATATCCCACAGAAACCCCTTTATAGCTCAGGAATAAAGAAAGAAGCCTTCACAGAAGAGAAAGGGAAACATAATGCATTCTCCATTACCCATTCGTGGGAATCTAAATAATATGGGAAAAGCCCTTTATGGCCAATGTTAACAAAACTGGGTTTCTATGACTCCAGAATTATTGATTTATCCCAACACACAGTTTCTTTCACTACTGGGAATAACAGAAGGGAGTAAGTAGTTTTGCACAAATAATGAAAGCAAGTATAATTATAGTCTAAGGATGAAAGAAAGGGTAAAAGTATAACAAAGTATTATCTGAGTAATTTGGATATTCTTGATTTTGAACCAAAGTTTTTATGATCAGTCACCAGTTGTCAAATTTTAGTAGCCAGACTAAAAATGTTTTCTTTGTCATTAACACTAAGGATGCTTCCTTTTGTCCATGTTGAATGTAGGGACCTTTACCAATACCCATTTTGAAATCTGTAAGAAGTCTTTGGCTTTCAATGTTAATTAATTTCTTGGCAGAAGATTTACCCTTTTTTGTGAATTAGTTCAATAGTTTTAATTGTGTAACCTAGTTCAAAACAAATAGGTTAGCAGCAACTATATACATATTTGATTTGACAGCACATTTTATTTATTTATTTTTATTTTTCATTTATAGTTGACATCCAGTATTATCTTATATTAATATTATGTAAATATATTATATTTAAGATGTACCACATAGCAATTAGATCTCTATACGGTTTATGAAATAATTCCCCCAATAAGTCCCATACCTATATTAATGGTATGTTTGTTTTGTTTTGCAGCAAACTCTGGATGCCAGTTTTATGTGTGGGCAATTCTAGTCTCCTTGGTTTTAGCTTTGGTTGTATCACTGATCTTCAACATTTCCCACTGTCTGGAAAAGCAGCGACAAGGTAAGACATTTTTGAGAAATAGCCAGAGGGGGCCTGCTTGAATTGAGGCTGATTCACTGGAAAACAACAGCAGACAATTTTATAAAATGTTATCCAACAGGATATTTTTAAGAAAATCTGTTTGACACATATTCACCCTACGTGTTCTCTTAATTTAAGAATATAATCATATTAGAAATGTAAAAGATTCCCAGTCTTAACTTTATCTCTGCCTTAAGTGATAAGAGTAGGAAGAGACTGTCCTGATAAAACATATTTTTCCTCTTCCAGTGGAACAACCTATAAAATTAGCCTATTCTGGTACAGCCATAAAGATTCTCTCTGATGTGTAATGAGAAAATTGAAGACTAGCTCTTTAAGGTTCCACTCAAGCCTACTCACACTTCTCAGCATCAGTCAGAGCCTCTAAAATACAGATGGCTCTTTGGGACAAAAAGGAAACTGAAAAAGCAATAGACTGAACCATATGCTTGTTTTTGAACACTCCCAGGGGCAAGGAGGGAAGGTCAAGAGGACCTGCCACTGTCTGCTTTTCTTTCCAATAAGCAGGGCAGAAGTTTTAACCATTAGTTTTACCCTCCTTTGCATTATTGAAATAGTGCAATGCCCAGCAAATCTGTACAATCATTGTACAATCTTTGCACAATGTAGGCATTCAATATATGTGCAATGAATGTATGAATAGATTGGATGGATGGATAGATGGAAAATGAATGATGGATGAATGGATAGAAAAATGAAAGTGCTCTTTAGTAAATGAGTGAATCAAAAAACTGTGGTACATTTACACAATGGAATACTACACAGGAGAAAGAAAGAAGGAACTCCTACCCTTCACATTAGCATGGATGGAACTGGAGAGCATTATGCTAAGCGAAATAAACCAGAAGGTGAAAGACAAATACAATGTGATCTCACCTTTATCTGGAACCTAATCAACAAAAAAACAAGCAAGCAAAATATAACCAGAGACATGTAAATAAAGAACAAACTGACAGTGACCAGAGGGGAGGGGAGAGGAGGGTTTCAGGGTAAAGAAGGGGAAGGGTGAAGTTGGTCAAGTCAAGGAACATGTATAAAGGACCCATGGACAAGGACAACAGTGTAGGGACTGACTGAGGGGGAGGGCAGAGCAGGGGACAGCAATGGGGGAAATTGGGACAAATGTAATAGAACAACAATAAAAGAAGAAAAGATATGAAAGTTTGATAATTTGGGGGAGGGGTCTTAATATTCTAGAACCAAAAAAAAATAATAGGGGCAGAACATTTAGGTGATAATAAAGAAATAGAAAAGATAAATACATTTTTTCTTAGCAGATGAAAAGTATTAAAATGAAGTTAACTAAACTAAGTTAGATACATGTAACCAAGAAAAATTGCATACAGCTAATTTAAAACAATGGTCAGACTCTGGGTTGAGTCCTTGGTTCTCGTGAGTGTCTTCTTCAATGCTGACAATGCTGACATGAAATATGAAGAGGAAGGCATCATTGCCATGTGGGTTTGAAAACAAATGAGAGGCACTAGAAAAGTGGTACAGCTGAGGTCACACATCTATTTAGTAGCAAAATCATGGATAAATGCTCAGTTTTTCTAATTGTCCAAAACGGCTCCCACAGGTGCCTGCTGCCTTTGCGTTGTTGACCAAATGTCCACAGCCAGGAGCCCAGCACTCTTCCAATGTGTCTATTATCCCATTGCTATGCCTCAGAGAGAAGTTCAGGCTAGCAGCACTTTTTCATTAGTAGTGACTTCAGTGATTACTTTTATAATAAAATATTTTTCAAAGTTTATATCAGATGTACAAATGACCCATCATCAGATATCTTCTTTGAAAAGTTTCCTTACTTTGTAGAAAAAAATGAGCTAACAGCAGTATCTTTCTTTCTTGAATCACTTAAAATGAATATATTTTAAATTTTAATGAAAATATTTTATGAAGGCAGACAATATTTTCACCTGAGTTAGAAAGGTGAGTTAAGCCACAGAGGTGAAGTAGTTTAAGGTGGAAACCAAGACAACAATAAGCATCTGGACAATATTCATTTTTCCATTGCTTCTAGTAATAATCCTGTGGAGATTTAATGTGGGGTCAAAAAACAAGTGGGTTTTCCAATTCTCATTTTTTATAGTTTGTACATTCAAATTTATTTATGCACATCCATGCTATTTTTTCCACCATACAAACTGCTTTGGGGAATTGTTTACTTATAATGAATGTTCAGTTGATCACTGCTAAAAAACAGTAGCAGGCTTTTATAATTTTTTAAGACAGATTTTTTTTTCAATTGTACAAACCCTTACTGCCTCTGGCCTACCATAAATGAACCTATTGCCTAGAGGCTGTGTAGAAGGAAATATTTTTCTTTATTGTTGTTCAGCTACAGTTGTCCCAATTTTTTATACATGTTCCTTGTTTTAAAAACAGAGAATAACAAATTACATTCATTGATATATTTTTAAAAATCTATTTTAGTTCTTTCAATTGTTTTTCACATCATGGCTTTTTAAGTCAACCTGACATTGAATTAAAACTTTGCTTTTAATATAGCATGGAAGATCTTATACAAGTAGTATAAATTCCCTGAGTTTCAATTTCCTTATCTACAAAATTGTAAATATCATCTAGACTATAGGGTTTGTATATATAACTATATGAACACAGTAGTCCCGCTTAGTAATGGGGGATATGTTCCAGACCCCCAGTGGATACCCGAAACTATGGCTAGTACCAAACCCTATACATACTATGTGTATGTATCTATGTACCTATGAAAAAGTTTAGTTTTTATATTAAGCACTATAGGGGATTAACAACAGGAACTAATAATAAATTAGAAAAATTACAATAAAATAACGGTTACTTAAACACAAGCACTGTGACACCATGACAGTTGACCTGCTAATTGAGGGGGCTACTAAGTGACCGATGGTCAGGGAGTGTATACAATGTGGGTTGGCTGAACAAAGGGGTGATTCACTGATTCACGGCCCAGCAGGACATAGCAGGACAGCTTGAGATTCAATTATGCTACTTAGAATAGCATGCAATTTAAAATGTATGAATTGTTTATTCTGGAGTTTTCTACTTAATATTTTTGAACCACAGTTGCCCATAGGTAACTGAAACCACAGATAAGGAGGGACTGTGGTAGGGACCTAGTCAGTCGTCCTGGACAGTGTACAGCCCACATTTCCATTCTGTGTGGCCCTGGTGCTTCCTACCCTCATTCCACAAACATTTGTTAAGAACTCACTATGGCAACATTATCCCATTCAATTTTAATGTCCATTATTTGAGTGAACATTAGTTCCTCTGGCTTCTTCTCTGCACCCAACATTCCTACACCCTCCAGGCCCTCTCCAGCTCCCAGCTCATGTCTTGTCCCTATCTCTAGTTCATTAACACGACTGTACAATCACTTGAGTTTTAGCAATAACTGCTGTGTTCATTTAAGTCGCATACAGGTTCATTTTAGAGAGTTTTCTGTAAGCTTTCATGGAATTGGTTCTAAACATTAACCTACTGCAAATTATTTTATCTGAGATGCAATGTATCCACCTTAGGTGGTGCACACAACCCTGGGTCTTGCACTTTTTCAGTGTGCAAACCTAAGATTAACTTTGGAGCAATGTTTATTTATCCTGAAAGAATGCCCTTCATTCCTGTCCCCTCCACTTTTTCTGCCTGCTGTCCCTTCCCACCTCCCCAGCATCTCCCTGTATCTTTTCCCAAGTATTAGTAATAACTGCATTCCTTTCTATTACATATGAGCAAATAGCACTATCTTTCTTTCTCAACCAGAGATTCCAGGTGGATTTGGGATTAGTTCTGCAAACAGACTTCTCTCCTATTTCTTGAAATTCCTGCTTGCTTTGTTTCTGCTAGACAGATAAACTAGAAGAGATTTCATCCTATTAACCAGCTTTTCTGCCGCTTGGTCTGGGAATGCAGTACCTCTGTATCTGGCCTCATATAACTTTTTATTTTTGCATCTTTGTGCTATTCTTTGTGGTTAAGAAACTTGCAAGATATGACTCCACCTTGGCAAACAGTCAGTGGCTAAGCTCTGCTTATGTATTAAATAGTTTACAAAAGACAACCTCTATCCCAGCAACAATGTAATATCTTCACATTCAATCAGATAGACAAGATAAGCCTCTCCTTGATGTTTTCTGTAGCAGTGTTAGGTAGAAGCTTTGAAATTCAGTTCTTCCTTTCCCCCAAAATAAATTTTTCATTTTTATGTGATTCTTGCTCCAAATCTATTCTTTAGGAAGGTTATGTTTATTTCTTTTTTCTGATAGGATTGCATTCATTTTTTCTCCTTTAAAGCTATATTTGTGTGTGTGTGTGCATGCATGCGCGTATATATGTGTGCGCACATGTGTGTGTGTGTGTATATATACTTTACCCAGTCTTCTCTGTTTTGAGAAGGGCAAAACAAGTGTATGACTTGCTCATACATCAAAGTCTTATCAGTATCTCTCCTATTCACTAGAAAATTATGGCACATTTTTCACATTAAAAATGTATCAAATCTTTTTTTATTATGGAGTTTCAGCCATTTGCTGTGGTTTCTTGTTGTTATGTATTGTGCATGGAAGGGTGAACGCGACAAAGGGGAAAACATAAAAGCAGTTGTTTGCTCACATCCTCTCAACCATGAACCAGAAACAAAGTGTTTGCACCTGAATCACAGGAGAGGGTTAGGAAAGTGACCCAGCTCTTCTCAGACAGAGTCTTGCAAATATAACTGTTTTACAGCTAAACAAGAACTGCTTTTTTGTTTTACTGATAATCATTGAAATGATAAGGTAGCTTTTAAATCATTCCAGTTATTTGTAAATAAACTTGTAAGCCCTCGTGTCAGAGCAAGCCGTTTTCAGGAGCTTGGATTTGCTGGCCTTTCTCCTTAGCTGGAACCTTTACACTTTTGATTACTACTCCACTTTTTAAGGAGATCATATTCTATTATACTTCATGTAGGAAGCATTGTAACACTGAAACTACACATGTCCCAAGCATCCAACTTCAGGCGACACATGTAAGCCCTAAGAAGAGTGGCCTGGAACAGGGCAGTGTCCTTGAACTTTTCTTTAGAGTCCCCCTGTTCAGGGTGCTTCTTCAAAATGGTTGGTCTTGCAATATATATTTTTTTACCTGTTAGTTATTTTTTTCTTCACATTGTTTTAGTTCATTTCCTTTTACCTAAGCATTACATTAGTATATTGCATCCTTTACATAATTGCTTCCCCTTTTTTCCTCACAAAGCTTTTCAGTCTAAAACTCTGTTTTGCTGTTCTCTGGTGACAATACATCCAACCACATTTCCATTCTACCGAGCTGTCCTGTCACCTATCACACCAGAGTGCTTTGCAGGCATCGGCATTCACACTCCAACCGACGTCATGGAAAACACACACTGTTCTTTAAAAATCTTTGTTTGAGGGAACATTTTCATTCCGTACTTACTTTTTCTTATTGTAAGTAATGTCACTCTTTATTTCTGTTTTCACTTCTTTATTTTTTATCTTTTCTTTCAATTCAGTATTCAATTGGTGACAATGCCTCTGCCAAAGGCAAGTTTTGGTTATTTCATTCTAAATCAAGCTTTACTTATAAATATTTTATCATCAAAATAGCATTGTACTTATATCCATTGTTTTCAGCTAATCCGTTTAATGAAGAAACTTCCCAGTTAAAATCAGCACAATCAAATTGTGGTTTGTTATGTGATGTGCATAGTATAGTATTAAGAACTAACTTTGTCATTTTCTATGAGGTTTTTACAAAAATTGTTTTATTTATCTTCTACATCTACTTGCCTGATGTAGACATTACTATCTTTACTTATGGGTAAACTGAGAACAGAGTTTTGAAGTGATTTGCATGTTGTCACATGGCAAATACATCAAAGAACTAATGCTTAAATCCAGTCTTCTGATTTCTCACCCTGAATTTGTTTCATGATGCATCAGGCTATTCTTGTATATGATATGCACTTTAATTCTAGGCAAATCTGAATAATTATTGACTACCTGAGTATAAACATTTCTGCCATAGCAAAAAAAACCCCACATATTTTCTATTTTCCAGTTTACAGTTCTTTGGTCTGTATTAACTAATTTTTATTCTTATGCTTATTGAAGTTGTTTACATTTCTCAGTCTTCCATAGCCGGTGGTTTTGTGCAGCAGAAGACACCTCCCTGCTTCTCCCTATGTCTACGTGCTTTCATATTCACAGGACTAATCTGAAGGTAGTTGAAAACAACTGCATTTTTATTATGCAGCTCTTGCTAGGTAGGGCATTTCCTGTTGGCTGGCAGAAGAGGATTTTAGATATACCCCCAGTGGATTACATTCATCATTTTTGGTCCCATAGCTGCTCTGTGTGTATGCTTTGCAAAAACTTCCCGCATTTGGTCCTTCACAGAATTATTCCAAACACGTTGACATGTAACATGCCCCTTGTATCCTCCGACGTGATGATTTTGACATTGTTCCAATAATGCTTCTCTAACAATTAATGACCTCTCTGGAGAAAAACTTAATTTTCTTGCACATAAATCTACCTAAAAATAATCTTTGTAGTTGTTTGATGATTCATTCAGTTATTCGGAAATGTCTGTGCTAGTTCCTTACCAGCATACAGAGTTTTCCACATGTTAAAGCTGAAAGACCTCTGTTTGGTCCCTATTGTGTCTGAGCCAATATCAGAGACTTAGATAATACTGGGCTTCGCTTTTATAAAAGTAACTTCTGCAAAATGTTGGCTTTATTTTAATGCCAGGTTAAACAATATCTAATCAAAATAAAACAAATAGAATATTATATACATCCACCCAGTTCAACATCGAAGAACATTTATTGATGAACAGCTAAGACACACTTCTCCATAATACTGGTCTTATTAAAGCTGTACTCTGAATTTGCCTTAATGGTCCTCAATCATTCCTTATAGATCTATTGTCTTTCACTTAAAAATGTCCGGAAGCTATTTTTTCTATTTTGAATACATATATTAATGTGAAGTAAAAATATTTCTTTTCATTTGCCTTTGAGCCATCACCTGGGTTACCTTCTTTGAATTGACACACATTTTGCTCACGGTTTTACAGCCCTGCATCCACTCTCTCGTCAGTCTTGTCACTGAAGTGCCCCAGACTGTTTCTTTTAAAAGCCGTTTTGCTGTTTTTTCAAACATTAACTTTATTGAGGTGACAATGGTTAATAAGGTCATATTAGTTTCAAGTTTATTCCTACATTTTCTATTCTTTTAGATGCAATTACAAAAGAAATTGTTCTTTTTTTTTTCATTTCTTTTTCTGAAGTTTAACTGTTAGTATACAGGAAAGGAGTGGATTTTTGTTCACTGATTTGGTATTCTGAAACTTGACTGTATTTTTTTATTGTTTCTAGTACCAACAAACAAATAGATTTTTTGGTGGAGTCTTTAGGAATGTGTCATCTGCAAAAAAGTGACACTTTTGCTTCTTCATCCCTAATTGGGATGCCTCTTATTTCTTTCCCCTGCCTGACTGCTCTGGCCAGGACTTCCAGAACTGTGTTAAATAAGAGCAGTGAGAGTGGATATTCTTGTATGTTTTTAGAGAAAAAAGCTTCCATTTTTTTGTCATTGAATATGACATTAGCTGAGGGTTTATCATGTATGGCCTTTATTATGTTGAGGTATTTTTTCTATACCCATTTTATTGAGTGTTCTAATCATAAATGATTAAAAACATCTTATCAAATGTTTTTTCTGAACCTTCAAATGATTAGATCATATGATTTTATCCTTTGCTTGAATGTGGTATGTTACATTGATTGATTTACGTTTGTTGAACACTCCTTGTGGGAATGAACCCCAGTTGGTCATGATATATTATTTTATTTTTTAATGTATTATTATATTTGATTTGCTAGTATTTTGTTTAGGATTTTTGCTATATTAACAAGAGATATTGATCTGTAGTCTGTATAAGTGTGTATGTGTGTGTTATCCTTGCCAGGTTTTGGTATCAGGGTTATGTTGGCCTAATAAAATGTGTTAAAAAGTATTGCCTTTTCTTCAATTTTTTGGAAGGGTTTGAGAAGGTTGGGTATCAAATCTTCTTTGAATGTTTGGTAGAATTCACTAGTGAAGCCATCTGGTCCTGGACTTTTACTTTTGGGGAGGTTTTTGATGATTGTTTCAATTTCTTCATTGTTGATTGGTCTATTTAGATTTTCCAGTTTTTCATGATTCATTCTAGGAAGGTTATATACTTCTAGGAACTTCTCCATTTATTCTAGGATTTTAATTTATTGGTGTATAGTCTTTCATAGTATTTTAGTATGATCGTTTATATTATCTATAATATCTGTGGTAACTTCTAATTTTTTATTTCTGATTTTGTTTATATGTATATTTTCTCTTTTTTTCTTTAGTGATTCTAACCAGGGGTTTGTCAGTTTTTAATCTTTTCAAAAAGCCAGCTCTTTGTGGCATTAATTTTTGTATAGTATTTTTGTTCTCTGTTTCATTAATTCTGCTCTAATTTTTATTATTTCCTTCCATATGCTGCCCTGTGTTCCACTACCAAGTTGCCAAGAGACTATATGGGCTATGATTGGCCCAAATTAGAGACGATCATTACGTCTAGTTCAAATAGTGGTGACAAAATGGTTTGATTAAAGACGTTAACTGACACTGAGTCTAAGTTTCCCTCACAGCCCTTTCTAGGAGATTTAACAAATATATGTCAAAACTTCTTTTAATTTGTCTATTTTTAATATCTTTCAGGTAAAATATACAGGTACTCTGAAGACTACATTCCCAGGTATATAGAAAATGAGTTACGTTTTGTGATTCCCAATTAATAAGAGAAAGTAACAAATGCTATGTTGCTGATAGGTTTGGCTCAGAGATAATGGTATTTGGGTTAAAAATTAAATGAAAAGTGAATTTAATTACTTTTACTCCCATCTGAAAATTAAAAACTATAGCATTATTTTCTGCCCTAGTTACTTACTCTTTCTGAGTAAGACAGCTGGGTGAAGAACAGAATGGGACTCCAGCCTGTTATCTCTAGAATTATCATTAATTTCAAGAGAAACTATCCTAGATTATGATTCAGATTATATTGAACAATGCATTCTAATATATATATATAGTCTAACATATAGTCTAATGTATATATATTAGAATTATAATTATGTGGCCCTTAAGAATGGAGGGTGAAAAGAAATCTAGCAATACCTAATAAAATTTAAGATATGTTTACACACATGCATTGATTAGGAAGCTTTGTGGTATGTTGTTTCTAAGGATAATGTCAACCACTAGAAATGTGATAAATCAACTCTAAAATAATATGCAGTTATAGGTATAACTTAGTCTCTTTAATACTTACTGAGCTAGTTACAGGGAAATTGTATAGCGTGATGCTTCTTCTTCTTCTTCTTTTAACAAAAGGTTTATTGTGTGAATCATAGTAACGAGTTTCATTTTCTTAGACAGTAAATTCTGACCCAAATGTTTCATAGGAATGGGGATTTCTCTTTTGGATAAAATGATCTAAATACAGAGAATTGCACTGAGGACTCTTCAAGATCTTCCTGAAATGGTAGACTGACAGACTTAAAGGTCTTTCAAAAACACAGAGCTTTCTCAGTTAGTAGGATAAGATTTTTTTTTAAAAATTATGATGCAGATTAATTTATTTAATTGTCTTTTTTTATTGTTGTCAGTCAGCAGGATAAGATTAGAAGTCTCTGAAAGGTCTGTTGCTTTTTCTTCTCCATGTAGGCATGTCTCTGGCAGATCCCAATTCTGGGCTGCAGGCAGTCACACACACATGCACATACACAACTTGTTTTTATGAGTGCTCTTCACCTTGGATTCTGTAACATAATTTTCAAGCAATTAGCTCAAATCAAGAGTAATTTGCTGACTTTGTAACAAAGAAAATCCTACATAATTATGTATAAATTAATCTGATGATTGATTTGATACTTGCCATTTGAAGGGCAATTAAGATGCAAAATGATAGAAAGTCTCATGATGGATCATTTTGCTAAAGACTGGGTGGTAGTTTGGGGATGAAGATGGTAAGAGTCAGAAGGGAAAATTGATAAAATTCCCATCTCAAAGCAAACAGTCTCTTAGCTTAGGGAAAATACAGAAAAGAAGTTGGTTCTTTTATAATATTTAATATAATTCATTCAATAAATAAGAACTTCACTGAACAGTAGAGATGGAAAGATGCAGATTCCCTCCAGGGTTTAATAATAAATCTATTGTAATGAATCTCCATGTAGGCAAAAATTGATTATACAATGCAGATTTTATCTATAAAAAGTGGTTGACATGTTAATTCACATATTTATATATATATTTCACAACTTGTCTATTTCTGATTATGTACTTTGAGAGTCAAAAGTAGCCATGGCTTTAAGTAACATTTATACACTTATGGATCCCAAACATATATTTGCTGATTCACAGAAATGCTTATTAAGCAAATCACATTAACACCCAAACCAACTTCTGATAGACCTTCAGCTTGCTCTTTCCACACTATGACAACTTTCCAGTCCTTTAATATGCCTTTATTCAGTTTTGTAGAAATAGCTTTCATTTTTATTTGGATATTAGAATGTTACATTTATATAATACAATTTGGGAACTGAAAAGAACAATAGGAGTTAAATAGTTTAACATCCTTGATTTATAAATAAGAAATATAACTCAGAGAAATTATGCCCAAAGTCATCCAGGCAGAAGTAATGGCTTTTTAAAAATTGAATTTAATTCTTTAATCTACTTAGATAATAAAGTATTAAGACATTTTTCTAGAAAGGACTTCACAATAAAATAATAGTAAAATATAAATAACAACTTTAAAATATAAACTAGAGAAAATACATGTAAAAGTAGAAAATACGGACCCTAGTAACAGACAATATTATTTTAAATTGTGGAGAGTCATAAAATGTGCTTATTGGTTAGAGGACTATTTCAGACATTTTTCTGAGCAACAGAGAATCTGATCTAGCCCCAAACTCAGAAGTGCACTGGCCTCTGGGATCTAAGCTTATTTATGAATTTATTTTTAATAGTAATTAATCTTCCATGTAAAAACATTGCCAAATATTTGTGCTTGAAGTTTATTAAATATTTACAATAGGCTGAAGCTATTTGACATTGTTGAATATACATATATATACACATATATATAAAGTTGTTGAATATATATATAAATTTATTAGTTAGGTAATATATATATATAATATATATATATTACCTAACTATATATATATATTACCTAATATATATATATTATAACAAATATATAACAAATTTATATATATATATAATTGCTTCTGAATGATATTTCATTTGAGATGATTAATCATTTGAAACCTGCCTGTAGACACAGGGCACTACATTATAAATCACATCTTATTTTCATTCATAACGAATGAAATGATGTTCATTTTTTAAACATGATTTATCATTTGCAGATTGTATCTGCTATCTGTGTGGGCTAGGAAAATAGATGAATTGTCTTATTAAAAATTCTTTACCTTTCACTATTGTATTCTCTGCATAGCCAGAGGAAAACCACGAGCAGGGTCTCTTCTGTATCCCAATATTAAGCTACGTTGAAATATGGATAGAAAGAAGGGTTATGTATGAGTTCCTTTGTTATAAAGATAAGCAAAATACATGCCAGCATCTGGACTTTTCAAACCATTTTATCCAGGTATGATTTGATCTGCAATTTTTTAAGGACATCTACTTGCTGTTTACATTTACTGTCTTCTTTCAGAAGCACCGCTAGTAATATAGGTGTTATGCCTTGAGATAAGAGTTCTTTTTTCTTTTGTTGCAATTCCTTCTAGCTCTTGGTGATGTATAATATCAAAGTTAAAGCAGTGTTATGAAACGTCCCTCTCACAGCCTGACGGGTCTCCTTTCCCAGACTGCTGTTGTGAAAGCTGGTCACCAGGGTCATGTGACAATGCTGGGATGGCTGCTGAAACCCTTATAGGATTACTGAGAGGAAGCTTTTAGGAAACTTAATCAAACATCAAGAGTAAATAAGATTCAGGGCATTAAGACCAGACTTGCATCACAATCCTAGCACTGCCAACTACTGTCTATGTGTCTTTGGAGAATTTACCTCTGTGAACTGCAGATTCCTTTTATGCACAATGGGGATAAAAAAAAATACATCTGAGGGTTGAATGAGCATGGACATAAAGAAAAGCTTTAGTATTTGGTAGTTATTGCTGATATTATAGATAAAATTGAGCAAAATACATTAATCTACCTGAATCTCAGACTTCTCATATGGAAAGTGGGGAGTGATACAGGATTTTGGTAGAATTTTGCTGGATCTTTGATATAAGGTATGTAACACAGCATCTGGGTATAATAGGCAATCAATCACTTTATTGCATCTGCCAATATTTCCTTGGCTTTTTATTTTTTAAACATCCCTGTCAATTAATATTTACTTAGTAAACACAGTTTTAGGGGATTGTTCAGAGTGAAAGTCTGGACAAGTAAACAGACAGCACGATATATCATTATGAGCACAGATAATCTCAGTTCTAATCTCAGTTCTGCCCTTTACTACTCTCGTGACCTTCAGAAAATGTATGCCCTCTCTGTGCCTCAGATTCCCTGCCTTTAAAATAGGGTTGCTGTAGTGCTTATTTGGTCAGATTGTTGTAAGAATTGAATAAATGAATATATAAAATTCACTTCAAGTAGCATCTGACAAACAGTTAAGTACTAAGTAAGTACTTGCTATCATTATTTCAGGAAAGAAGTTCCAAAAAATAACTCTTCAGATTTATACATACATGGATGCAAGCATGCTTTCACACTTGAATTCACTCAATCACGTATAAATGTATCCACCTTAATTGGCCAAGGCTGAACAAGAACAAGTTTACCCAATATCGAATTTAACTGAGAAATTAGTTAAGAACTATGTGTAAAGTAGATTCTAATAATTTCTTTTTCCTTACTATAGGGAAGATGAGTATTATATTGAAGATACACCAATATATGGTAACTTAGATAATGTGGTGGTCCCAGGTAAGTTTAATTTATTCAGAAATTAACTTACCTATAAATTAATACATCCCCCTCCTACTCAATTCCACAAAGAATTTGAGGTAGTTTAGTTTTTGTCACAATCACATTTAAATACTTCAATGATAACCATACATTTGAATATGTTTAACATATTATTTTGTATGCATTTCCAAGACCACACATTATAAATGCATCATAATATTAGGTGTAAATTAACGCCCTGTTTCCACATGCCCTCCACTTCACTCTAGTGGAAATGAGAACACAGGAAGGCACTATTACATGAATTTTGACACATACAGAATTCTCTGAAATACTGTTTCTAGAACAGAAAACAACCCACCCAGAGAACAGTGCTTTATGCACCATATACAAAAGCAAATCTACAGTGAAATATCTGAAGTAATGAATACATCTTCTGGTTTTCCTTGTTTTAGCTCCTTCTCTATAAGTACAGAACCTACAGCTATTATGACAGCAAGTGGGGAGAGACCTAAATCATCACTGAGTGGGTGATACATGTTTGTTCTTAGGTGACAGGTACTCATCAATTCCCGACATGTTATTACTTGAAATATCCCAACCACCCAAAAAGAAAACAGTGCAAATTCCTCAAAACAGACAACTGTGATCTGATCCAAGAGCTCTTATGAGAGAAGCTGGGAGGGTGATGCCCGTCCTTGCCTTGTACACACACCACTTAATTCCCAGCAGGAGAACTGGGGCTGAGCTCCTGTCAATCTTTGTCTCCAACACAGATTTCCAGGAATGGACTACATTGATTGGACTCTCTATATACCAAAACAATGTGGAATTCTCCTAGAGCTGGGAATGTGAGAGTTTTATAGGATTCTAGAATTTATATAATTGTAGTCTTTCTTCCATTGTCAAGTACCCTCTAATCCCTGCACTTTGAAGAATCAGGAACTGCTTTTCAGGAATGAACTAGTAAAATAAATTTTCCCTCCTGTTTCACCTTGCAGAATCATGATGCTCACCTATAATATTTGAGGAATTCATTTCTTATGTATTCTGGTGGCTTGAAACCCACCATACCTATAACTATCTCCACATCTAAGTGAGCACACAGGTCACTCCCACAGGTTCTGATTTGGCAGGTGCAGGATAGGCCTAGGAATCTGCTATTTAACAAACCTCCCAGCTGATTCTAATGCGTGCGTTCCATGGATTATGCTTCAAGAAGCATCATGCTGTTGACTCCTTCTTTTGTGTTGCTTTCAGAAAAGGTTGAATAATGATGAGATGCCTTCTGTTATAGTAAATGTAACTTTTTTAATGGGATCAAATTGAGGCAGTCCACATGTCTGCCAGGTGACTGGCCATCCTACCAGTCACTAACTCTCTTTCCTTTCCCTTTTAAATAGATGACTCTGGGGTAACAAAGGCATGAATGATTCAATAAAAGTATCCTCACAGGCTGAAACAAGTGCCTGCCTGTTGGCTGGTGGGCCCTGCACAAGATCTCCAAGTTCTTAGAGTCAGCATTAGACAGCTTCAGAACAGATTGGCTGAAGTGTCCTGCCACTGATTTATGGAACAAAAATTATAATCTAAACCCTATTTTTCAATAATAGGATTTAAGGTTCAGAACACTTCAGTAAAACTCATGGAATAACATTGCCAAATTGTAATCATCGGTGCAGGTACACTGTGCATTATGGCACCATGCATCATTTGCAATCATACTTAAAGAGAAGAGAACACAGGCAAAAATTTAACTCATGGGATCTCTATAACATCTAAATGGTAGTTTGAGATTGTCCTGGCCTACAAATGACTGGGATCTAGTCCTTTTCCCAAGTGACTTCCTCTTGACTTGGTAACACTGTGAGACAAAAGGCTTCACCATCTCATCTGACCTGCAGAGAACAGTTAGTGCTTTCTTACCGCTCTGTACCTTCATGAAAAAAGACAAGTTAAATGATTCTTGTGGGTTTTACATTTATAGCTAAATGTTGTTTGGGTCATGTAGTTTTACTTGTGCCAGCATATTCTGTTTTTCCATTGTGAATCACAATCTTTTCATCTCCTAAGAACCAACAGATGAAAACTGCTATGAACAAATGAAAGCCCGACCAGAGCGATCTGTGAATGAACTGCAAGAAGCCACCCCACCTGCACAGGTGAGTTCTTTTTCCTGTATCAGGGGTCAAGTTTAGTATAAAGCACAGCACAGCTTCAAGTTTTAAGAGCAGAAAAGCAATGCATTCTGATGCACAACTAAAGCAGCTTTTAGAAATGTTGCAGTCTGAATGTGTCCAGTTCTGGGACCTGAGCACCAAAGGGAAACTCAAAGGCAAGTAAACACTACTCAGACCCACATTCAAAGAGTCAAAATTGTGTGCAATTACAAAGGCAATAGATTTAAATGGAAAAGCTGATTTTCTTCTTAAGTAATCAATTCAGCTTTTTACTTTCAGATTGAAAAAACTGTCACAGACATAAATATAAAAGTTGACACATGTATAATGCTCAAATACCTAGATGTTAGTAATTTATGGGGAAGAGGGGAAGGAGGGAGAAAGAGAGAGAGAACTTTAGTTAAAAGGTAATTAGCTGGATATAGAAGACCATACTTCTATTTTACAAGCCAAATGAGTATAAATTTTCAGACAAGTCCTATGTCTTTGGTCTTTCAGGAAGAGATTCACACACAGTAAGTGGCAATAGGCAAGGTGATAGTTTAAACAAAAATGTATAAAAACCTTAGAAGACATGAATGGCTTCTTCTTTTTCTACCACAATCAGCTCAGCCTTCTTAGACTGACCTCATCAAAAGCCGTTCACAATTCTTAGCCTACCTGCTGCTAAAGTATACATTTAGTTAAAATAGTTCTTATTAATTCTCCCCTCAGATTTTGTTTCTTCAATGATGTACACTCTTGGGGCTGTCTAGAAATAGCCATGGGGCCAGTATTTCCAATGCAGTTGTTGTGCGTCAGGCCTTGTATTATGTCTTTATATGCATTATGTTCTCAGATTTCTATGAGGGAGGCAGCATTGTTATTCCCATTCAACAGTCTTGAAAAGGATGAAA
This sequence comes from Tonatia bakeri, assembly GCA_004024845.1. Lineage (NCBI taxonomy): Eukaryota > Metazoa > Chordata > Mammalia > Chiroptera > Phyllostomidae > Tonatia > Tonatia bakeri. The sequence goes on along the minus strand of PVIA01000282.1, from coordinate 46,694 downwards.
AACTTGCCCCAGAGCACTCAGGTCCCAGGTGGGGAGACAGAATCTAAACTGAGTCCTGTCTAACAGAAAATATTCCCCTTCCTGAGACGGCTCACATCTTGAAACTTCTCAATAACATAGAATTTTTCTATTTTTCTCTCTACAAATTCCCTACACAATCAAAATCCTTGAAATTTTTATTAAGAAAGCAAGACATGGTGAGGTTGAAGCAAATGTAAAGTTGCTCTGTAATGGGAAAATCTGTCATCTATGTCCAATTAATTGTAAAATATCACTTTAGATAGAAGGTAAGAAAAAAAGATGTTATAATATGACCAGCTAAACCCATGATAACAAAAGGAAAACCTCTAAAATAGGGTTAAAATACAACCACACCATCTAAAATGTAGAGAGATTCATAGCACCTTAGATGTAAAAAAAAGAAACTGAGAATTTGGAATAGAAGTTACTTTTAATACATATGTATTAAACAGGCCAGCTTTATTTGAGTTGCATTGGATTTTTACTAAAGTGGAAATTGTGCAAAACCTTAAAATGTCCTTAAATCCCTGCTATTTTATAAATTATAAAATTAAAGATACTCTAAGGAGATTCATTTTTATTCTATTACACCCTTCTCACAAATTTAGTTTCACAAATTAGAAGTAATTTCTTTATATTTACTCAATTCCGTTTTATTAGAATGATCATTGTCTTTAGAACACTGCCCAGTTTGCTACAATAATGCTTACTTTGTTACTATAGTCCATTACAAAAGCATAAGGAATCTGCAATATTATGCATAAAACTTGATGGATGAAGTGTTTGTTGGAAAAATGGAAATAAGTTTCTTGCCCTTCAAAAATAATGTATACAGATCAGAACTTGTAATTTCAGTATTTCAATCTTCTTTTAACTAGGCAGAGTTTATCAGCAAACCTAATAATAAAATGAGCCCTCAAGAATTCTCATATCCTAAAATATTTGAGGGACACAAGTGTGAGCTTGCTCTGCTTCTCTTATCTTCATGTCAAAATCTCTCCTCAATCTCTCCTTTCCCTCCTATGTGAGAAGCATCCTCTCTCCTTTCCAAGGCCAGTACTACTCCTTATGCTCTTGACCATTTCTCCTATTTCTTTCAAGATCTTAAACATTAAATTATTTGTCTCCATTTTTCACTCTTTAAAACCATTTTGCCCTGGCTGGGTGGCTCAGTTGGTTGGAGTGTCATTCTGTACACCAAAGGGTTGCAGGTTTGATTCCCGGTAAGGGTACATATGTAGGTTAGAAAGCTTGATCCCTGGTTGGGAGCATACAGGAGGAAGCCAATTGATGTTTCTCTCTCACATCATTCTTTCTCTCTCTCAAATCAATTTTTTTAACAAACTATTTGTATTTACCTACCAATATGTGCACCAATATCTCAAAACAAAACAAAACTTGACTTCAACTTGTTTATCTCTCTAACACCTAAACTGATTTTACTTTCCTTTACTGTTTTCACTTCTTTCCATGGACATCCATTCTTTTATTCCTGGCTCTATATTTTCCACCCATGCACTCAACTGAAGTAACACTTGGGAAATCACAGTGACTGCGCCAGGTACAATTTTTGGTTCTTTCCCTGGGTCACAGTTTTTGAACTCTGCAGCACTTGATAAAGTTGTCCAGTTGTTGATCAGACATACATTATTGGAATGCTTAAAGTTATAAGTGCAGAAACTCAATTCAAACCACTTTAGCATAAGAAGAACATCACTGGTCACATGACAATGAGCTGTAAGGGTGTGTTTTCTTTTTGAGATGACTGACTACAAGGGCTCTCTTTGTTTCTCTTCCGTCCCTGCTTCCCTCTGTTACTGACTTCATTGTCTTCTATTACCACAGACTCTTCCACTGAGGTTCTGTAAGCCACTGCAAGTGCCAGGTTTTCTTCCTCGCAGCTCTAGGAAACAACACATGTTCTATTCCTGCACCTGTACATCAGTCCCAAACATGCCATATAATTGGTTCTCCTGAAACCACATGTCATCTACTCTCAGGCCAAGTCCTGTTGACAGGGAATGGATGGTGTGATCGGTTCCAGCCCACATCATATGCTTAGTCCTGTGTTGGCCCTGGGGTACAGTACTTTAATTTAGAAGCAGGTAAGGGAGAGGACTTTCCCAAAGGAAAATGAAGAATTTATTTTAAAAAAAGAATAGAACAAAGTACTAGACAGACACAACAGATATCTATTCCTTCATAATACTGAGTGTCCTCTGGTTATTTCTGAACATCAGTGACATCCCCTTCTCTTTCTGTCTGGGCAAAGACAAAGGAGCTAAACGTACAGGGCAGCAGTGGATTGCTCCGTTTGCCTGAAACACAGAGTCTGTGCAGCAGGATCAGCATCAAGCATGGAAAACCTTGAATGTCAAGATATAAAAATCAAACTTGACTATATAGGCCAAAATTTTGGAGACAGGATGGTAAAAATATGAAAGCTGTACCTTAGGAAGGTAATTTGAATAGAATATACAAGCTAACTGGCAGAGGGAAGAGACTAGAGCAAAGATTCCTATTAGGCAGTTATTGCAATTTTCCAGAAATGATTATTTTAGGAATAAAAAGTCAGACAAAATTACCAGAGAAGTTGTAAGTAGAACCATCTTTTCTGCCTGGTAGAAAATATAATACATTTTTTTAGGGGTTTAATTAATCCAATGTTGCTTCTTTACCCCTGACATCACAAATTGATATAATTTGGCCTAATCATGAAAGTAAATCCTTAATACAGAAATTTTTGGTTTACTCAATAGTTGTCCTAAAGTTTTAGCCTATAAGTTCTAATAAGTATAATCCCACACCTTACCTTTGGACAATGGTTATAGCTTCCATATATATTATCTTTCTTTATTCAGAACACTGTGATTTAGGTACTTTCATTTTATAAGTAAGAAAATTGAGGCTCAGAATAGTTTTTTAAAACAGCCCAAGATGCCATGATTAGCACATTACAGAGCCGGAATTCAATCCTCAGATTTCCATCACCAAGTTCAAGGTACTTCCCTTTCAGCCTATTGCTTCTCCAAGTTCCCTTAGTCTTTAGTTCTTCCTGTTCTAGTGCTGACCCAGCTCGAGACCAAAGAGAACTACCAAACCCTCTTAAATGTAAATAAATATCTCCAAGGTCAACCCAAAATAAGCTCAAAGGGGACCTGAGATGTAATCAGGAGGAAGAAAATAATAAAGATGGGAAATATATTTATTGCCAAGTGCTAGTCATATAAATCAACCCTGTTATTTTTATATTTCTGAATCTCAAAAATGTAGAATAATTGGGGACTTTTGTGGATGCCATTAAATGACCAATTATTAAGTTACTTGGTAAGAGCAACATAGGGCAAGTGCTCCCTAAGGTAAAGGCAGAAAAGACGCAGGTAAGAGTCCATCTAAATGTACATATACATTTTAAGTATAAAAAAGATATAAAACTACACAAAGAAAAAGTTTATGTAAGTACTGTTTCTCACTAAAAAAATCTTGAATTGACTATTATTTTTATCATCATTCTGACAAATCTGTTATAACCATGTAGCTGAAATTCAGAAAACAAGCTTCTTGTCTTTCCCAGAAATCATCAAAGTGCAAGAATGGACTGACAATGAAAAATTAATATGCTTTTCTTTTTAGGTAATTGATGAAACACAGATGTTTTACGCCCAACTGAATCACAACTGTGAGGGGAAGCGCAGAAAGCCCAAGAAAAAAAATACTTATTTGTCAGAGAAGAATGAAGATGAGCTGCTACACGGAACAAACACCAGCCTTTCTAAGACCAGTCTGGTGGACAGTTTCCCACCCGACAGTCAGGCAGTAGAGGAAAACATTCATGATGACCCTGTGAGACTGTTTGGATTGATTCGTGCAAACAGAGAACCTGTAAACTAGCTGGACTATGATTCAGCTCTTATTGAAGAAGATTGTGAAGGAAAACAAAATCTCTACATATGACACAGCACGATTTGACAGAGTGACAATCTGATCATTTGTTGGTGGGGTGGTGGCATACCTGCTCTCCAGGGCTTATGTTCTTGGACACTGAATGTAACATCATGAAAATTAGTTATTTGAGTTGGTTATTTGCATTCACTTTAAAAATGTCTAATAGTAAAACATAAAATAAAATCAAGTTTGTAAATTGAGCTTGCTGATGTTGTAACTTCACCAATTATACTCAGTGAAATTAAAAAAAATATTTCAAGCATTAAGTGTGTTCTGGAACATATTAGAAGAAGAATAAAAGTAAATTTTTAAAAACAATGTCACTTTTCTAACCAAGGTGAAACACCCTAAAATTGGGAGAAATTTCTTTTTTCTTTTTTAATTTTTATTGAATTTATTGGAGTGACACTGGTTCATAAAATTATATAGGTTTCAGGTATACAATTCTATAATGCATCATCTGTATATCATATGGGGTTCATCACACCAAGTCAAGTCTCCTTTCATCTCCATTTATGCCCTCTTTACCTTCTTTTATCTCCCCCTACCAACCTTTCCCTCTGGTGAACACCATACTGTTGTCTGTGTCTATGAGGGTTGTTTTAATCCCTTCACTTTTTTTACTTTGCCCCCAAACCCCCACCCCTCAAACAGCTCTCAGTCTGTTTTCTGTCTCTACGAGTTTGTTTATATTTTGTTCATTAGATTCCACATATAAGTGAAATCATATACTATTTGTCTTTCTCTGACTAGCTTATTTAACTTAGCATAATGCTCTCCAGGTGCATCCATGTTGTCACAAAAGGTAAGGTTTCCTTCTTTTTTTTACAGCTGAGTGGTATTTTACTGTGTAAATGTATTACATCTTTTTTAGTCGCTCATCTGCTGATAGGCACTGGAGCTGCTTCCAAATATTGACTATTGTAAATAATGTTGCAATGAACATAGGGATGTATATACTCTATTGAATCAGTGTTTTGGGTTTCTTCAGATATATTCCCAGAGGTAGAACACTGGGTCATAAGGTAAAAGAAATTTCTGATTGAAAGGCATGGGAGACATTCAAGTATATTCCTAAGAGAAGTGGAGTAATCTTCTTAAGAAGTATTTTTTTTCCAAATAGAAATATATTTATTAGTTTTAAAAATTATTATGAAATTAGTGCATGTTTCTTGTAACAATAAACAATTACCTTAAAAAATTTAGAAATTCCACTAGCCAGAAATAATCACCATGAGCAACATCCTAAATATCCTTCTAAATATTTTTCTGGGCATGCCCATGTACATTGTCAATTATTTTTTTTCCAAACAAAAAGGGGAGTGATTACTATATACATGTTATTTAAATTTTTTCCACTTAATAATATATTGTAAAACAGACAACTGTAATTGAACAATAAAATAATTAAAATATATATAGTAAATTTATTTTCACTGTGGAGAAATAGCTGGAGATGCAGAGAGCCTATTAAAGGGCCGAAGCACAAAATTTCGTGTGTAGCTACTTACCCTGGGCTCTGGGAGAGGAGGAGTAGAGTGGACTAGAGACGCTTGAGGACAGTCTGGAGTTGGTAGATCTGGAAAAAGAGCTAAGGGAACAGCCAACAGAATCCCTGTGCTGAGTCATTCCCCATGCTGCAGAAGCTATCTTTCTCAGGCAGAGCTCTCCACTCCAAGTGGCTGATGCCTTAGTGGAAGCAATATCACCGCCCACAGGAATTAATCTGCCCCACCCTGTGAAGCTTAAACTGTGCTGCTAATCACAGCCTGATCAGTTTAACAGCTAATCAGCTTAACAGCCAATTAGTTTAACAACTAAAGTGGAAAATACAAAGAGGCAACCAAAATGAGAAGACACAAAAAACAGGTGAAAGATGAAAGAGCAAGAGAATTCTTCAGAACTAGATGAAATGGGGGCAAGCAATTTATCAGATAGAGAGTTTAGGGTAATGATTACAAGATTACTCAACAACATGAAAAAAGACATAGAAACCATAAAAAGGACCAGTCAGAAATAAGAAATATAATATCTGAAATAATATACCGGAAGGAATAAGCAGGTTAGATGAAGTGGAGGATTGAATCAGTACTGAGGTAGTAGTTCTTATATCTGATGAAATAGACTTTAAAACCAAGGCTATACTAAGAGACAAAGAATACTACATAATTATAAAGGGAACAATCCAATAAGAGGATACACCCTAGTAAACATTTATGTGCCAAGTATAGGAGCACCTAAATATGTAAAGCTAATCTCGGTGGACATAAAAGAAGAGATTGACAGAAATACAGTCATAGTCAAGCTTTATAACACCCCATGGACTTCAATGAATAGATCTTCCAGGCAGATAATCAACCAGGAGACTGAGGTCTTAAATGACTCACTAGATCAAATGGATTTAACTGATATCTTAAGAGCATTTCACCCCAAAGGAGCAGAATATACATACTTTTTAAATGAATATGGAACACTTTCAAGGATAGACTACACGCTAGGATACAAAACAAGTCTCTATAAATTTAAGAATATTGAAATCATATCAGGCGTCTTCTCTGACCACAATGCTATGAAACTTAAAATCAATCACAAGAAGAACGTTGAAAAACACACAGACATGGAAGCTAAATAACATGCTATTAAACAATGAATGGATCAACAATAAGATTAAGGAAGAATCAAAAGATACTTTGAAACAAATGAAAAAAACATACAAAAATCCAAAATCTGTAGTAAACTAGGAAAGCAATCCTGAGAGGGAAATTTATATCATTACAGACCTATATCAAAAATAAAAAAGGAAAAGCTGAAATAAACAATCTAACTTTACACTTAAAAGAAATTGAAAAGAACAATAAACAAAGCCCAAAATGAGTAGAAGGAAAGAAGTAATACAGATCAGAGCAGAAATAAATGAAATAGAGTTAAAAAAAAAAACAATAAAAAAGAACAATGAATCCAAGAGCTGGTTCTCTGAAAAGATAAACATATTGACAAATATGCAACTGGATTCATCAAGAAAAAAAGGTAAAGTACACTAATAAATAAAATGAGACATGAATGAGGTAAAATAAGAACTGACACCAGAGAAATACAAAGTATTATAAGAAAATATTATGAACAATATCTGACAACAAACTGGACAACCTGGATGAAACTGATAAATTCCTAGAAACACACAATCTTCAAGAACTAAATCAGGAATAATCAGAGAATCTGAATAGATAGATTACACCTAGTGAAATTGAAGCAGTCAGCAAAAAATCTCCCAACAAACAAAAGCCCTGGACGAGATGGCTTTACAAGTAAATTTTACCAAACATTCCAAGAACTAACATCTCCCCTTCTCAAACTACTTTAGAAAATCCAAGAGGAGGGAAGACTTTCAAACTCATTTTACAAGGCCAGTATTATCCTAATTTCAAAACCATACAAAGCCGCTACAAAGAAAGAAAATTATAGGCCAATATCCCCAATGAACATAGATGCTAAACTCCTCAACAAAATATTAGCAAATAGAATACAGAAATGCATCAAAAAGACCATACACCATGATCAAGTGGGATTCATTCCAGGAATGCAATGTTGGTACAAATTTCTCAAATCGATAAATGTGATTTACCACATAAACAAAATGAAGGATTAAAAGCACATGATCAAATCAATAGATACAGTAAAAGCTTTTGTTAAAATCCAGCACCCATTTATGATAAAAACTCTCAGAAAAATGGGAAAAGAGGGAACATACCTAAACATAATAAAGGCCATATTATGACAAACCCACTGCTAGCATCATACTCAACAAGCAAAAACTACAAGTGTTCCCCGTAAGATCAGGAACAAGACAGGTATGTCTGCTTTCACCTCTCTTATTCAGCATAGTACTGGAAGTACTAAACATAGCAATCAGACAAGAAGAAGAAATAAAGTCATTCAAATTGGAAAGGAAGAAGTAAAACTGTCTTTATTTAAGAAGACATGATACAGTACATTGAGAATCCCAAAGATTACACCAAGAAACCACTAGAACTGATACATGAATTCAGCAAAGTAGCAGGATACAAAATTACATCCAGAAATCAGTTGCATTCTTCTATGGCAGTAATGAACTAACAGAAAGGGAAATTAAGAAAACAATCTCATTCACAATTGCTTCAAAAAGAATAAAACACCTAGGAATAAACTTAACCAAGGATGTAAAATACTTTTACTTTGAAAATTATAACACATGAAAAAAATTGAAGAAGATACAAAAGAGTGGAAGCACATATTGTGTTCATGAATAGGAAAAATTAACAGAATTAAAATGTTCATACTACCCAAAGCAATAAAAAATTCAATTCAATTCCTATCAAGATTCCAAAGACATCTTTCATAGAAGTAGAACAAATATTTCAAAAACTTATATGGAACCACAAAAGGCCCCACATAGCAACAGAGATTCTGACAAAGAAGAACAAAACTGGAGGAATCATACTAGCTAATATCAAACTATACTATAAGGCCATAGTAATCAAAACATCATGTTACTTGCATAAAAAAGACATAGATCAATGGAATAGAATAGAGAGCCCAGAAATAAACCCACACCTTTGTAGTCAATTAATATTTGACAAAAGAAGCAAACACATAAAATGGGCTAAAGACAGTTTATTCAATAAATGGTGTTGGAAAATGGGACGGATACATCCAGAAAGATGAAACTAAACTACCTCCTTACACAAGAATGAATTCTAAATGGATCAAAGACTTAAATGTTAGGTCCAAAATTATAAAAATCCTAGAAGAAAACATAGGCAGCAAAATCTTGGACATTGCTTGTAGAAATTTTTATTGTATATATCTCCCCAGGCAAGGAAAATAAAAGAAAAAATAAAGAAATGGGACTACATCAAACTAAAAATTTTTGCACAGCAATGGAAATCATCAACAAAATAAAAAGACTACCCACATAATGGGAAAACATATTCACTGATACATCTGCTAAACAGTTAATATCCAAAATTTATAAAGTGCTTACAAAACACAACACACACACACAAACCAAACCACCCAATTAAGAAATGAGCAAAGGACCTGAATAGACACTTCTCCAAAGAGAACATACAGATGGCTAATAGGCATATAAAAAGATGCTCAACATCACTAATCATCAGAGAAATGCAAATGAAAACCACAATTAGATACCATCTCACACCTGTCAGAATGACTATCATCAATAAATCAACAAACAAGTGCTAGCGAGGATGTGGAGAAAGGGGAACACTTTTGCACTGTTGGTGGGAACACAGACTGGCAAAGCCACTGTGGAAGGCAGTATGGAGATAGCTCAAGAAAATTAAAAATAGATCTTCCTTTTTGCCTAGCAATCCCACTTCTGGGAATATATCTGAAGGAACTCAAAACACTAATTTGAAAGAATATAAGCAACCCTATGTTCATTGCAGTGTTAATTACCATTACAAGATATGGAAGCAGCCCAAGTGTCCATCAGTAGATGAATGGATAAAACAGCTATGGAACATTTACACAGTAGAATTCTACTCAGCCATAAAAAAGAAGAAAATTTTACCCTTTGCAACCGTATGGATGGAACTGGAGAACATTATGCTAAGTGAAATAACAAATTAAGGGAAAGACAAATACTGTATGATTTCACTCATATGTGGAATCTAATGTACAAACTGAACTAACAAACAAAAGAGAGACAGAATTATAGATGGAGAGCAGATGATAGTGGGAGGGGGAGAGATTGGGCAAAGAGGAAAAAGGACTCATGGACATGGACAATGATGTGGTGATTGCTAGGGGAAAGGGTATAAGGGGAATAAATGGTAATGGAAAAATACAATAAAGATTAAATTAAAAAGTAAATTGTAAAAAAATAAAATAAAATAAATTGCACTGAAGGTTTTTTAGAATCTAAAAAGATAACAGAACCATTCATGACTTCTAAAGAAATCCCAAGCCAAAACCCAGGTTTGAGTCCTCCTACATACTTCAGCACAGGAAGCCCTGAGGTTGCTGAGTTTGGGTGCTCTGAGCCCTACCGTTGGGTTCTGAAACACTTCTTAATCATCTTTTGGCTATTAGTAGCAAGGTTTTAAATCAATGAATTTAAGATGTTTGCATTAAAAATCCAATTATAAAACAATATTTAGGGCCATCTGTACTATCAATTAATTGCTCCATAAGAAGAAAAATACAATGAAAGGACAAGTAATGTATCATGAAAGGGTTTCCTTTAGCTTTCCTTTTACTATCACACTTAAGGTCTCTGAGAAGCAACTGTGCTGTTTGTCTTTTTCAGGACTTTATCAGAGAACACAGCCTCTCTGCCTGACAATATTGGAAAACCTGTGTTCATGCTAAAGGTTCTTGATTACATGTTGTCATATTTTAACATGTCTTTTGGAATTCAGAGAGTGTGGTAAATATTATTTCAGAATCCTATCAATCCCTTTCAGGTAATTTCACATAAATTGTTCTCTTATTTTTATGGAGCAGTTTCTCAAGGTAAGGTGTGGTTGAGAAATATTACAAGTACCCTATTTACTGGCAGATTTGGGAACGGAACTTGAAATTTCTTAAATTTTCAGTCTTGTGGCCTAGACTCTTTGGCTTTATTTAATTGTCTCAACCGAATTCAAAAATGAAATTCTTAGTAACTGTAATGCCTGACACAAAGAAAGTACTCACTAAATAGTATTTTAAGAAATGTCTTTTATAGCCAGTCCCAATTTTGATTTTACTGAAACAATATGTAATTGCAAAGACTCGAAGCCACGTTATAAAGACATACCTGGGGACGAGAGAGATGCTGAGGACCAACCCATGTTCCTGCTCTTAAGTCTCGGTCTTCCTCTCTCTTGCTTAAGCTGTTATATAGTCTATGTGCCACTAATCCTTTAAGAGAAATATGTACTGAAATGCTTTCTACAGGCTTCATGTTACAGAAAGGAGTGAAAATACATTATAATGATGGGTCCTCCCACCCCCTGTGCTTCACCTAAGGGTCACCTGAGAACTAGCTTTGCCTCTTAGAACATAGATAATAATTTTGACAATATAATTATTTACTTACCTACTTTAAAATACTTAATTCAAATCAAATTTTATCATTTTTTACAGCCTAACTATAATAATAACAAATTCAGGTACAGCAAATGGCATTATCAACCGGTTAGTACCAATCCTAGGAGTAACTGTAAGTTGCCTGAAAGACTATTTTTAGTTTAAAAAGTAACTTCGATTTTTGAAATATATGTGTGTTTATACACTTCCCATCTTAAGACAGCTGATTATTATAGATATAGAAGTCATAGCTTATCCTCTAAGTTTAAAAATTAAAGGCAGCAAAGCTATATTATTAGCCTATACACAGGTGCTATTCTTATAGTCTCGTTTTTAATTGCATGTGAATTAAAAGTTTAAGCATAAAGATATTGGGTTATAATTTTAGAATTATGTAACAACATATATTTTTACTAGTATATATACTTGTACACATATGCACTTTTCATAAGATTCCAAATAAGACATTCTAACCTTCTCTATTGAACGGTTCTTTCTGAATTTTCTCTTTTGATTCCTCCCTGGTTATTACCCCAGGCCTCAATGTCAGTATGAGGAATTCTACATGACATGTTTTGTTGTAAGTTTTGGCAGAAAGACCTTCTGGCCAGATGCCACATCTCCCAATGCAGGTCCTGAGAATGAGATGGCTAGTGCTTCTTGGGAATCCTAATAGGAGACAGGTTCTGGATAAGACCATGGATCTGGGGGCATTGTGTTCAGGTAGTTAGGCTTTGAAGTGTTTGTTCCTGTGTGTTTTGGTGGCACTGCTGTAAGTTGTTGAAATTATTTTGGTGGAAAAGATGGGTGCAATTTAGGAAGAGTTTGAATAAGGGAAAAGATAGAAACAGTGCAGATGGACAAACCTGCAGGAATCACTGTGCAGCACTGCTCCTTGTACAGGCTTCTAACTAATGGGAAAATGCCTTGCTGTTATGACATGGCATGATTATGAGATTTACATTTAAGCTGTGTCTCACCAATAATATAATAGGGCCCTTTAAAAATGCAAGGCAACCAGAATTTGGCATAAGGCAATCAATGATTGATGTGCTAGTGGACTTAAATAATATATCTAAAATAAAATAGAATTCATATGCACTGAGTAAAGCAGCCCTCTGCATTGATTTCTAACCTACATGAGACACATGCCCTGAATAAGAACTAAACCTTGGAAGACAGTGACTAGTATTTGGGGTGAGATTAGCGAGATTGCTTCATGATATAGCTCATTTTATTTCATGTTCATGACTTTGCTTAAAGTGATTTCGACCAGAGAATTTTTCTCTTTTAATGATGAACTATATATATTTATTTGGCACATAAATACACACACACACACACACACACAACCCCCAAATACCAGGTACATAGCTGAGGACAAAGTCCCCTCAGAAACTTCATTTTTTTCTTTGTTTGTTTATCAATGTTGACATCTTTGTAAAAGTCGATTGCAATAAAGTGAAAAAATCAAATACATTCTTAAATATATTTATATTAACAAACTATATTAATATAGACAAAAAATGAAGATGACACTTTTAGGCTTAGGACATCCTCCTGCTGCATGGTGCCTCTAAGAAATGCTACTGACCTTGTAGCAGCCGTTTTGAGTGCACTTTTTAACTGCTGTCCATTCTCCATTGCAGGCTCACTCCTGGTCATCCTGGAAATTTGCTTGTGTTTTACTGCTATCATGGAAGCTTTTTTTTTTTTGGCCTTAAAAGATGGAAGTTGCTGTGAGTGTTGTTCTGAACGGAGCCCTGACACTGCATCCATGGCATGGGTTGAAAGGGAAACACAAGAGGTCCTATGTTACATTAACCAGTAAGTCAGAAAGGGAAGGCAGGGGGGTTTCATTCTGTTCTTAAACACAAAATCCGGAGCACAAGGTCTTTGGGAATTCCATGGGGAGGAAGTAATTTAAAGCATGGAAATGCTGAAGAAATCACTTGGCTGCAGCTCCCTATGATGTCAGGGCATTTCCCCACCATGTACATATTATTTTGCACTTTGTTTACAGTTCCCGGAACCAGGCATCCTCCCCTCCGATCACTGCCTGGTAGAACCCACTGACAGGGGGCAGTGGGGCAGGGAACAGGGCAAGCTGGCACAGGGTCTGGAGTAGGCCTGTGGATGAAATGCCCAGAAGGCAATGAAACATCGGGTATGAAAGAATAGCCATTCTTGACAGATTTAGTCCCATTATTTGAAAAACATTAACCACCAATATTGACTAATGTATTTACTTTTATCTTTGTCAATCTTGGTAATAGAGGGGTGAAAAATAAAAGTTAGGCTCAGAGGGGTCAAGTAATTCATCTAAGCTGTACAGATCTAGTTGTTGTCAAGGCAGAAACTAGAAAACCCAAAATAATCTCAGATGGAGAACCAAAGTCAATGTTGTACAATGCACCGACAGATCTGTGCCTTCCAAGCAAAGCAGCAGGCTTCAACATTTTTTTTCCGTTTACTTCTTAAACACTTCTGCTTGGGCAGCTGCCTTCTACAGGGACTCTCCCTCAACAGAGCCCATGATGTTTAGTAGCAGGCACGGCCTTCTTTATCCGGAAGCCTCAGGAGAACAGCACACCGGGGTGGTGTCCATGCTCCTGGTAAGCTGGGTTTGTTCACACCACCGCCCTCGGCCTAAATCTACATGGGCATTTTTCTCTGTATAGCTCATGAACACCCATATGGCCTCACACAGAGCCATGTTGCAGCACAGCTCTCCTGCCTTAGGTACCCCAGAATTCCAACTCTCCTTCCATCCTGGGGTCCCCAGAGCTGAAAAGCCAGTTCCTCCTGAAGCCCACACCAGTCTGACCAGTCAGCCCAGTCTTGCCTGGGTCTATGTGTAGAAATCTGGAGTCCACTCCACCTCACATTCTCCTTCCTTGAAAGCCACACTTCTCTCGAGTCACCATTAATTACATCATTAGCTGAGTTTATTCAACCTTACAACTTAAATATCTCCTGTGGATTTGATTTATATTTCAAGTGCTTATGCATTAAGTCTCACCCTCAGGCAAATAAGAATCCATTTATCCTAACAGTAGGTGTCCAGAAAAAGACCCAGCATTTGGCCCATGTTATCTCAAGTTGAATTCTCAGTGTTAACATTTATTGAGTATCCTTTATCCCTCCAAGTACCATACTAGATGTAGGAATTTTTTTTTCTAGAGATGAAGAGGCAGGTCATGTAGGTTCATGCTAGTTTTGACCATGTCTTTCTCAGCAGCTTTGGGGGGAGCTTCAATTAACATCACCCCACTTCACACATCTAAAAGCGAAGCCTCCTAGAAGTATGTACCATGCCCAAGGCCACACGGCAAATGAATTGAAAAATCAGTTTCAAATCCATGGGTTCCTGACTCCAACCCCACAACCCTCTATGCTGTGAGCAGAAGATAGGAAGATGCAGCAAAGGAAATGAAAGAGGGATGAGAAGGGAACGTAACCAGAAAAGGAAAGGGATTGTGAGCCTGATTTTAAAGAAAAAGGGGTCTCCAGTCACTTCATGGGGAGTAAAGAAGTGATAATCACCATTTAAATTGTTTCAGAGTATGAATGGAGAATAGATTATTGGTTAGAAAATATATTGAGACACCAAAAGAAAAATCCAATTTTTCACTAGGTCCTGAACTCCAGCACTGACCCCTCACTCACCCATGTCTGGGTGTCAAGAGGGGTGCTTGTGTTCTGGGCCTGTGGATACTAAATGCCATAAACTGTTTTTCCCTATAGAAAATGCTTTTCTTTATCAACCAAAAAGGGCCACTCACAGAAGCCATCTTCAGAAATCAGCCAATATGGACTCATACAGAATCCTAAAGGACAAACTAAATTCTGGATACAAAGTGAAACTGGACAGTAAATCTATGCTTGTGGTAGCATCTATCCTAAAGGTATGGAACGTTCTAGAATCATCCACACGCAATATAACTCTGAAACTAAAAGACTGACTTCCTTCACCATGACTGCCCAAGAACCAAAATAGGCATAACAGGGTAAGAATCTGAAATACTGAAAAACACTTCACCAAGTCAAAATTTCAGAAATCCCCTTTGATGTAAAAAAAACACATTTATTAGATACATTTTCCTCTATTACACACACCATACACCCCTCTTCACTCCTAAACCCTCCCTGGAAAATAATAATAACAGCAACAATATTAATAATAATAAAAAATTAAAAATACACACACATACAGAATGTCTAACAAAACATCCTATTTTAAATGAAATCCCCCTCATCATCCTAATGAAGGCAGTTTCCAAAAGAAAATGCACATTAAATGTTTGAAAGAAGTCACAGGATTTTACCATAGTTAGCAAGCATTTGCCTTATGATGAATCAAAAAACACACAGTGAGGCCCCTGGAAGCCCTTCTCACCCCGTCATCATCAGTGGCCATCTCTCAGCACCGTCAGCTGGAAAACCATGGTGGGCATGAGGCCACCACTGTGGCCTGCTTTCCTCTTTCCCAAGCTGACCTCCTTTCTCAGTAGTTTTGAGACTTCACCCACCACCCACGATTATGGCCACATGGTAACCAGCTCCCACCACATGCCTCTTATAACTTATGAGTCTGACTTTTAAAAAGTTGGTGCAGCAAAGTGCAGCAATCAAAATTACTTTGGAATTCTGAAAATTCAATAGATTTATACCAAAAAAAAAGATAAATTGTGAAATGACACTGTGAAATCACAAGCATCCAGTTACATTTGCATAAGGGGAATAATAGACTAGAGAGAATTTAATCAGTCCCTGTTGGTACTTGTGAAGGCACTGAACAACAATATGGTAATGTAGAAATGACTACAAACTGTTTTTAAACTTGTCTTAGACTCTGGGTTACATGAGTCTTTCCTCCTGCCCCTGTACACTGGGACCACAGTGAGGTACACTAGGTGTGCAAACAACAGGCTAGGTGTTGCCCTCTGGAAGTTGAACACATGGAATAGCTTTTCTAGTGAGCAAGGGAGCCCATCTGCAGACTCCTGCCTATTTCTGTGCTAGAAGTACAGACTTAGCAAGAGGGCAGCCTCCCATGGTTACAGTTCTAGACATTACAACTTTTCCTAAAGCTGACTGTTCTTGGTGGAGTCACTCTTTGCAAGCTTGGCCTTCAATGCTATGTCAAACTAACAAGAGAGTTGTGCTAAAACCAGAGAGAAATATTTTATCAGGACCACACTGAGTCTGCCACTGAGCAGTCTGTAACTGATGTCCAGCAGTGAATACCCTTGGCGTATTCTGCTTGAGTCATGTTTTGGCATCACCACACTCAGCCACACCAGTGGACCCCACAGCACAGGGTCCAGGAATCAGAGAGGAGACATGTACCCCAAGAGCAGGCACTTTAGTCAAATCAGGTGAAGGCACTCCTAAACCTGCCCTGACCTCCAGAAGTCAGCCAGAGCTGGGTGCTTCCTCTCTGCATATACATTGGAACCACTCAGTAGGAAACAGCAATAAACCCTAACTCCCATGGGTGGGTATCATACATGTAAGGTAGAAAAGGACTGGAACTTTGTCTACTTGCTTCCCTGATCCTCAAAACAGTGCCCACCACAAACAGCAGCTCAACAATTATTAGGAGTGACCTATCACTGGGCTGTAATCATGATAGCTGCCCAGAGGATTCCCTGATAGGCTACTATTAAGAGAAGTCTTGGCCTATTTAGTGAGATCAGTGGAAGCAATGTATGACTTTGAAGCTAGTAAGACCATGTGACAACTTCCCCTCAGTCTTAGACAAAAAAAAATAAATAAAGCTTCATAAATGTTCAGAGGCCTAATTCTACAGTATTAACACTTGTTCTTCAGCCATTTACAGTGACCACGTTTCCTGGCCTCCACTTAGGAAGCTGACATTTGTTTCTCTCTATGTGGAATAGTCACACACCTGAAGCTGTGGTCTACCTAAATTTTGATTATTTCTCTTTGGGGAGGATATATTTGTCCCTCTCAAAAGGTTGCCAGGGCTAACACGTTGCTACCCAACTCCCACTCCTGCTGCTTCCAAGCCCACAGAACTGAACATTCACATTCAGTGAAACAAAAGGAAGAATGAAGCTGCCTTGAGGGTAGTTTTCTCCCAAGAAGCACCTATACCTCGAATCAAAAGGCTGGCTCTCTCCTCCTGTGAGCACCAGCACGTGGCTGTGCGTGTATTTCAGAACGTCTCTTGCTAGGAAATAAGAGTGAGCACTGTGTCTAACTAACCTGTACAAGCATAATGGGGATGAGTATTTCTTTTCAAGAAACTAGTAGGATTCAGACAACTCATCACCAGACCTGGTGGGTCTATAGCAGCTTGCTAACATGTACACAGAGAGGAAGAGCCAGACGATAGAAGGGGCTTCACCTTCATTGCCATCACGGCCCAGACTCTGATTCTGAGCTCATAAGTTTAGCTGGAGCTATCCCAGCACCTGTCCCTGGGTGGGTGTATTAGTGGGGAGCTGGACTTGAGATCTTCTGGGGGTCACAGTTGGAGGGGCTATGAAGGAAGTGGGGACTGAAACTGAGTTTTTCAACAGAATGTTTTCTCTGTACTGTCTCCAATACACATGTGCCATCACAATAATGTGACCGTTTATCTGTGTAAGGATTTCCTTTGAAATATTCAAGGAAGTATATTTTCATGGGGTACCTATGACAAATGGCTTGGTGTCACTGACAAAGGGACCAAGGAGGAGAAAATCACTGTATCCCAGAGGTAAGGAGGCAGTGGTTACTGTGCTGGATCCCACTTCCAAACACAGCCAACATACCCTTAGGAAATTACTATCTTAGAGTTTATAGCCCTGGCTGCTAAAATGATGGCTAGTGCCACCAGGTCCTTATCATCACCCCCAGGGAGGCCAGTTCAATCATAGATGCATATCTACTGCTGTTATTGAATTCTTGTTTTTTTTTCCTAATCTTATTAATACAGAATCTGTGACCATCTTATACCTTCTGCATACATGACACTCACAGGAGATGAAATCCACTGGTCCGAGAGAGGCTAGAGGGACCACTCTGCCAGAGATGTGCTCTTAGCCCTGTGAAACACTTACCGAAGCAGGGAAGCTTTTATCTTGTCCAATAACTGAACTCAGCAAAACCTGTTTGTGTGTGTTCATGCCTGGAACTCTGCTAGCCTCTTAGATCATAAGTAATGATCAGGCTCTTACCATGACATGGCCTGCCCACATTGCTGCCTTGGAAACAAAGGAGCCTCTATTATTTAGTTGTGGTTTTATTTAATTGATAAGCTCTTATGCACTTTAGTTGAGCACATTCTAAAATGTTTAAGAGTTTTCAAATGCACTTATATTAAATTAGATATTTATCAGTTTTGCCTGGCCCCCAAATAAAACACATTACAGGAGTCTCAGGGAAATATTTCAGGCAGTATTTTCATGAGACATATTTCTACATTATTTTGCCTTCTCACTGGGCTTTGTACATAATATACAAAGTCTTCGTTTCCAACTTCCGAAGTGACATGGTCTGTGAAAGGTGTGTTTTCCTGTGCTGTGACTCCTGGAGCAGCTGCCCAGAGCCAATGCTGTTCTCCTGCGACACCTCTTTGGACTGTTGCACAACCTCCAGCAACACTCTTCAACCAATCACGTCAGCTCACAATCTGTCCATGTGTCTGGCCCCCAGCATTCTTTGTCTGCCCAATTCCTGTAGCTCAGAATTAGAAATGAACTTTAAAAAAAAGGTAATGTTATCTCTCACTTTATGCTCTGAGGGCAGAGTTCCTGCTTGGAACACTAAATTTGTGCATTAACTCTGAAGGACTAGCTCTTTGAACTGCATACTTAAATCACCCACCCTCTGAGTGGTAGACCCAAGGGGTATGGTAAGGGGGAGGTTTAGGGGCAAATTGACAGCCTTTGAGTGCCTTCTCCATTCCCACCCAGAAGATGCAACACTAGATGACTAAACAACACAGATTAGATTGTTGTGGCATCACAGAAAGTAAGTGGGCTTTGGAGTTTGACAAGCCAGGTTTAACTCTCATCCCAGTCACTGAGGGATGTGTAAACTGGTGGACAATTTCCAAGCACTTGTTTCATCTTTAGACAGTAATGACACCACCAGTTTCTCTGCTTCTTTCCAGACAGGTCCTCAGTGGCTTGGGAGATGTGAGCACCCATGGCTCTACCCACATGGGACTTCTAGACAGTGTGCCCCATTGAGAAAAATACTTGGCTACCATTTTGTCTCTGCTCTGGGTGAGGAAACAAGTGTAAGAGTGCAGAGCACCTCATAGAACCACAACAGGACTGACAAGATCACAGCTCTTCCCCAACCTCACCCTCAAGCAAGTGTGAGGCAGGCAATGCATGAAGACCTGCCACAGGAAGAAAAATGGACATTCTTCTCCCCAGCTGCTTGCTTCTTTCACGAAAATACCACAGAAGTCTCTGCTTCCCAACTTTCAGATAGTTCTTCCCTTAGGAAGTGAATTTCACAAGCTTTATCTATTGGATGCTTTCTTTATAAATTTTAATAAGATGCTATATGTTATTTATATTTCAATAAAACTGGAAAAAAATTAAAATTATAAAAATTAAAATAAATAAATTCAAGTCAATAAGAGAGTATATATCTTCACCCTAAATATTTTATGTGGGTTACTTGAAAAATTATCTTAGTTTTAAAGATATAACCTTTGATATGAAATATTAGTTATTGAACTAGGTCATAAATTATAACTTTAGGCCACTGATTAATAGTATTTTAAAATGTGTTCCCAAGGCACTCTTGAAAGTTATTTCTTTGAGAAAACTGGTTTAAATATTTTTTATCCAACTCTGAATTTTTCTCATAAATCTTCCCCATTTTGTTAGATCCAGGATTCATATATGTCATTTATATGTGATTAATGTAATGCCCATTTTGCCCTTGAGGTTCCAGATTGCTCTTGGAAAACTTCTAATTGAAAATGGCCTCAAGATCCTTGGACAAAACATCTCCTCCCTCTGTGGCAAAAGCCCCATGAGTCATGACAAGAGCAAGGAGGCTGCATGTGCTGTGAATGATGGAATTGGCACTGGGGAGAAACAGGCTCCAAGGCTGCCCCAGGGTGAGGGAGATGCTCAGATGGCACTGCTGGGGCCTACAGCACATCCCTAGGGCACTGGCTCTGAAGGTTGGTGCACTGGTCAGGGAGGTTTTGCACTGTCCTGAGACTGAAGGGCAAAATGACATGAGGAGACAGGTGAGGCAGGACAGTTAGCACAGGGAACAGAGAAATATTCTTCCAGAATGGTTGAATTTGGATGAAATCTTCCAGTCCTGTCCAGAGATAAGTGAATTTTTCTGCAGAAGAATAAATACAAGGCACCTTAAGCTAAGCCCCTGATATCATTTGTTTTCAGTTGGAACATTGCATAAAAAGGAAGCACCTTCCAAGGCCCCAGTTCATCCCACTTGAGTTTCTCTCTTCCTTAACCCCATTTCTCTGTTGTTGAGGAAATCTTCCTGTACTATGTACTTCTATTTTTCCCTTCCTACTATATCAAATCATATCACATCATATCATGTCATATCATATCATATATGTTGAACTGTATTTTATTGTAAATATTTATTTTATATTGATGCAATAAAATCCTTCCATAATTTAGTGGCTAAGACAACCAGTTTATCTGCTCACAATTCATACTCACACTTTGGTAAATGCTCCTTTGGGTAGCTCTGGTGTCAACTGAGGTCACATGGGCAACTGCAGTCAGCTGGCAACTCAACTGGAGTGCTCCAATGTGTCTGTCAGCTGGTGCTGGCTCTTGGTCAGTCCCGATTTTAGAAACAAGCTGTTTCTAAAATCTGATGTCTAAAATATCATCAAATTGTTAAAGACAATATTACTTGCTGCATTTTTAAGTACCAGGTTGGTAATAGTCTGACTGAATTCACCCAACCTAGCCATCCCTGGAAGACTAGATTCCAGCAAAGATGTTTATCAAGTAGCCTGTAGAGTTCAACTCTGATACAGGTTAGAGCAAAGGAATGGAGAAGTGCAATGGTCAGTATCTGACCAGGAGGTAGGTCTGCAGACCCTTGTAAGGGACTTAGGAGAACAAAGAAACTTGCTCCTCTGGACGGGAGTGTGTCAGTTTCCCCTGCTCTAAGGTTTTAGACTTTTGATTACCTTAAGAAAGGAATACCTTTCGCTGGTTTTTGTTGACATCTTTTTGTCAATTCCACCATTCTTGTATTCTTTGCATTCAGTGAGAAATAGCACATTTCTCATTTACAAGATCAGAATGTGGAAGATTAAGGCTACCCGCACCTTCTTTCACTATTAATAAATAAATCTCATTCATTTCTTATTCCACTTCTGCAAATAAAAATGAGGTCTTAGATCTACTGTTTTCTTTTTATGATAAGTAATAAAATTAACAGAGTCTCATCTTTTTTAAAAAGTACGTTTTTGTAATTAACAAAAACAGTCTAAAAGATATATCCTCTCTCCCCCGAAGTTATAGAGATAGAGCTTTCTGTACCATAAAACACATTCAGATAGTCTGATTTGATAAGGTATTAAATTGAGAACATTCTCAAGAATATCAATCTTGTTACCTCTGCAACAAGGGGACTTGTGTGAATATTCATAACTGCTACCAGCTTGTACTGTTCTATTAATATAAATTTGTCCTTGGAAGTATCATTTGAAAAAAAAAGAGTCTTGTACATCTTTAGAGTTTAGACATTGTTGAATCTCTAAACTCTTAACAGTAACCAAAAGAAAAGTTCAATTCTGATTGTTTATTGCACTTGGCCTGGCAATATTTCTGTATCTCAGTGTTTCTGAACAATACATGAGCAAATATCTGTAAGATTTGTAGGTCATATCAGAAAAGGATCACTGGCATTTTCCTCTTCTCTGACACACATGATGGAAAAAAAAATAAGGCCTCTGACTACAACTTTTCTTGTTTAACAAGAGAAATTGAGTCTACCAACTTTTCAGGATTAGTATTTCATAAATATTGTGAATAGGGAGGAAGAATCCACCCACATGCTGCCTAAAAGTAATATTACCTAAAACATAAAGATACAAAAGTTGAAAATATATAATAAGTAAGTAACATAAGATAAAGCTGACATAGTTATATTAATTTTAGTCAAAATAAAAATGAAAACAGAAAGCAATACAAATGTAGTTTATTAATTGGAATAAGTTAACACCTATTCGGGATATATAACAATTCCAATTTGTATGTACTTAATACCATATGTAAAGCCCAAATTGGCTGAACTACAAAGAGAAAATATGAAAATAAGAGATTTAAAACATAACTTTTTCTGTAAGTAATTCATAGATTAATAATTTAAGGAGTATTTGGAAAATGTTGCTAATATTAACCCAATGCAAAACTTATAAGCTGCTCACCTTTGGCAAAGTAATATACACAAAGGGTTTCAAGTTGGCCCAGATCCTGATTTCTTCCTTCTAGGGATAGACAGTGGGCTTGGGGTCTTAAGCTTTATAGATTAGTCTAGACTAACCTCAACAAACTCATTCATTTACCACAGTAAAACATAATATGAAAATGTTTGAGAACTGGGATAATTGACTTATACAGGAGACGGTATTCAGTAAGTGGACATTATTTTCAATAATACATGGAGTGACTTGAGGAACCAAGATGGCAGTGGAGTAGGTGAAAGTTACAATAACCTCCTCCTAGAACCAAACTGGAATTACAACTAAATTATAGACAAATGATCCTGGATAACCAACTGAACACTAGCTGGAGAGAAGCCTTATAACCAAGGACTAACGGAAGAAACCACATCAAGACTGGTAGGAAGTTGGAGGCAGGAGAGAGCTGACTGGGCTCATGTGGGAGGCAGCTAAAGTTCTGGAGGGATATTTCAGCAACTAGGGCATTCCTCCTGAGAACTGAAGGGTCTAAACTCCAAGCCGGGTCCCCCAGCTGAATGCACCAGAACCAGGAAAGGAACCCAGATACCATCTGACTGTGAAAACCAGTGTGGTTTTCATCCACCAGGGAGAGATGGCTAAAGTTGCAGAGAGCCTCTTAAAGGGTCAATACACAAAATTTCATTTGTAGCCACTTACTCTTGGTTCCAGGAGAGGGAGGGCAGAGTAGACTGGGGACATATAAGGAGAGGCTGGGGTTGGTGGTTCTGGGTAGAGAACTGAAGGGTCAGCCACCAGGATCCCTGTGCTGAGTCATTCCCCATACTGTAGAAGAGATCTTTATTAGGTAGAACACTTCCCCCAAAATGGCATCAGCCTAAGGGGAAGCAATAGTTACACCCACAAGAATCCAGTACACCCCACACTGTAGAACTTCAGCCAGGTTATTGAGTACAGCTGGAGGTTCTTTCAGTGATTAAGTCTAAGAGCTAAAGCAGATCTCTGACTCTCCCCCAGGCATGGTGCTGGTAAAAGCCAGCCTAGGTGCAGAGCTTAGTTCTTTCTGCATACATTTAGGCCCAGCAGAAGAAGCCACAAGCTGTGGATCACTGATAGCTCCAAACAGGTTGTCCAGGGCCAGTCACAGGCAGTGCTTGATATCCACATGCACGAGACTCTTTTTGGATCTACCTAATGCATAGAAACAAACAGAGAGGCAAGCAATATGAGGATACCAGGAAACAACCCCCAAATGAAAGAAAAAGAGAACTCTCCAGAAGAAGAACTAAATAAAATTAACGTGGGCAATTTATCAGATACAGAGTTTAGAGTAATGATAATAAGGATACTCAACGGTATGAAAAAGATATAGAAACAATAAAAAAGGACTAGTCAGAAGTAAAGAATGCAATATCTGAAATAAATAATATATTGGAAGGAAAAAGAGTAGGTTAGATGAAGCGGAGGATCGAATCAACAATTTGGAAGACAAAGTAGAATAAGACACCCAAGCAGAGGAACAAAAAAAGAAAAAAGAATTTTAAAAATGAGGAGAGTTTCAGAAACCTTGGGACAACATGAAATGTAACAAATTCTGCATCATGGGAATACCAGAAGGAGAAAAGAGTGAAAAGGGATCCAGAACCTATCTGAAGAAATGATGACCCAAGACTTCCCTACCCTGGTGATGGAAAGAGACACACAAGTATAAGAAGCACAAAGAGTCCCAAATAAGGTGAACTCAATAAGGCCTACACCAAGACAAATCATAATTAACATGGTGGGCTTTAAAAATACACAAATCATTTATAAATATTATTGACCATATTCTAAATCATAAGTAACTCTCAACATATATATATCAAGGATCACAATTACATAGACATATTTCATAACAATTAAAGGAAGTTAGAAAACTTTAAAAAAAGTCAAAAATC
This sequence comes from Tonatia bakeri, assembly GCA_004024845.1. Classification (NCBI taxonomy): domain Eukaryota; kingdom Metazoa; phylum Chordata; class Mammalia; order Chiroptera; family Phyllostomidae; genus Tonatia; species Tonatia bakeri. The sequence goes on along the minus strand of PVIA01000282.1, from coordinate 22,313 downwards.
TACAAATTTAGAAGTTATAAAAATATATTTTTAAACTGAAACCCATGAATAAAAGGAGAAATAATTAAAGTTAAAACTGAAAGCTAAAACCAAACTATAATTCTGCCCACTTGTGAATTGTAGTTAAGTGATACTTAGAAATAAATATATAGCTTTAAGTAATTGTTAGAAAAAAAGGGTGAAAGCTAAAGCATTAAATATCAATCATAAAAGGATGGAAAGTAAACATTAATAAGACTAAACAGAGAAAGGAAAGAAATATAAGAGCAGCAATTAAGTAGAAAAAGAAAAAATAGAATGAACAAAACCAAAGTTCATTGTTCAGAAAAGGCCTGATATGACCAAACTTCTGATTAGTTGTTCTCAACTGAGAGCAATTCTGCATCCCTCTGCCCAGCCTTTTGCAGGGGACATTTGGCAATATCTGGAGACACACTGCGATTGGGAATACAAACTGGTATGGGAGTGGTACTGGCATGTAGTGGGCAGAGGTCAAGATGCTGCTAAACATCCTACAGTGCCCAGGACACTCTCCCCGCAACAAAGGATCATCTGACCCCAAATGTCAAGGTTGAGAAGCCCTAACTAGACAGATTGATTAAGAATTGACAGAAGCCATTAATAAACAATATCAGGAATGAAAAGGGGGTCACATCTAAAAAAACACAGAAGGAGATTAAATACAGAAAGAACAAATATAGGCAAAAATGTGTAGACATTTAGACAAAATGCATAGATTCCTAGAGGTGCAAATTACCAGAACTAACTCAAGAAAAAAAAAAAACAGAAAAACTAAAAGGTTCTATAACTGCTAGAAAAATCTAGCTCAATAGTTTACAGTCTTCCTACTGAAGACTGGCACTCCCACATTGCTGGTAAAGGTGCAATATCGGGTAATTTGGCAGCATTTATAAAATTTACAAATTCAATTGCAGTTTGACACAGCATTCTCATTTTTAAGAATTTATTCTGTAGATAAATTAGAATGCATGAAATGAAATCTCTACACAGAATATGTTGTAGCATTATTTGCAATAGCAGAAGTGTGTAAATGATAGGAATCTGGATGAATACATTCTGGTACAGCTATTAAATGGAATACTACAAGGCTACAAAGAGAAATGAGGACATTGATGTGGAAAGGTTTCAGGAGACAGGTTAAATTTTTTTTCAGTTTTTTAAAATTATTGTTCAAGTACAGCTGTCTCCATTTTCCCCCACCACTCCCACCCATCCCAGCCATCCCCATCTCAATCCTACCCCCCTTTGGCTTTGTCTATGTGTCCTTTATACATGTTCCTGACAACCCTTCCCATTTCCCCCCCATTATCCCCTCCCCCTTCCCCTCTGGTACTGTCAGTTTGTTCTTAATTTCAATGCCTCTGGTTCTACTTTGCTTGCTTGTTTGTTTGGTTGATTAGGTTCTACTTATAGGTGAGATCATATGGTATTTGTCTTTTACCACCTAGCTTATTTTACTTAGTATAATGCTCTCCAGTTCCATCCATGCTGTTGTGAAGGGTAGGAGCTCCTTCTTTCTGCTGCGTAGTATTCCATCATGTAAATGTACAGTTTTTTGATCCACTCATTTGCTGATGGACACTTAGGTTGCTTCTAGCACTTGGGTATTGTAAATTGAGCTGCTATGAACATTGGGATACATAGATTCTTTTGAATTGGTGTTTCAGGATTCTTAGGGTATAATACCAGCAGTGGAATTGCCAGGTCATATAAGTCACTAGAATTTATACTATAGTTTATTTCTCTCCTTTCTTATAATAGTCTTAATCTCTAGGTTAATTTTTTTTAAGGCACAATGTGTAACAGTGTGTAATGTATGTGACCTTTTGTGTAAGAAAATCAGAGATGGAAGAATAATAAGATGTATATATTTGTATTAATATAACTACTCTCTCTAAAGTGGTGGAGGGACCCCCAAAATACTTATATTGAAATTCACACAACCTTGACCAGTGAAGAAATGAAGCCAGAATTAATTTCATTTACACACAAAGCAATGTACCATTTCTTTGTCTCAGAGTGTTGTGAAACTATTGCACACCTTCTGTATTATATTGATTTTACATGATCTTATTTAAAAACCATCCCTCCTTTGGAGCATGCAAATAAGAAACTTAAGATTGAGAAAGGTTCTTATTTTATTCAAGGACATGTAGTTGTTAGCAGTTGCTGCCTACAAATACCCATATTTAGATCAACTGATCTATTCAAAAACATCAGCTCAAATGTGAAACACTTCTCATGCACTTTCTTACCAATGCTGTATTTTCTGACCCTCCTACTTTATATTAGAGAATTGATATAAAGTCTTTCTTAACTGAAGAAAATGTCAGAAGAAAAGACTGAGTATTATACTTCAAATTGAGAATTAGATTTCATTCATATGTATATGTGCTTTTGCCAGAATTTGTTTCCCTACAATACAGCAGGCACAGTTATGATGAGGGAAGAATCATACATTTTCTACCCTCCAGAAGCTCTGGATGCAGCCAAGTGCCATCTATGTCTAAGAAGCCTGGAGTCCTTCATTAGCAGAAATTGACAGAACTGGACTCTTTCATTCTGTCTGCTGGGCAACTTGGTGTTTCATTTTTCAGGAATTTATAGCCTTGCAGTGTTGTTACAGCAAGGGGGAAGGAGAAAAGGGGAAAGGCCAAAATATGGAGCATGGCCTCTTTCAAGCATATGTTTAATGGTTGCCCCAGATTGTCTTTGCCTCCGCAGGGATGCTTCTGGTAGTCAGTGCGCTCACCATGAACAAAGCAGTATAATAAAAGTGACTTTTTCAATGTTGACAATGTAGTGTCCTGATTATTTTATTTAGCTGCTGTTTATCGATATAAGCTGTACTAAAATGATACAAAGTTCATTTTGCCTTGAAAATTGTATTGGCCTCATGTTCTATTGAGGATAATTAAACAAGTAAGGATAATTGAGCAAATTATAGATCAAACAAGGATGGTAATCACTTGTCATTCTATGCTCATCAGGAGAAAATTCATCTAGCTCAGACATGCTACTATTTAATCTACCTCCTTTCAATTTGGATAGTGTCGCATTCTAATCAGGGGACTCAAGAACTTACTTGGTTATAAAGGAAAATTTCACAAGGTGGGAGAACAGAAAAAGAGCTGAACCGTCTCTGTGTGCGTTTTGCTTACTAGCACCTGCCTCTGTGTCACCAACGAAGGGCAAACTCTGGCTCTGCTTCTGGAGGTGTTCAATGAAAAGTAAATAAATGTTTGCTTAATAAACAATAACTTGTATTCAATAAGGAAAAGGAAATAATTCTGAAGAAAAGGGAAAACAAAAGCCTCTGTTGAAATTTAAAATTGGTTCAATTTCTCTGTAATTAAATATACTCAAATTAAATCATTCCACTGGTTTTATGAGCTTTGAAAATTTTATCATGATTTATTGATAATAGTTTTATCCTTTTATTTATGGGCATGGGAACAGGGCAAGCCCACCAAACAATACAAGACGAAGAGGTGTTAGATGTGGCAGACATTTCCTAGGGAAGAATATATGCTTAATATTATTTTTTCTCACTTTTTGGTTATGTTTTATAATGTATTTATAAATATATGTATAATATATTTATCATGTTACATTAAAAGTGAGAGATTATGCAATGAGCCTAATTATGCCCTGTAATATGAGAAACAGTTTTTCCTTGAGAGAGGTTTCCTCAAAAAAATCACTCCCCAAAACCCCAAATCCAAATCTACATTAATTCCAAACTGCTGTCTCTACCTGTCATGCTATGAAGCAGTTCATTTTGATGTTTCTTGCTTGTTTTGGAACATGTCCAAGAGAGCTCAGAAAAGCACTCTAGTGGGACCACAAGATACACCACATAAGAGACACTGGACCCCTCTCACCCTCAAGAACTCTCAAAGGTTTTATGAGGCCCTTCCAGAATCAGCTGTAAAGCAAAGGAGTTTGTCACTTTTCTGACAATGTATATAGTGAAGAAAGTGTTTCTGCCTATTCTGTACTGAAATTTCATTTCATTTCAAAATAAAATTTGAGATAAATCAAACTTTTTGCAATTTATTGCATAGATTCTTAATGTCTTCAAAATGCTAAGTCTTCTACTGGGCAGAATGTCAAAAAGGTCAGGGATCCCTTTAAATAAGACTGAATAAAAACTGAATCATGATTCTGTTTCCATTTTTCTAAAAGGTGGGCAGGGTATCTTGTTTACAGAATGAACAGTCAAAAGTAAGATTTAAGGATTTTATTTTTAAATGTATGAAAATCCTCACAAATCTACAGAGTTGCCTACCATATTAGAGAAGACTCTACTCTTCTCTGGACCACTGCCTTGTCTACTTGCTGCTTATGAGAAAAGCACCCCAGGCAGTTTGTCCAGCAGTGGTGGTCACATGCTTTACCACCTGACCTATGGCTGACCCAGTGGTACTTCATGTCTGCTGGCCTATCATGTGATTGATCTGTTGTAGGATTTTTGCTAAGCCAAGGCAAGATGACAGTTCACTGGACCAATCTTGTTTTTTTAGGCTAGAGATTATTGCAATTGGTAGTGTCTAGAATGGGAAAGGCAGAAAGAAGTAGAGGGAGAAAGAATATATAAGAAATATAGTAGCATAATACCAGAACAGGAATCCATGTATAAATGTCCCTGAAAGAATATCTACTAAAGTTCATCTGTGACAACAGAGCTGCTATCAGACAAGCAGAGCTATTTCTGTATCATGAAGACATTTGTCTCAATGAAGCCTAAATATGTAAGTCATTTATTCATTTAACAGGTATTTATTGAGCATTTAGTATATGCCAGACACTGTTCTTCACGTTGACAACATAACAGTGAAATAGCAGACAAGATACCATGTCCACCATGGTGCTTATATTTTAAAGGGGGGAAGTATAAAATAAACAAAACAAATTATTAAACTGTATTGTATATGAGGAGGGAATGGAAATTGCTATGGAGAAAATAAAGCAAGAAGGGAGACTGTGATGTGAAGGGATAAAGAGAATTGCAGTTTTAAATACAGTACTCATGGAAGGCCTGAGAAGGTAACATTAGAGGAAAGATCTGCAGGAGGTGAGAGCTAACCATGAGGATATCTGGGTCAAAAACATTCCGAACAAGTCAGGAGCAAGTGGGAATATGCCCAATGTGAGAAGAACAGCATGGAGGCCAATATGGCCGCATCAGAGTAAGTGAGGGAAGAATGGGGAAAAATGCAGTCAAAAGTTAAGAGGGGAGATTTTGGCCCAGATGGAGGCATAGGTAGACACACTGTGCCTCCTCACACAATCAAAATAAGGTCAGCAACAATTTAGAAATAAGATAACAACCAGATCTGACAGAAAGTTGAACTGTATGGAAGTCAGACAACCAAGGAGTTAAAATAGACACATTCATCCAGACCAGTAGGAGGGGCAGAGTTGGGCAACTGGGCAGAGAGGGGTCATGGCACAAAAAGGGGTGACATCCCAGACACAAGACTACAGTGGGTGGACCCTGGGCACACAGGCGGCTGGCAGACCCAGGGAGGTGGCGACTGTGAAGCAAGGCACTGCATGCAAGGTGCCTGTCTGTCCAGGGTATCCCACATTCTCATGCAGACAAACCAGGCGAAATCGGGCAGTGAGACAGACCGCACAACCAAGGGTCCCAGTGCTGGGAAATAGAGCCTCGGGGCACTGATTGGTAACACCTGTGGAGGTTGAGGTGCTGGGAGAGATTCCCAGCCTCACAGGACAGTGTGTTGGAGAGACCCACAGGGTCCTAGAAAGTGCACAAGCCCACCCACCAGGAATCAGCACCAGAAGGACCCAGTTTGCTTGGGGGAAGCGGCGGAAGGGAATGAAATCCGACAGAGAGTGGAGCAAGTGCCATTGTTCCCGCTCAGACCCCTGCCCCACATATGGCATCACAACCCAGCAACATGGGTTGACCCACCCTGGTGAACACCTAAGGCTCTGTCCCTCATACATAACAGGTGCAACAAGGAAAAAAAAATGGCCCAAACAAAAAAACAGATCAAAGCTCCAGAAAAAATACAACTAAGCAACCAAGAGATAGCCAACCTATCTGATGCACAGTTCAAAGCACTGGTGATCAGGATGCTCACAGAACTGGTTGAATTTGGTTGCAAATTAGATGAAAAAATGAAGGCTACACTAAGTGAAATAAAGGAAAATGCACAGGAACCAATAGTGATGAGAAGGAAACTGGGACTCAAATCAATGGAGTGAATCAAAAGGAAGAAAGAAACAACCAAACAGAAAAGAATGAAGAAATAAGAATTCAAAAAAAATGAGGAGAGGCTTAGGAACCTCCAGGACATCTTGAAACCTTCCAACATCCGAATTATAGGGGTACCAGAAGGAGAAGAGGAAGAGCAATAAGTGGAAAAGTTATTTGAACAAATAATAAAGGAGAACTTCCCCAATCTGGCAAAGGAAATAGACTTCCAAGAAGTCCAGGAAGCTCAGAGAGTCTCAAAAAGTGGGACCCAAGGAAGCACACATCAAAGCACATCATAATTATGTTACCCAAGATTAAAATGGAGGAGAGAATCTTAAAAGCAGCAAGAGAAAAGGAGACAGTTACCTACAAAGGAGTTTCCATCAGACTGTCAGCTGATTTCTCAAAAGAGACCTTGCAGGCAAGAATGGGCTGAAAAGAACTATTCAAAGTCATGAAAGGTAAGTTCCTACATTCAAGATTACTCTATCCAGCAAAGCTATCATTTAGAATGGGAGGGCAGATAAAGTGCTTCCCAGATAAGGTCAAGTTAAAGGAGTTCATCATCACCAAGCCCTTACTTTATGAAATGTTAAAGGGACTTATCTAAGAAAAGAGAAGATCAAAAATATGAACAGTAAAATGACAACAAACTCACAACAATCTTTTGGGAACCATGCTGCCTGGTTTCAGGATTTGTAATCCCCCCATGGCTAAGGCTGAGTGAGAGACCTTCGAACCATAAACCACTAAGGAGACAAAGCTTATCTCCCTGGCAGAAGCACTGCTTCTGCTCCTTTTTCCATAACTGGCCCCCAATGCTTGATCAGTTAGCCAATGATGGGTAAGATTCCCCAAGGGGGGGACAATTTAAGACAGGCATGATCACATGGAGGCCCCAGGGAAGGACTTGGGGGGCTATGGAGAAAGGGGGTGATGGACCCTCTCCCCTTGGCTTTGACAAAGCCTGAGTCCTCATTCCATCTTTGAGAAGTCTCCTAATCTCTTGGCTGCCTTACTTCCCCTGCCTGACTTAAGTCTGAAACAATGACAGAGGGTGGTATAGCCCTGTGCTGGAAAGGGCAGGTTCCCCTGGTGGTCAGGCATGAGAAAGAATACATAAAATCCTGTGAAACCTGCTTTGCTAAGAATGGTCTCAATTAAATCATAAAGGTCCAAGCAGGAAATGAGTTTGTTTTCCGAAGTTTTGTAGTGCTTTAGCTAACAGATCCTGACTCAGAATAAGCCCTTGTAGTTCTTTGAATGCTATCTATTGTTTGATCCTTACTGTCAGGCAATGATTAATAAACTTTACCTGTATTCCTGTGCGATTTAAAAACCTTTGATGGGAAGGATTGGCATGCTCTCCCTTTCAGAGAGTGGTCAGGCCGCTCTGAGGTACCCTCCCCCTTGAGAGGGTAGCCATGCATCCCTTTTCCTCCACAGGACTTGGTAGTCTGTGTGAATGTCTCCTTTCATCCATAACGTCTCGGACACTGCGGGCCAGTGTCTGCATCAACAATCCACAACCAAACTCAAAAAAAGACAAAAACAAAAACAAACTAAGCAAACAACTAGAACAAGAACAGGATCGCAGAAATGGAGATCACATGGAGGTTATAAGGAGGGAAGGGGAAAGGGGAGAATGGGGGAAAAGGTACAGGGAGTAAGTAGCATAAATGGTAGGTATAAAATAGACAAGAGGAGGTTAAGAATAGTGTAAGAAATGTAGAAGCCAAAGAACTTATACGTACCACCCATGGACATGAACTAAGTGGTGAGGGAATGCAGGTGGGGCATGCAGAGAGGAGGGAAATAAAGGGCGGGGGGGGAATGGGACAACTATAATTGCATAATCAATAAAATATATATTTTTAGAAAGTAAGTAAAGGTAGTACAGATACCCTTTCCCAGGTCTCTAAATATATTCTGAAATTTGCCAATGTCCTTCATGGCCACTGAACTAGTAATTGAATTTCCACAGTTTGTAAATTTCTGAACTGAATTGGTCTTGCTCTCTTTCGTAGCATGTGTGAAGATTTGTAATTTTATACTCATAATGTGATTTATTTGGTTAATAACTCCTACTGGCCTGTAAACTCCAAGAGGGAATGGTCCATGTCTGCTTTTATGTACTTTGTCTCCTTGGTGTCTATCTTATAGAGTCTGGTCAATAATAGGATCACAATAGATATTTTATAAAGTAACAAATGACTTTTTCTACTTCTGCCCACATCCATCCCACTATCCCAGTGGCACAGAGCCTATGAAACTTATCTTTCAGCCTAGATGTTTCACAGGGCCATAGGCTCAAGGGAACCATGCTTAGATGGGTATAGATGTAGATTTTCCACTCCATTTCAGTTCATAAAACTTAAGGGGTATCCAGCCCCACCTGGGGTGGTTGCTGCTACTGCCTCCTGTTCCTGTTAGGAGTGGTTAAAAAAAATGAAACAAAATTTAAAACTTGGTATCCACTCAGTTGGAAATAATGCATTTATGCAAAATAACTTTGTACTCTAGTTCGTATAATTTAGATTTGGTTAGAAACTTCCTTTTCTTTGAGCTACAAGGCCATTAGTCTGTTTACTTTTTATGACTTCTTCATTCAAAAGGTTAGCCTAACGGGTCACAGAGAAAAACATTGATTTTCTACTATAGTACTTGCATTTTAACATTTTGTGATCCAAAATAAGTTACACACTCTGTTTTTCTTACCTGACATGACCTTAGCATTTTAAACTGCTCTTCAGTCAGTATATAAATCATATTAGCTGTGACCACACTAGCTTTGTTGAAATGCATTTCTGCATAAAAGAATGGAATTGAAAATACCAAATAATTTTCAAAATAGAAAACAAGCAGAGTGTACATGCATTTTAATGGACAATCTTGCCCTATGCAGAAAACATAATACATTCCCTAACTTTAACTAGAATGGGGGACAGTGTAGGAAGCTACTTATTATCATTTGTATAGACACAAATTATTTTACACAGAGGTCCTCAAACTATCTGTAATATGTTAATTATGTTGGGCATTTACTGCTAATGCACAGATTTTCCTTTTTTTTTCAAAATAGGCAGGGAATCTGGGAGAAAACAACAGGGGGAAATAACAGCAATTTAGACAATTTAGTATTTTGTATAAGAATTGCATTTCTTACACAACTACCTTGATTATCAGTGTCTGCTCTGACCTTCCCACTGCCTCATGCCTACAAGACCCCTTCTCTTATTTCTGGTCTTAACCTTGATCCTTGATCACCTATCCTAACCCATGTCATAAGAAATTGGAGGATAGAATTTTTTTAAAGGATGTGAACATTTAGATCCTCAAAATTCATGGCTGAATCAGAAACTACCTTTGCAAATTACTTGAGGAAAAACCCAAATAACAGAATTAACATTTCAAAGTTAAACTGCTCTGCTTTCAACATTATTCTTCTTAATAGTCACCAAATAAATTCCCATATCTTCATTATATAACGTTTCATATGATTTTTGCTTAAGGAAAATGTAAGCCACCAAAATAACCTTTCTCCAAATAAACAAGTATTGAAAAATGATTAAAGTGACCAATTGTTCAGATGGTGATTTTATACCTCTTTAATTCTATTTTGTGTAATTAGATTATTTGCTGACAATTTTCCATATTGGTATTTGTATATGGATTTTTGGTAACATAGATTATGTTATTATAAACAAAATGCATCATAAATGAAACATCTGCCTCATTTTTTTTATTTTAAGTTATTATCCTATAAATGTGCCTATTACTCCTTAGTTTTACCAGATGGAATTATATCTGCAGAAAATGACATTTGGATTGGCTAGATAGTAAACTGTTCATATTCAAATTGTCATCATTTTTTAGCCTTAATGTTTTTTGTTTTGTTTTGTTAGCAATATAACAAGATTTTTATTTAAAATTGTACCAACAGAATGTCTACTAATACCTTTCTAAAGAGGCAACTGGTCAGAATAAACATTCCCTGAATACTAGCTCTTGGTAGGGTTTCTAAATGTGTTGTTGAAATCACCAATCATGAAAATTTATTCAAAAATTTGTTTAAACCTGCCTTAGATCATTAAATTAATGTATCTGATTTCCATGAAAAATAAAGATATGTTTCAGTAATGTTTTATGTAGTCTAATGGGCTACATCTGAAGAGAAGTTGTAAGTTAAAGGATCTGTAGTAACATCTAATGTGAAAACATGTTGCACTTTAGATAGAAAATATAAACAAGAACAGAGTTTGTTGTTGTAGCCTTTCATTTTAGAACATCCTGTCTTTTCCCCCCATTAATTGGTGTAATTAATAACAACATGTACTATAAATATTACAAAGCAGTATAAATGACATTTGAAAACAAATTGTTACTAGTGGGTTTTTTTTGTTTGTGTTTGTTTGTTTTGCCAACCTCTCTTTGCAATCTTTGATGCAAATCCCAGGAAATAATAATTCTCTGCAGATTCCTGTTGCTCATTAAATGAGATCTGGTGACTCCACAGGATAATCACCAGCACAGCCTGTAATTGGCCTTCAGGAGGAAAAAAAAGCTGCACACATGTATCCACCTATTTTATTCTAGTGCTTGATGGAGGTAGGCACCACATTTCAAAAAGAAAAGGAAACATGAAGAGATACAAGAGGTAGGAGAGATTAAAGGAAGACATGCTGAGTAAGTAGGCTTGTGTCTAGTTCTACATACAGGTAGGATGTTTTCATTCATTCAGTCAAAAACTATTAAGCAATGCTTAATAATTGCTAGATAAATGATAAATCATAATGATAGAATGAGTGAAATAAATAATCAAGAAGTATAAATTAGACTCTTAAAAAGAGAAATAAAAGATCTTGTTAAAGAAGTTGGGGAAGTTTCCCAATAACATATCATTTGAGCTAAAATCTGAAGGAGTGGAATACAGGGTAAATAGGAGAAGAAATATTGTTTCTCAAGTGGGCACACCAGAGCAAAGGCCCACAAGGACAACATCTCCAGTGTAGAGAAAGCACAAGGGAAATAAATACAGTAAAAGCTGAGGCTGGAGATGTAGACAAAGTTGAATCATCTTGAGCCTTCCAGAGCCTCATGTTAATGACCTGGGGAGGGTCTGAATTCCAACAGCCGATGCATTACCTCCCTCACTTGTGTGTCACTGAGTTTGAAATCTTTCAGTGGAAGATGAGGCGTACTGATTGAGAGATGGTTGCTGACACTGCTAATCAGGTAGGAGAAATCCTGAGCAGGTGTTTAGATGGCAGAAGAGCAACACAAAACACTGTGCTTCTGACAGATCAGCTTTCCACTCTCGTACTCATGCTTTTGGACTGCTGAATTGGTGAACAGCACAGGGGGTCTGAAGAGAGCATGAGGGAGAACTGGTAATACAGGAGTGACTGGAAGTGTTTTCTTTTTTGTCATATTCTTAGGAAAGTTATACAAAGACAGACTTGAAACAATTACAACAAATAACTTCCTAAAAGAGGGACCCAAAGACTGGGTGGGCTTTCAAGAAGGAAGACTGCTCTTGTGGTTGAGATGTTCATGAAGAAACTTGATAGATGGGTCAGCTGCCTGGGCCGGATATGGTGGATTGGCATTTAAATATGCAGTAGCCAATAAGTATACCATTCTCAATATTCTTTATTACACTGTAAACATTCTTATGTTTAATGGCAACATTTGTTGCCTCCATGGATACGATACAACAAAACAATAGAAAAATGACCCTTGATTCTCAAAAGCCAAGGCAAAGAGACTTCAAGGACTCAGACCATAAAAAAAAATATATATATATATATGTCCCAAACAACATTTTGGGACTATTTGGGAATATATATGAAGAGTTTGGCTATAGTGCCTCTATTAATTAGGGATTCTTTAGTGGAAAAGAGTTCAATTTAAAATAATAAAGTTAGAAGTTATTCTGAAATTTATCTGTGCTCTGACCACTTCAGGTGCCTGAGTCTTACATCTAACCTGGTCCAAGCTCATATTAAACCTTGATCAGGAAAGGAAACCAAGAGCACTCTGACACCAACCCCTTGCCCCTAATGTCCCCAATGTTCTAAAGGAACAATAGATAAGGCAGAGTTTCCATGACCTAAACTGGGACAGAGACAGTATAATATTCTTAATGGTCTTGGGAAGCACTTGGATATGGCCCAGAAACTTGAAGAGGTTTTTTTTATGGCAGCAATTTTCAAATGGTTAGCTACAAGAATTTTTAAAACATGCAGTACCTGACTATTTAGTCAGGGCCACTGACCTCTTTTTCCTTACAGTGTTGAATAAAAAAAAATGGCAATAGCCAACACAACATGGCCATCTGGTGTGAATGAATCAAAATTATACCTATTTTTTGTCAGATCAGCAAAAAATGTATTTTTGGTGTGCTGCAGAATTTTAGTAATTAGTTTGTGTGTGCCATGAGATGAAAGGGGTTGAAAATCAACCCCTTTTTGTCCTATGGGGACAAAAAAAGTAGCCGCGGCTTTGATGAACCAACAGTTGAAAACAAGAAGGGCAAAATTATCATTATATGCTGTTCACTTGTACTAATTAGTTACTACAGACATCCATTTTGATCATTGTGCCTGTGCCATTTTGATTTTTAGGCATTTTAAATATATTTTTATGACTATCCCTGATCACTACAGAAGTCAATTGGTTATATGACAACATATACCAGACCCTACCCTCCCATACACTGATTACTGAGTTCCCTGCACAGCAGGCAGAATAAAAGAGTTCCTAAATTGAGGTTACATTTTCATTACCCAGAAGAATGGAAATATCAAAACAGAACTTAAATTCAGTTATAGAAAAGTAATATTACACCCCATACACACCTAACTTTGTGGACTGAGTCACACACTCATACGCACACACATGCACACCACTCCCCAGAATTTGTAGCAACATGAACTAGTGGCTTTTCATGCAGATTCACTTTTTGTCATGCTTATTAATATGAGACAGGTAGTGCTAAATAAGTACTTTGTTTATAATCTAAAACAAAAATCTCTTCCCATTGGGAGAGATAAAATCACTTATCTAAGATCAGAATAAATTCAAAGTACAAATATGTATAAAAGTGATAGCAAAGACACTGAGCCAAATCAACTTAAGAACTCTAGAATTCTCCTGGTATCATGTATGTGTCAAGACTCTGTAAGGAAGTTGTTTAATTTATACAGAGTTTCCACCAAAGTCATAGTCTAATTCTCAGAGGCATTTCAAACTTAATGAACTGCTCACCAGAGTAGAGCAGCCAAAATGTGACCCTTTAAAAAATCAACCGTAGGGGTTCCAGCCAAGATGGAGGTACGGGTAGATATGTGTTGCTTGCTTGCACAACCAAAAGAAGGATGACAACCAATTTAAAAAGAAAAACCAACCATAATTTACAGAAAATCAAACTGCATGGAAGTCTGACAACCAAAAGTTAAAGGAGAAACATGCATCCAGATTGGTAGGAGGGGTGGAATCGTGCAGCAAGGTGGTTGGCCTACTGGGCTGGGCAAGGCACTGGCTGGAGGACTGGGATATCCCACATTCGCTTGTGGACAAGCCAAGAGGAACAACTGGGAAGATAGACAAGCCATGCAACCCAGGGTTCCAGTGCAGGAAACTAAAGCCTCAAAACCTCTGGCTGTAAAATTCTATGGGGGTTGCAGCAGTGGGACAAACTCCCAATCTCACAAGAGAGTCCATTGAAGAGGTCCATGGGATCCTGGAATGTACACAAGCCCAGCTACCTGTAAATCAGCTCCTGAAAGGGCATAATCCACTTGTGGAAAGCAAGGGAAGTGAGGGAAAGTGGAGCGAGAGCTGAGCAGGCTGGCAAGTGGCACTGATCCCTCTCTGACCCCTTACCCACAGACAGCACCACAACACAGCGAGGTAGGTTGCCTGCCCTGGAAAATACCTAAGTCTCTGCCCTTTACAGTGTAACAGGTGCTCTGAGACTGACAAATACAGCCCAAATGAAAGAACAGTTCAAAACTCAAGGAAAAGAACTAAGCAACAAGGAGATAGACAACCTATCAGATGCAGAGTTCAAAACACTGGTTATCGGGATGCTCACAGATGGTTGAGTATGGTTGCAAAATAAAGGAAGAAATGAAGGCTATACAAAGTGAAATAAAAACATATACAGGGAACCAATGGTGAAGGGAAGGAAACCGGGATTCATATCAATGATTTGGAACAAAAGGAACAAATAAACATCCAACTGGAACAGAACAAAGAAACAAAAATTCAAAAAAAATGAGGAGAGATTGAGGAACCTCTGGGACAACTTTAAACATTTCAAAATCCAAATCATAGGGATGCCAGAAGAAAGGAAGAGCAAAAATTTTAAAATTAATTTGAAAAAATAATGAAGGAGAACTTCCGCAATCTGGCAAAGAAACCAGACATGTAAGTGTAGGACACTCAGAATCCCAAGGAAATTGGATCCAAGCAGAAACGCACCAAGACATCATAATCAAGTTACCCAAGATTAAAGAGAAGGAGGGAATCCTAAAAGCAGCAAGAGAAAAGGGAAGACTTACCTCCAAAGGAGTTCCCATAAAACTATCAGCTGATTTCTCAAAAGAAACCTTACAGGCAAAAATGGGCTAGAAAGAAGTATTTGAAATCATGAAAGGCAAGTACCTACATCCACGATTATTCTATCCAGCAAAGCTATCATTTAGAATGGAAGGGCAGGTCAAGTGCTTCCCAGATAAGGTCAAAGGAGTTCACCATCACCAAGTCCTTATTTTATGAAATGTTAAAGGGACTTATCTAAAAAAAAGAAGATGATTAAAAATATGAACAGTAAAATGACAACTGTTGACAACTGACCCTAAGAACAGAAACAAAAACAAACTAAGCAAACAACTAGAACAGGAACAGAATGACAGAAATGGAGATTACATGGAGGTTATCAGTGGGGAGGAGCAGGGGGAGAATATTGGGAAAAAGTGCAGGGAATAAGAAGTGTAATCGGTAGACACAAAATAGACAAGGGGTGGTTAAGAATAGTATGGGAAATGGAGAAACCAAAGAATTTATATGTACAACCCATGAACGTGAACTAAGGGGTAGGGGAATGCTGGAGGGAGGGGGCATGCAGGGAGGAGAGAGATAAAGACGAGAAAAAAACGAAACAACTGTAATAGCATAATCAATAAAATACACTTAAAAAATCAGCTGTAGTCACTTTAAGTCATAGAACATTGGCAAGCTGTCCTCTGCCTCTAATCCTTGCCGTCAGAACCATTTCAACTAAAACATACCGCCAAAACAGGTATACACAACTCTTTGTCCACATCCAGTTGGTCCCAGGTGCATACTTTTACTGTTTTTAATATTTATTTTCTTAAGTGCTAGGAAAGAAGAATGGGAACAAACTGAAGGCATTAAAATAAAGGATTGGTGAGTCGACATTTCATGAGTACAGGCTGGTTGTTTGGTTGTCAGAGGACCACAGAAAGTAGCACTCGTCAATCTCATTAATTTCATGTTTGTTATTTACTTCTTCTTGAGGCCACATTGGAGAAGGCAGGGCTAGAAATAGAATCCAAGTCTTCTGGCTTAAAATCCAGGATATTTCTACTACCCCAAACTGCCTTTAGTCTTGTTCTGCAGTGTGAGGTGCTGGAGCAATTTTGGAAAGCCCAGTAGAATGGAGTTCTCACTCTGCCTAGTACACAGGTTTTCACCAAATGAGCAGAGAATATAAGAGAGTGGGTAAGACTAACTCAGTTGAAGGCAGATCAATAAACCTACAAATAACTAAAGGGACAGAGAACAATTCTAACTATAGGATACCCCAGTTGGTACCAAATAATGTTTTTATGCTTAGTTTCCCTTTCCCCAGTATTCCTCCTTCGTATACATACAATTTACTATGTAAATATTATTGTCTCTTGTTACAAAATCTGACATACTTATCTCTTTCCAGTCTTGTATTTGTAATGAGAATCAGGGATTGGTGTCAGTATAACACAGAAGCCACATTGGTTTCTACATGCAATGTCCCATCTTAACTGTTTTGAAGTATTCAGGACAATATTTCTCACAATTAAAAGAGAACTTTAGCAACATGTGAAGACCTTAACGAAAAAAGAAAGACTGACAATCTGACTGGTGCACCTCTCTTTAGTTCAAGTGATGGCTGAACTGCATCCATTTCCACATCCTTAAGCTCCTGGGGAAGCTGAGAATGCAGACGAAGAAGCTGAGCAGGGTATGCCTTCCCTTGAGTTAAAAAAAAGTGACAGATGAAGAGGGTCACCCTTTCTTTTTAATTTGGATGAGGCTTGCCCCTACTGGAAGAACATGCCTCAAAGTTGCTCATTTTCATGAATCATAGTGTAAGGCCGCAGACAGCTACTCACTGCGGTTGAGATTTCACTAGTTAATATTTTTATCATAATTGTTACTGGTTTTATTGGTGCTATACTTATATCATTGCATTGGTTTTGAATAGTTTCTCCCAAATCTATTTTTTTACATAAGCCTGGTTATTTTCATGTTTAATTTTGCAGAACATATGGCTTTTCAGGAGTATACATATCACAATATAACAGAAATGCCACTGTAACTGTTGGGTTCTTTGGAAAGCAGACTCTGAGATAGGGTATTTAGAGTGAAGAAGCTTTACTATAGAGGACCTTTAACAACAGCTGTGGAAGGGAAGCGCAAGAACCCCGAAGGAGAGAGAAGCCAACTGTAACGAAGGCTGAATCACCTCAGCTGATGCAGTGTTCATTATTAGTCTTTAATGACTGGGGCTTCACACACCACCATCATCAGTTTTGAATGTGGGCCCCTCACTTTTACCACCATAGATGT
This sequence comes from Tonatia bakeri, assembly GCA_004024845.1. Lineage (NCBI taxonomy): Eukaryota > Metazoa > Chordata > Mammalia > Chiroptera > Phyllostomidae > Tonatia > Tonatia bakeri. Next base: position 5,206 of record PVIA01000282.1, on the reverse strand, counting down.
GACCTTGAATAAGGCAGCTGTCTGCAGCTAGGCAATCCCAGAAAGTGCTGACAGTTGAGGGTTCTCTAGCGCTGCTAACACTCTCAGCGGTTAGAGTAACAAGCCCTTCCTCGAAGTGAGACCTAAACATCTTCATCTCTACCACATCTAGAATTTTTAAAACTTTTATTGACTTTATCGAGCTGACATTGGTTAATAAAATTATATAGGATTCAAGTGTACAATTCTACAATACATCATCTGTATATTGTACTGTGTGTTCACCACCCAAAGTCAGATCATCTTCCACCACAATTTCTCCCCACTTTATTCTCTTTTTTAACTTTTTGATAATTGAATTTTATTCCTTAGACTTATCTATGTTATCCAAATATTCTTTATTGTTGTTCAGTTACAGTTGTCCCGCCTTTTTCCCCTTGCTCTCCTCTGCCCTGTCTCCTCCACTCCCTCAGTCAATCCCCACATTGCCCATGCCCATAAGTTCTCTATTCGTGTTCCTTGGCTTGCCCCTTCTCCTTCTTTCCCCTGCTGTGCCCCTCCCACCTCCCCTCTGATCACTGTCAGTTTGTTCTTTATTTCCACATCTCTGGTTCTGTTTTGCTCATTTGTTTGTTTTGTTGATTAGGTTCCACTTACAGGTACGATCATGTGGTATTTGTCTTTCACTGCCTGGCTTATTTCACTTAGCATAATACTCTACAGTTCCATCCATGCTATTGTGAAAGGTAGAAGTTTCTGTGTCTCTTCTACCTGATCCTAGCCCCCTTTCCATCTGCTAATCACTATATTGTTGTCTGTGTCTATGAGGGATTTTTCCCCTCTTTTCACTTTTTTTCTCCCAAACCTCCTTCCCTTCTAATAGCTGTCAGTCTCTTCTTTGTATCTATGAGTCTGTTTCTATTTTGTTCATTTATTTTGTTTATTAGATTCCACATATAAGTGAAGTTATATGGTACTTGTCTTTCTCTGATTGGCTTATTTCACTTAGCATAATGTTCTCCAGGTCCATCCATGATGTTACAAAGATAAGATTCCCTTCTTTTTATGGCTTCATAGTATTCTACTGTGTAAATATACCAAAGCAGTTTTATCCACTCATCTACTCCTGGGCACATCAGCTGCTGCCAAATCTTGGTTATTATAAATAATGCTTCAATGAACATAGAGGGATATATATTCTTTCAATTAGTGTTTTGGGTTTCTTCGGATAAATTCCCAGAAATGTAATGGCTTGGATGTAAGGCAGTTTCATTTATAAGTTTTTGAGGAAACTCCATATTGCTTTCCACAGTGTCCGCACCAATCTGCATTCCCACCAACAGCGTATGAGGGTTCCCTTTTCCCCACATCCTCACCAACACTTTTTGTTTGTTGAGTTTAGTCTTTCTAACAAGTAGGAAGTAATTTCTCATTGTGGTTCTAAATTGCATCTCTCTGATGATTAGTGAGCATCTTTTTATATGTCTATTGGTCATCTGTGTGACCTCTTTGGAAAAGTGTCTATCCAGGTCCATTTTTTGTCATTGTTTTTGGAGTGTGGAGTTGCGTAAGTTCTTTATATCTTTTGGAAATTAACCCCATCCCAGGTTTACCATTAGCAAATGCATTCTACCATTTAGTGGGTTTTCATTTCATTTTGTTGATGGTTTCCAGTGCTGTGCAAAAACTTTTAGTTTAGTAGTCTCATTTATTTTTTTCTTTTTTTTTCCTTGCCCAAGATGTATCAGTAAAAATATTATTAAAAATATTACAAGACTTTACTGCCTATGGTTCCTTCTAGGAGTTTTATTGTTTCAGGTCTTATATTTAAGTCTTTATTCCATTTTGAGTTTATTCTTGTATATGGTATAAGAAGCTGGTCTAATTTCATTTTTTGTACATATCTGTCCAATTTTCCAAATGCCATTTATTTAATAGACTGCCTATCCCATTGTATGTTCTTGCCTCCTTTCTCAGTTATTAATTGACTCTACAGGCATAGGTTTATTTCTGGAATCTCATTCTTGTTCCATTGACCTATGAGCCTGTTTTTGTGCTAGTACCAGCCTGTTTTGATTACAATGGCTTTGTAGTATAGTTTGATATCTGGTATTGTGATCCCTCCAACTTTGTTTCTCTTTACCAAGATTGCTGAAGGTGCTTGGGGTTCTTGTTTTGTTTTGTTTTGTTTTTTTGTTTGTTTTTTTGGGGGGTTCTACGTCTATATAAATTTTTGAATTATTTGGTCTAGATTTCTGAAATACACTATTGGTATTTTGATAGGTTTTGCATTGAATCTATAGATTGCTTTGTGTAGTATGGACATTTTAACAATTATTTCTATTCATTAGTATACTATATGCTTCCATTTTTGTATCTTCTTCAATTTCTTTCTTCAGTGTCTTATAATTTTCTGAGTATAGGTCTTTTACCTCCGTGGTTAAATTTATTCCTGGGTAATTTCTTTGATACAATTGAAAATGGGATTGTTTTCTTAGATCCCCTTTTTATTATTCTATTATTGGTATATAAAAATGCAACCAAGCCCTTGCTTGTGTGGCTCACTTGGGTGGAGCATCATCCTGTAAACCACAGGTCGTGGGTTCCATTTCCAGTCAGAGCAGATGCCTGGGTTGCAGGTTCAGTTCCCAATTGAGATGCGTACAAGAGGCGACTGATCAATGTTTTTCTCTCATTGATTCTTCTCTCCCTCTCTCTCTCTCAAATCAATAAGCATGTCCTAGAATAGGACAAAAAAAATGCAACTGATTTCTGGAGGTTTATTTTTTATCCTGATACATCACTAAATTTATTTATCAGTTTCGATAGCTCTTGGTGGAACCTTTAGGGTTCTCTATATGCAGTATCATTTCATCTGCAAATAATGACAGTTTTAATTCTTCCTTTCCAATTTGGAGGCCTTTTATTTCTTTTTGTCTGATTGCTGTGGCTACAACTTCCAGTACTATACTGAATAAGAGTGGTGAAAGCAGATTTCTCTCTTATACCTGATCTTAAGGAAAGCACTTTTAGTTTTCGACCATTGAGTATGATGTTGGCAGTGGGTTTGTCAGATAAGGCCTTGATTATGTTTGGGTATGTTTTCTGTATTCCCACTTTGATGAGAGTTTTTAATCATAAATGGTACTAGATTTTATCACATGCTTTTTCTTCATCTATTGATATGATCATATGATTTTTATCCTTTATTTTATGTGGTGTACCATATTTATTAATCTGTGGATATTATACCAATCTTGAATTTCTGGAATAAATACCACTTGATCATGGTGAACAATCTTCTTAATATGGTGCTGGATCCAGTTTTCTAATATTCTGTTGAGGATTTTAGCATCTATGCTCATGAGGAATATTGCCCTATAATTTTCATTTTGTAGTATCTTTATGTGGTTTTAGATTAGGATAATGCTGGCCTTCTAAAATGTGCTTGGGAGTCTTCCCTGCTCTCTAAAATTTTGGATAATGTGAGAAGGATAGGTGTTAGTTCTTCTTTGAGTGTTTGGTAAAATTTATATGTGAAGCCATTCAGTCCAGAACTTTTGTTTGTTGGAAGTTTTTTTTTTTTTTTTACTACTGCTTCAATTTCATTAGTTGTAATCAGTCTGTTCAGATTTTCTAATTATCTTGATTCAATTTTAGGAAACTGTATGTTGTTAGGAATTTAGCCATTTCTTCCAGATTGTCCATTTTGTTGGCATGTCATTGTTCATAATATTTTCTATAATCGTTTGTATTTTGTGGTGTCAATTGTTACTTCTCTTTCACTTGTGATTTTATTTATTTGGGCCTTTTCCTTTTGTTCCTGATGAGTCTGGTTAAAGGTCTATCAATCTTGTTTATCTTTTCAAAGAATGAGCTCTTGGCTACATTGATGTTTTATATATTTTTTACTCTATTTTGTTTATTTCTGGTCTGATCCCTATTATTTCCTTCCTTCTACTCGCTTTGGGTTTTGTTTGTTGCTATTTGTTTCACTCCTTTAAGTGTAAAGTTAGATTGTTTATTTGAGATTTTTCTTGGGATTTTTTTTTTGGAGATAGGCTTGCAATGCTATTAATTTCTCTTTTAGAACTGTTTTCACTGTGCCCTACAGATATTGGATTATTTTGTTCACGTTTTCATTTGTTTCAAGGTATCTTTAGATTTTTTCCTTGATCTCATTGTTAACTCATTCATTAATTAGTATATGTTATTTTTTTAATTTTATTTTAATCATTGTTCAAGTACAGTTTTCTCCCCTTTACTCCCAGTCCAGCCCATCCACTCCTCCCTCCCAACTTCCCTCCCATTACCACCCTCCCCCTAGTTTTTGTCCATGTGTCTTTTACCTTTGTTCCTGTAAACCCTTCCCCTTTTCCCCTGAAACTCCCTCTTCTCTCTCCTCTGGCCACTTTCTGCCTGTCCTCTATTTCAGTGTCTTTGATTATATTTTGCTTGTGTCTTTGTTTTGTTGTTTAGGTTCCTGTTAAAGATGAGATCATATGGTATTAATTAGTACTGTGTTATTTAATCTCCATGTCTTCTTGTGTTTTTCATCTTATTCTTGTGATTGATTTTGATTTCATACGATTGTGGTCAGGGAAGATGCTGGATGTTATTTGCAGTATTCTTAACAGTGTATTTGCAGTGTTCTGGATTTGTTTTGTGTCCTAACACGTAGTCTATCCTGGAAACGGTTTCGTGGGTTCTTGAAAAGAATATATATTCCATGGCTTTGGGTTGAAAGACTCTAAAGATATCAGTGAAATTCATCTGATCTAGTGTGTCATTTAAGGCTTCCATTTCCTTGCTGATTATCTGTCTGGAAGATCTATTCATTGATGTCAATGAGGTGTTAATATCCCCTACTATTACTGTATCACTGGAAATCTCTGTCTTTATAGCCATAAACATTTGCTTTATATATGTAATTGCTTTAATGTTGGGTACATAACTGTTTACAAGGGTTATATTCTCTTCTTGGATTGCTCCCTTTATCATTATGCAGCATCCTTCTTTGTGTCTCGTTTTGAAGTCCATTTTATCTGATATATGTGTTGCTACCCCTATTTTTTTACTTGCATTTGTATGAAGTATCTGTTTCCATCCTCTTATGGTTAGTCTGTGTGTATCTTTCATTCCGAACTAGGTCTTTTGCAGATAGCATATAGATAGTGTTGTTTTCTTATCCATTCAGTTTCCCTATGTCTTTTTTTTCTTAATTTTG